>BTPG01000002.1:175000-340000 GCA_036245525.1 Semisulcospira habei | reverse complement strand
AAGCAATCAACTCGCCACACTTCATCAACTCGCCACAGTTCTGTCGTTCTTTGGCAATGGCCAGTAAGTCCATTTATGAGAAAAGCGATATTTTCAAATTATAACAATTAAAATCTCGCTTTTCTGAAAGATGAACATACGGCAGAATTACAAGCAGTGACGATTTCTATTGTTTTGTGTATGTTACAGCGATTGTCAACAGTCCCAATACGGCTTAATATTCCACTGGCTATCAGTGGTTATATAGTTTTTATTCTGCTCTGTGCATGTAATACCATAGCTGTACACTAATGATGCTGTTATGGTCTGTTACGAGCTTGAATGCTGATTAATTCAGCGGTTAATGGTGCGTTTCTCAACATTGTTACGCCTACGGTATTTTAAAGCAGAAAACATGATTTGTTTGTTATACATTTCTTTTTGTAAGTCCCTTCTATTTATAGAAGGGGCTTTTTAGAACGGGTCGCGGTGGGACGAATTTAATAGCATGTCCATGATGTCAAAGGCGGGCACCACGCAGACACTGACATAATACTCTAGATATGACGTCATTCTCTCTCGCGCGCGCGGCTCTCTCTCTCTCTCTCTATCTCTCTCTCTCTCTCTCTCTCTCTCTCTCTCTCTCTCTCTCTCTCTCTCTCTCTCTCTCTCTCTCTCTCTCTCTCTCTCTCTTTTGCCTTCATATGTGTGTGCTCGATATGTTGGGCGCGCGCTCGCGTATGTGTGTGTGTGTGTGTGTGTGTGTGTGTACTGTATGTGTGACTCTGTGTGTGTGTGTGTGTGCGCGTGCGTGTATGCTGTGTGTGTGTGTATGTGTGTGTGTGTGTCGGCGTGAGAGAGAGAGAGAGAGAGGGGGGGGGGGGGGAGAGATAGCACCTGCATACATATTTGCCCTTGCTGTATGAACTTTAATGTACTTAATGATTCTTTGTTTATTGCTTTACTTTGTATTTTTACTCATTTTATACTTTTGTGCGTACGCGTATGCGGGTAGGTATGTCTGGAGTGCGTGTCCGAGAGCGTGTGTTTGTTTTTGTGCGTATGTGCCTGAGTGCGTGCGTGTGTAAGTGTGTGTGTGTGTGTGTGTGTGTGTGTGTGTGTGTGTGAGTGTTCGTGCGTGTGTGCATGCGTACTGAATTGCGGTGTACATGTGTGTGTGTGTGTGTGTGTGTGTGTGCGTGCGTGCATGCGCGGGTTGCGATGTGCATGCGTGCGTACCTGAGTGCGTGTGTGGGTATGTGTGTGTGTATGTGCGTGGTGCGTGCGTGCGTGAGCGAATGTAGCAGTGCATGCAGCAGTGTGTGGTATGTGTATGTTTACATGTCTATGTCACTTATGTAGTAGATGTAGCAACGGCAAGTTTGAAAACTGGTCCTGTTACCAATAACTTCTACCGTTGGAAAATAAAGGTTCATTGTTCATTCATTGTTCATTGTTCATTGTTCATTCTCTCTCTCTCTCCTCACACACACACACACACACACACAAACATGCGCGCATCTCCAGGAGAAATAGATCCTCATGAGTCCTTCAGGCGCATGAGGATCTATGCCTCTTGGATATTTTGGACCGCGCTAACATACACACACATCGACGCGCTTACAGAAGAGCATGCAGGTGACCCGTGTACTTAGTATATCATGTAGCTAGGTAAAGTCAACCTGCTTTCACACAAATTATAGCAAGACTGAAATTGTACCGTGAAGTTCTAGTTTTGTCACCATTTTCTCAAGCCTATGAAGCGAAAGTGGAATGACTCATATCACGTAAAAATAATATGAAATTACGTAAAAACTAAAACACGTTTGACAAATCAATGATGCGTATGTCCTGCGCTCCTTATAGAACTCACTGACGGATTGGCAGATCTGCGAGACTTTTCAATTGGAGATAATTCAACATCAGAATCAGGTCAAAGACAAAAGGTAGAGACCATTGACAGCGAGGACAGCTCTCATTTAGAAGGGACGTTGTGGGTTATGGTCCATCCCATCTTGGTGGGTTTTTTTTAATGTTAATAATGCATTTTCAGCCTATCAGAGATTCTTCATACGTCTCCCTTCCAATATCATTACACAGCGCCGTAAGCCTCTGTCCCATGTAGATTATCATTACACAGCGCCGTAAGCCTCTGTCCCCATGTAGATTATCATTACACAGCGCCGTAAGCCTCTGTCCCCATGTAGATTATCATTACACAGCGCCGTAAGCCTCTGTCCCCATGTAGATTATCATTACACAGCGCCGTAAGCCTCTGTCCCCATGTAGATTATCATTACACAGCGCCGTAAGCCTCTGTCCCATGTAGATTATCATTACACAGCGCCGTAAGCCTCTGTCCCCATGTAGATTATCATTACACAGCGCCGTAAGCCTCTGTCCCCATGTAGATTATCATTACACAGCGCCGTAAGCCTCTGTCCCCATGTAGATTATCATTACACAGCGCCGTAAGCCTCTGTCCCATGTAGATTATCATTACACAGCGCCGTAAGCCTCTGTCCCCATGTAGATTATCATTACACAGCGCCGTAAGCCTCTGTCCCCATGTAGATTATCATTACACAGCGCCGTAAGCCTCTGTCCCCATGTAGATTATCATTACACAGCGCCGTAAGCCTCTGTCCCCATGTAGATTATCATTACACAGCGCCGTAAGCCTCTGTCCCCATGTAGATTATCATTACACAGCGCCGTAAGCCTCTGTCCCCATGTAGATTATCATTACACAGCGCCGTAAGCCTCTGTCCCCATGTAGATTATCATTACACAGCGCCGTAAGCCTCTGTCCCCATGTAGATTATCATTACACAGCGCCGTAAGCCTCTGTCCCCATGTAGATTATCATTACACAGCGCCGTAAGCCTCTGTCCCCATGTAGATTATCATTACACAGCGCCGTAAGCCTCTGTCCCCATGTAGATTATCATTACACAGCGCCGTAAGCCTCTGTCCCCATGTAGATTATCATTACACAGCGCCGTAAGCCTCTGTCCCCATGTAGATTATCATTACACAGCGCCGTAAGCCTCTGTCCCCATGTAGATTATCATTACACAGCGCCGTAAGCCTCTGTCCCCATGTAGATTATCATTACACAGCGCCGTAAGCCTCTGTCCCCATGTAGATTATCATTACACAGCGCCGTAAGCCTCTGTCCCCATGTAGATTATCATTACACAGCGCCGTAAGCCTCTGTCCCCATGTAGATTATCATTACACAGCGCCGTAAGCCTCTGTCCCCATGTAGATTATCATTACACAGCGCCGTAAGCCTCTGTCCCCATGTAGATTATCATTACACAGCGCCGTAAGCCTCTGTCCCCATGTAGATTATCATTACACAGCGCCGTAAGCCTCTGTCCCCATGTAGATTATCATTACACAGCGCCGTAAGCCTCTGTCCCCATGTAGATTATCATTACACAGCGCCGTAAGCCTCTGTCCCCATGTAGATTATCATTACACAGCGCCGTAAGCCTCTGTCCCCATGTAGATTATCATTACACAGCGCCGTAAGCCTCTGTCCCCATGTAGATTATCATTACACAGCGCCGTAAGCCTCTGTCCCCATGTAGATTATCATTACACAGCGCCGTAAGCCTCTGTCCCCATGTAGATTATCATTACACAGCGCCGTAAGCCTCTGTCCCCATGTAGATTATCATTACACAGCGCCGTAAGCCTCTGTCCCCATGTAGATTATCATTACACAGCGCCGTAAGCCTCTGTCCCCATGTAGATTATCATTACACAGCGCCGTAAGCCTCTGTCCCCATGTAGATTATCATTACACATCGCCGTAAGCCTCTGTCCCCATGTAGATTATCATTACACAGCGCCGTAAGCCTCTGTCCCCATGTAGATGATCATTACACTGTCAAAAGAGTTTACCTTATGTAGCCGAGCGCCGTAAGCCTCTGTCCCCATGTAGATTATCATTACACTGTCAAAAGAGTTAACCCTATGTAGCCGAGCGCCGTAAGCCTCTGTCCCATGTAGATTATCATTACACTGTCAAAAGAGTTTACCTTATGTAGCAGAGCGCCGTAAGCCTCTGTCCCCATGTAGATTATCATTACACTGTCAAAAGAGTTTACCTTATGTAGCAGAGCGCCGTAAGCCTCTGTCCCCATGTAGATTATCATTACACTGTCAAAAGAGTTTACCTTATGTAGCAGAGCGCCGTAAGCCTCTGTCCCCATTTAGATTATCTTTAGCCCACGTGTGAGGTTCCCCGTTCAGCCGCTAGCCGTGACGTCTTCTGTTTTAGTAATGGTTTTGTAACTTGTGTTTTCTGTTTATTTGTTAACTCATTCTACCCCAACACCGAAATCCACAAATTTTGCCGTTGTTCTCTGAAGACTGCATTGCAGTGCAGGACACAGATCGACCATGATAGTTCAAGGGCGATGCCAGAACAGCTTGGCGCCCATAGGCGCCAAGCTATTCTGGCATCACCCTTGAACTATCTTGGGTCGATCCTTATCTTGCTGTGGTGTGTCTGGGGTAGAATGAGTTAAGCTTCATAGCTTCCGTTCTATTGAACGTAGAAAGCTGTTTCGATGGTCATTATATTCAGCACAGTTCCTTCTTTTAGAATATCTATTTGGTTTTGTACGATCTGTAACCAGTCTTAGTTAGATTTAAGTTTTTCATGCTGTTTCGCTTTTCACTTTCCTTGTGTGGCAGTCATTATAAAATTATATTAAATTCAGCTTAGTGTTAAGCTTTCCAGTCCTAATTTAGTTGAAAGCCCTTTAAATTGAAATGTTAAGATTTATTAGTATTGAATGTATAGTTCGCTATTTAAGTTTATTCAGCTACCAACTAACACAGTTTTTGCTAGTTTCTTTGTCTGGCCGAGCCGTTTCGCCTGCGCGAGATAGTTGCTGTCTCGGAGGCCCGCGCTATGCCTACTAAATGCCGAGCGTCCGGCGCACTTAGCCACTGACTATTTGCCGCGTACGCCATTATCAGTTCGCGTAACTTATAGCGTGCTTCACGTCGAGTATTTCACTGTCTCTCGGAAATTGAAATGCGGGTCGAGTGCCCGGTATTGCTTTTTATTGTTGGTTATGAAATAAAAGAACCAGAACCATGGACAGGAGTTAGCTCCCTTTGTCAAACACAACCCACACCACCTGCACATCATCACCTCCCCTCGGCTATTCTGGCGCCACCCTTGAACTATCATGATCGATCAGTCCTCCGGATTTTAATGCAGTGATCCGAGGACAGATCTCCAGTTTTGGCTGTGCCTATCACGCAAACACAATCGATGCTGGAAGTCGGGGAAGTGAGCCGCATGGAACACCCTTCTCAGTATCTCCTCGAAGCACACATCCACATTATGCATCTGTTATCCAAGAACGTTTAGATCTAAAAACTTCTAGTTATTCAGGGACATATTGTGTGTGCAGGAGAGCTTCGATCTAAGGACTCTGAAATTTGCGCGAGATGGTGTAGATCTAAGCATCTCGCTGATCTATATCTTTACAAGGATGCGGGGCTCATGAGAATCTTTGCATAGTTGTGGCAAGTTTGGTGTCAATCTATATACTTGTCTTTCTTTCACAGAGGTAATCCTGGCAAGGTTTCTCCAGTAATCGAAAGATAGGAAGCAGGCTTGAGACAGATTGGCCTGCCCGTCACGTGGTCCGCCCTCCCATACTGCCACTCCCCGTTGCTCTCACACTCAATCTTTCTGCAAGAGGCATAGATTCGCATCAGCCCCTGCTGTCTCAGTACTGTACTGGCGCTGTGACAGGGACTCATGAGCATCTATACCTCTTGGCTAGCTACGGTGTACTTGTGTATCTTCGGATGGCGAAAATCGTTGGTTATTCAGTGTGAGGGCTCACCTCGGTATTTCCTTTGAATCATCTCCTCACCTCCAGCTGCATGACCCTCCCTCCCCCCTCCCTCCCCCTACCCACACAAACATCCTCTCCTTCCCGCCCCCCCCCCCTTCCCCACCCCCCGGCGTGTCCGAAGATTGATAAGCTATATCCGGACCTTATTGTAAACGCTCGGCGCGGCCTGGCGGATCGATACATGGGTCTATTTGCGGCACAAGTTGTGCTCTTTCGCGTTCGCCAGATAGTCCCTGACGTCAGAGCACTGCTCAGGACACGCGCTGGAGAGACCTCTAGTGTTCAGGCGATCCGGAGTCGCCGCTCTTTGGCAGAAGCGGAAGTTGTCGCCCTTGGCGTGTTCGCACTGAGATGCGGATTGAGGCACAGTTTCCCAATGGGCAAAAGCGCCATCTAGCCGACGTCGGCCGCCGTAGGCCCGATGTCCTTTGCGCACTGGGTTGATCCTTGGGGCAAAACATCTCCTTTCGTGACTGCTCCGAAGAATATGGGAAGAAGGGTCGGGAGAGGTGGGGGGGGGGGGGGCGGGAGGGGGGGGAGAGGGGGGGGAGGGGGGGGGGGGGCGGGAGGGGGGAGCTGTTGATAATGATGCCTTCAAACTGTGCAATTAACCCCATCACTTTGAAATCTTTGTCCACTCAACGACCAATAGCCACAACCGGCCACAAGACAGACCAAGGCCACGGGACAGATCAAGTCCACGGGACAGATCAAGGCAGGGCGAAAGTCAAAATGGAATTGTAAAAGAAAATATGACTCACAAGAACGTTAAATCAATAAATCTTTACTTTGATAGTCTAAAATAATAACTAAAAAAAAAAAAAAAAAAAGACATAAAAAGCAAGTTCGAAACACAGAAGAGGAACACCAGCTCAGCACTCAAACCGGACCATTCAAATACAAGCACAATAAGCACTGACGTCACAACCGGAAGACGCAAAAAACATAACAAATACATCACTCTAAAAAAAGGTCCGCAAATCTCCCTCCGTCCACAATTAAATGAACTCGCAGTCTCGCAGAAAAACCGTCTAACAACCTGACACAGTGCCTCATAGGTTCCTCAGTACTTCTACAAGATGCATAGATCCTCATGAGCTCCTGCAACAAAAGAGTAACAAGCAAATCTATTCGTCTAGCCGATGTCCGCAAAGTGAAATGGCACCGGCTCTACGCGCGTTCCGTGCACCAGAAGGCAAAGTTGCGCCTCAAAGCTCGTGCACGGCTATACAGTTACATTTCTGTTGATGTGGCAGGGAGGTTAGTCTCGTCTAGCTCTGTGTTACTTACGTAGGTGGGGGGCTCAGCCTGAGAACAAGCAACACTTGTCGTGCCAGGTTCCCGGAGGCGGGGGCGGGGTTGCCATGGTTACCACAGAAAAGGATGACGTGTGAGACGACGAGATCGATACGTAGTCAATGTCTCGGAGCCAGAAATAGCCCCCCCCCAATGTTTCTAACCCGACCGCCACCCATACCCTCACATGTGCGGCAGCCACAGGATCCCATCAGCCTCTGCGGCCGCAAGGGCTGATGGGATTGTGTGCCACTTGCAGCAGGGGCTGATGTAAATATGCGATACGTGCGTGTGGTAGGGCAGAGTGTCTCATCATCTATGTCAGCAGTGATCATGACAATGCGTGAGGCTTGACTTGTGGCGGGTGATTTCGCCTTCTCTATTTACGTCCCTCTTTGGCTGTCGGCAACGGGGTTTTTTCCCCGATGGATTCCTGCAGGCATCCGCTACCGACATTCCACCCCAGACACACCACAGCAAGATAAGGATCGACCATGATAGTTCAAGGGTGGTGCCAGAATAGCTTGGCGCCCATAGGCGCCAAGCTATTCTGGCATCACCCTTGAACTATCATGGTCGATCTGTGTCCTGCACTGCGCGGCAATGCAGTCTTCAGAGGACAACGGCAACATCTGAGGATTTCGGTCTTGGGGTAGAATCAGTTAAGGCAGTCCAGTGGAGGTCTGAGCCAGTGGCTGCATTGCTGTCTTTGAGCTAATACGTTGTGCTTTTTATGTGCCCCCCCCCCCCTCCATCGCTCCACCCCCCCCCCACCCCCCCCCACCCCACCCCTTCCTCCCGGTACATCAGCCCCATTCCTCCCCCCGTACTAACGCCCCCGGTGCAATTTTCATCTGACTTTTTTTTTTTCTGTAAAGCGGATCGTCCCTGTTAAACTCTCATCTCCACCTTTATCCTTCGTCCGTCCATCCGTCCTTTCACCACCCCTCTGTCTACCAACTCGCCCCGCCCCCTCCCCTCCCCCTCCCCCCTCACACACACCCACCCCTTCCCGCTTCCAACGCCCCCGCAGTAATTTTCCTCAAACGATTTATCTTCAGCGCCTTCTCTACCGAGAGAAAACAAACACCATCCGACTGCGAGAGACATATATCTTCATGAGCCCGCGTAGTTGCTGGTGCTTCATGCCTCTCGCTGAAACCACTTTGTATCCACGTTGATTAGGCGGCTGGGGGTGTTTGATAAATAATACAGATTTCACAAACACAGTGTGCGTCCGATGGCGGTGGCGGCGTTAGAGTGATCCCTCCCTCCCCCGCCCCCACCACCGCTGTCCATTCATCTGCATCTACCTCCCTTCCTCTTGATCCCTCCTTCCCTCCATCTTTCCTTCTCTCCTTACCAACTCCCACGCGGTAATCACGCAAACCTCCAGGGACTGATGCCGCTGTCAGGGCATGTTTCCATACAGCGGCGCGGCCACGGTAAGCCACACGGCCAAACAGTAGCTGAGCAGCACGCGGAACATTCGCTTTGTAGGTTTCCGCGGCATGGCGCCCCTATTTAACTCATTTAACCGTCCACGCCATAGCTAGATATGAATCGACCACGGTAGTTCAAAGGTGGTGCCAGAATAGCTTGGCTTCTATGGGCGCCTATCGCGTGACTCAAATGGAAAGGCGCCTTCTTCATTTCGGTGTCCTCGTTTCCGCGTCACTGTTGCGCGTCTATGTCAGTAGAAACACCCCTTAACACAGTCGAGACTTGTGGCAACCGGATTCGCGGCTTCATGCCGCGAATCCGGTTGCGGCACGTCTCGAAAGAGTTGAAACGTCTGTGTCCTCTTTCTAATTTTCAACTGAAAGAAAAATTGAATCTGATGTAGAGATATATCGATGTGCGTTTCGCGTGTTGGGCTGACTTCTCTATTGACGTCTTTTACCCTGTCGTATTTATGTTGTTGTTGTTGTTGAAAACTTCTTCATGCACAAAATGATGTACTTATTTTTAACTGTGTTTTGGTGTGTTCGTGTCGCAGTTGTTTTCGTTCCTTTTTCTCTCTATGCAGATTTGTTGTCGTTTGTATTCACAACCCACGTCAAAGGAATAGATCAATATACTTGTTTTCATCTTTCATGACGAAATCATCTCAGTCCTTGTGTGTGTACGGTTTATTTTCCTTTTTCTTTAAAATAGAGGAAAAAATAACTCGTTTTTTAAGCCACTAACCGCACTCTGACACGTTAAAGCCACCAAACCGAACCAAAATAATCTTGGCTGGGAAAAGGTTCCGTAAGAATGAGTTTCTCCTCGCGACTGATTCAATCACGCTAATGACAGAAAGCAATTTTCTTTCCCTCGTCCAAGGAAAGCCAGGGGTCGACTATGATAATTCAAGGGTGGTGCCAGAATAGCTTGGCGCCTTTAGGCGCCAAGCTAATCTGCCACTAGCCTTGAGCTAGATGGGTCGATGGAGTCTCTCTTGATTTGCACGAGCAGTTTTTAATAGCTGTTCACTTGCGAGAACACGAGGCGCTTGGCCGCAGAGATGAAGAAAGTATATTGAACTGAGTAGGGGAAGGTTGCTGGAAAGTTGGCGATACTTGTGTAAGGGTCAGATCGGGTCACGACAAACATTGGTGAATGGCAGCTGGACTGGGTGGGGGGGGGGGTTGTAAATGGGGGGGGGAGGGGAGAGAGAGAGAGAGAGGGGGGAGAGAGAGAGAGAGAGAGAGAGAGAGAGAGAGAGAGAGAGAGAGAGAGAGATTACAACGGAGACTTGCCTGAGAAGGAGAGGGGAGGAGAAAGGGGTGGGGGGTGGGGGGGGGGGAGATTAGTTGTCCAGCTAAAATGGGAAGCGTGAATGTATTCCTATCATCCTTAAGAAACTCTCCCCGGGCTGTGACAGCACTTAATGG
The DNA here is from genome assembly GCA_036245525.1 of Semisulcospira habei. NCBI lineage: Eukaryota > Metazoa > Mollusca > Gastropoda > Semisulcospiridae > Semisulcospira > Semisulcospira habei. Next base: position 329,949 of record BTPG01000002.1, on the reverse strand, counting down.
ACACCTCTACTGACGTCAGAGTGTCTGGAACCAAACCTTCCTACAACTCAGCAAAGCCGCATGTGTGTATCCCGCCTCGTTCAGAGCCGCGGCCAACACCACACGCACAACTACTCAACGTGATGCGTGCAGTCTCTCAGTCACGCAGTTCGTACCTAGCGTATGTAGACCTGAAGAGAATTAGGCGTAAGAATGGTCTACCATTAGAGTTCAAGGGTAGTGCCAGATTAGCTCGGAACCACCTTGTGGATCATTTGTCTGCTAGAACTTTGACTCATTGAATGTTCATGTGAAAATAACATTTTTCTCCTCGCTGGAAAATCAAAGGAGGGGAGGTGGGGAGGGGGGATGACTTTTCATGAGGTCGACGAAGAAGGAAGGGTGAAGGTCAGTCCATTCACCTCTGGCGCAAAACATGGATCGACCATGATAGTTCAAGGGTGGTGCCAGAATAGCTTGGCGCCTATAGGCGCCAAGCTATTCTGGCACCACCCTTGACTAACTGAAGGTCTATTCTGGGACCAACATTCAATCAGTTTACCGCCTGAGCTGCCATCTTGCGAGGACGACTGGAATTCGGGAATGTCGACCTTAAGGATTAGTCTGTAGCAGTGCGGCAGCCGACATTGGTGACGTAACTGTCAACTCCGGGTTTTAGACAGTCGGACCAAACGATAGACTGCGGTGGTTGTGTTTCGGTCAGAAATTGTGTTCGCCTGTCTGGCCGAATCTGTCATTTTGGACTTACTGCTTCTAGTCGTAAGGTCGAAAAGCACAGACCAACACACGCTTGTTGCGTAAACAGATAATAAAGGGGGTAAGTTGGGGGTGGGGTGGGGGGTGGGGGGGGGGGTCTCCTTGGGGGAATTGAAAAACAGAAGAAAGAAATTCAGTGAACAGAAAGGAACGGCCATGTAAATGCGTTTTAGGACAGATTGCGAAATTAGATTTCCAGACGTCACGAGTAACTGGAAATAGCCCCAGATGCAAAGAATATGGGACTCTGGAGTCATTTGCTTCTTGAGATTTTTTTTTTTTTTTTTATACTCCCCTGCGACCAGGCCCAGACGTCACAACAACTTTGTATTCACGTGCCAGTCAGGCGGTTACGTATGGTAACGTGGGATATTGCTGTTTCTTCCCTGTTACTGTAGCATGACTGGTTTGTGTCATGACACAACCAAATGAACTTTTGGGGGATTCTTTTGCTTAGTTCGCGCGAGGTTGCGCAATATATTTTTGCTATTTTTTTTTTTGTGGTTTTAATAAAAATCATCCTAACTTTGGATCACATAACCCGGCTGATCTAATTCTGTATGTCTCGCTAGAGTGGGTCGCGAAATAAGATTCGACCATGATAGCTAAAGGGTAGTGCTAGATTAGTTTGTGCACTCCGGATCGTTCGCTCGATTGTTTGCTTGCGGGCTTGATTATTTTTATTCTCTCGTCTAAGTTGATTCACTTATTCATTAAGTCAGGGACCTTTTGAAAACTGATTTGATTCATTCATTCGTTCATTGCATCATGGGTTCATTAACACATTCGAGACGTTCCGGAGCCGGATACACGGCCTAAGGCCGCCTATCCGGCTGCGGCACGTCTCAAATGAGTTAACTGGCTGGTTGGCTGGCTGACCGGTTGGTTGGTTGGTTGGTTTCATCTCATGACCAGACGGGACGTCATATGTTTCAGGACGACGACGTCACAGCAAATGGCGGAGATGACGCTGCAGGGGCGGAGTTTAGTCCGGAGGCAGTGGCAGAGTATTTGTACAAAACTGGCGACTTTGACCGCTTCTACACCGCCCTGGCTGAACTGGTCAATGCATCGGTTGTAAGTTCAACTTTTCCTTGGGAGCGATTGTAGTTCCTGTTTCCCTCTCCATTCCTCTTGAGTGATCACAGTCAATCCATCTATTGCTGTAGGGCGGAAGCTAAATGGGTTATTTTTTTGTTTTATGTACCAAGAGTGTTCCGCCTATGTTTTGCATTTACGGTTTGATTACGACAAAATCTTGTGACGTCTTTTATGACGAGTATTTTGGGAATGACGTGTATCTTGACGAAGAGTCATGCTGTTATTGTTCGCAGATGACGGAGGCCGAGGCCGAGAGTTACGCCCAGATGGTCGCCCTTGAGTATGACCGTCTCCAGATGGAGGAATATGAAAACAGCCTATTGGTGAGTAACCATGGTTTCCACTAGTAACCATAGCAACTCTGTGTTGCCATAACAGCCGAGAGTTAAATGATGATGGTGGTGATGATGCTGATGAGGATGATAAGTATTGTTTTTTCAATATGATTAGTACTACCACTAAACTCTGTGTTGCCATAACAGCCGAGAGTTAAATGATAATGGTGGTGATGATGCTGATGAGGATGATAAGTATTGTTTTTTCAATATGATTAGTACTACCACTACTATCACTATAGTCATCATTCTTCTTCTTCTTCTGGTTCTTCCCTGGAGATCGACAGCGCCACTAAGTGGCACATCCCGTAGTCGTTTGTTTAGTTGAAATTTTTGGAGTAGAGCGCTGCGCCAGGAACTTCACCATGGTAACGGAACTTTACGACGTTTTATTGACAGACTGACACACACGCTTGCCTCTGCTTGGCGTTGCTACAGAGACGCGCCATGGCGTGTCTCTGTGGCAACGCCAAGCAAAGGCAAGCATGTGTGTATGTGCATTTCTCAGTGATTGTGCGACGTGAGGGATGGGATGGCGTGTAAGATTTTCTGTGCTTGTCGCAGATACAGAGACGCGCCATGGTGCCTGCTGGGTTTGACATGGATGCTCGCTTCAACTACCCCGTTCCCATGGAAACGCAGGACCGTTACCCTGTCGCCGTGGATACGCCCGAGTCTCTGTACGCCCTTGGACAGGAGGAGGCCAGGAACGACCTTGAGATTGACCCCGCTGACCTTCTGCCTGCCCTGTGGAACGAGGCCTACGGACTAGGTCATTATCATTCGTATCTATACACACACACATACGCACATGCACGCACGCTCCCACGCGGCGTACAAACGCATGTACGCACGAACGCATTTATGTACACACAACTAATCGTTTTAGGGCAGCCTATCGCACACACTAATGAATAAATAAGATATAAAACATAGAACTATCAGAATATTGTTTTAAAATGTTTCCACCTGCAAAGCACGAAACTGGAGGGATATCACTTTTTGTCCTCGGCGGACGTTGTTGTCTGCCCTTGACCTTGTCTGTTGCCTCGGCCTTGACATATATGTCTGTGTTGATAATGATATTCAGTTTGTTTGGCATTGGGACTGACCGTGTTAGCAATCGATTTGTCGTGACCTTGAAACACCGTGTGACCTTGAAACACCGTGTGACCTTGAAACACCGTGTGTAGGCTCTTCGACCCGCGCAGTGCTGAGAAAAGCTCAACACCAGCCAGCATCAATATAGATCCTCATGAGCCCCCGCAGTTGCGGGGGCTCATGAGGATCTATGCCTCTTGCTGATACAAGTTTGTTTCCATGCTTTATGGAGTTGTTTTTTTTTTTTAATTAATTATTGAATTAGTGAAGATTGCAGACACACACTGTGGGTCAAGCCAAGCGTCCCCACATGAGGTCACAGCACGCAGCCAACCGTAAACAGCGCCTGCCGCTGCTTGCATCTGATAACTTTGAAATTCCCTGTTCGTCCCTTGTTTAGCTTGAGCCCAAGTTAACCTTGACCTTGTCTGTTGCTAGGCGACGAGCGTGCTGATGCCCTGGTGAGGGAGCTGTTCGCCAAGGTTCGTGGAGACGGAGATCCGGACGACGAGGGTCAAGTTCGCGACATTTTGCGTGAGTAGAAACGTGTACACATGTTGTTATTGGATCACAAATATCATAACACATTTGATATGATAATAATGACACATTTGTAATAATAATAATGATAGTCGGTGAATGATCTAATGTTTGGGTTTGATTGTGTGCCTCTTTCATAGTTGACCTGGTGGCCAGCAGTCTCATGGAAGAGGACGCACCTACTGAGCAGCTTCTGGGCTGGCAGCCAATCCTGGACAGCGATGCACAGATGGGACAGCCAATCAACGCGCCGTTTGCTCCCCAACCCATGGAAGTGCCAGCCCCTCAGCCAATGGGAGTGCAGGAGGACAAAGAGGCAGCCTATCAGCTGACGGAAAAGCGACACGGTGAGGAACCCGCAGCCAATCAGGAAGCCAAGCCAGCCAACCAGCAGCCAATGGCAAGCAGCGAGACAAAACACGTCGAGAGCCAGCCAGTAGCAGCGAGCGAGACAAAGAGCCAAGGGAAGGCAGAGGGAAGAGAGAACGCCCCGGCAGCCAGTGGACAGCAAGGTGCCGCCGACGTTTCCGCTGAGAAACGTACGTGTTTTCTTCTTTTTCCCTTTTCCCATTGTACTGCCCTCGTGAAAGCAGGCGTCCGCAATGTAAAGAGCACCCACGCCGGCAATGTCAAGAGCACCCACGCCCGCAATGTAAAGAGCACCCACGCCCGCAATGTAAAGAGCACCCATGCCCGCAATGTCAAGAGCACCCACGCCCGAATGTCAAGAGCACCCACGTCCGCAATGTAAAGAGCACCCACGCCCGCAATGTCAATAGCACCCACGTCCGCAATGTCAAGAGCACCCACGTCCGCAATGTAAAGAGCATCCACGCCCGCAATGTAAAGAGCACCCACGTCCGCAATGTAAAAAGCCCCCACGCCCGCAATGTAAAGAGCACCCACGTCCGCAATGTAAAAAGCCCCCACGCCCGCAATGTAAAGAGCACCCACGTCCGCAATGTAAAAAGCCCCCACGCCCGCAATGTAAAGAGCACCCACGTCCGCAATGTAAAAAGCCCCCACGCCCGCAATGTAAAGAGCACCCACGCCCGCAATGTAAAAAGCCCCCACGCCCGCAATGTAAAGAGCACCCACGTCCGCAATGTAAAAAGCCCCCACGCCCGCAATGTAAAGAGCACCCACGCCCGCAATGGGAGTAAAAAGCCCCCACGCCCGCAATGTAAAGAGCACCCACGTCCGCAATGTAAAAAGCCCCCACGCCCGCAATGTAAAGAGCACCCACGCCCGCAATGTAAAACCCACGTCCGCAATGTTAAAAGCACCCACGCCTGCAATGTAAAGAGCACCCACGCCCGCAATGTAAAGAGCACCCACGCCCGCAATGTAAAACCCACGTCCGCAATGTTAAAAGCACCCACGCCTGCAATATAAAGAGCACCCACGCCCGCATGTACGACGGGGTTAATGTTCTTACCAAAGCTTGCTGGTGTTGCGACTGTCCCAGAAAACGTTATCAGTGAGGGTTCGTTTGCCACAAAGGACTCCCAACAACGGCCGAGAGCGAAGACACTGCGGATAACCGGCTTGTACCCTACACACAGACAACACCCCAAATGTCTCCAATAGGCTTAGATCCTCACGAGCCTTTATAAGCATAATAATGAATAATAATAATACCGGTTATTATATAGGCGCTTTTCCCAATTCTGCGAATCGGCTCAAAGCGCCGCGAACTGCACCCAGCACGCACGCTCACGTGACACACACGCGGCATTCACTCTGAAGACAAACACAGTGCAAGACAGACACAGGACATTCACGTGGTGCGAAGGGTCAGCTCAGCTACTGAGGTTTTCGGAAATTTTGATCGCTTGTATTTGAAATTTTATAAAGTGGCCTGAAACCGGTACCACAGCATAGACAACATTCCAAACGTCTCCAAGAGGCATAGATCCTCATGAGCCCTCCGGGCTCATGAGGATCTATGCCACTTGGAGATGTTGGGGGTGTTGTCCATACTTATAGTACGAGCTGGTTACCCACCGTGATTCCGCCGTCGTTTGTTGTTGGAAGTCGTTCGTCGCAAACGTAACCTGACTACTGTCTGTTGGAAACCGTGTACACAGAGACTCAGCTTCACCTCAATGTGTCTGTGCTGGGTTTGTGTTTTACGTCACTTCTGACACTCGGGCGTGATTTGGCAAAAGAAAATATGTTCATTGTGTATCACAATAAAAAAAAATATTCCTTTTCACAGAAAGTGGGCAGACTGCTGGCTTATGCAAAATGAGGGCAGAATGTCGGAGTGACGTCAGAATACTTTGGGCACACTCTTTCTGGGTCGCGTCACAGCGGTTGAAGACAGGGCTTTTTGTTTTAGCACGCACCTCATTTATACTTTCGTAATTGGCATGTTGTTTTAATTTATCTAGGCTCACAATAATACTCCCCAGATTTTCTCATCAATTGTTTCCTTCCTCTGTTTCAGGAGCTGCTGAAACCGTGTAGACAGATTCTACAGATTTCTAACGTCACTGTCAACGTCAACGAATGACGTAATTACTGCAGACATGGAACATCAGAGAATGATCTGCACATCATTGGAAACATCAGTATTGCGTAGCAGACAGAGGACAATGACATTGTGACGTAAAAAGACCCGCCATACATATACGTCATACCTTATGGCGCTTGTATACTAAACTAAATGTTAATTTTGGGCGCATTGTTACATCTCCACAAAAATCTCTGTGGCATATCAAACTCAAAATTCCGCAAACTGTCTACAGTGCATGTGGTTGGAAGTAATTGTGAGAATAAATGAGAGAGAGAGAGAGAGAGAGAGAGAGAGAGAGAGAGAGAGAGAGAGAGAGAGAGAGAGAGAGAGAGAGAGAGAGAGAGAGAGAGAGAGAGAGAGAGAGTAGACAGCCACAGATTACAAAGACATTTAGGCAGAGACGAAGGAAGACTGCAAATTCCAGTCACAGGCCTGCCCCAATGCGTAAAAGGCCATCGGACCGATATCGGCCCGATGGCCTTTTACGCATTGGGGTGTTGGAAGGGTGGTGACTGGTTGATATGTGAATACAGAGACAGATATGTTAAAGGAGAACCACAACCAAGATATGTACATACAAAAAAAATCTATATCTCAAAGTGAACCCTATATCATACTATTTTCGCGGCCCACCGAGGCTTCATTTGTGTTATGTTCTTGTTTGTGCGTTCGTTCGTTCGTTCGTTCTTTTGTTTGTTTGTCTTTGAACTATTTTTGTTCGTACGGTGTTTACGTCGTTCTTGACGTAACGTGGGGAAGGGGGTGGGTGTTAGGGTGGGTAGTCAGTTACATCCCTTTGCTGCCCGGGAAAGTGTGTCTACGCCAACTGCGACTCACAGAAAAACAATGTGTGTTGTGTCTGTTTTGTCCGTCTGTCGTCTCTGTCCGCGTGTCTTGCACCCCCCCCCCCCTCCCCCTCCCCCTTGTCTCAGCATTCAGCCACCAGTACGGTCAGCAGCATATACGCGGTATCGGCTGTCGAGTACTGTCAGCAGCGTGTACATGGTACTGTCAAGTACTGTCAGCAGCGTGTACAGGGTTCTGTCAAGTACACTCAGCAGCGTGTATAGGGTACTGTCAAGTACTGTCAGCAGCGTACTGTCAAGTACCGAGAACAGTACCGGTGGCTACCACGTACGCAAGGGGTTAACTTGGATCTCCTTCACAATGTCAACACGCTGGTTTTCAGAAGGAAAAATGGACATTATTATTACTATTACTATTATTATTATTATTATTATTATTTTGCAATTTGTTGGTCTTGTTTTTCTTTGACCCGGTTTTTCAAAACTGAAATGTGGACACCATGCGAGTTTTGTTTCTGTTGTTCGCTCGTACTCAAGCCCTCAGTAAATAGCTGATCTCTGAAGTGATAACTAAAGTTCTGATCTCTGAAGTGATAACTAAAGTTCTGATCTCTGAAGTGATAACTAAAGTTACATAACTCATTTACGGTGGCCCGCATCAATAGCCGCGAAAGTGTCGGCGTTGTTGGCGACGATATACACTTCCGCAGCTATTGATGTGTGGCGCCTTGAATTATATAGAAGATGGAGGTTTTACCATGGCTATGCTTGTGTTGCCGGTTCCGCTGTCAGTTTGGACCTTGCCGTAACGTATCAAATCACAGAACAACATATATCATCAAACTAACGTTGCAGAGTTGTTGGCCTTCTCCACAGACGGAACCCATCACGTGACCAAACGTCACCGCTTAACTCATTCGAGACGTGCCGCGTCCGATTACGCGGCTTATGCCGCGTAATCGGACGCGGTACGTCTCGAATGAGTTAAAGCGAGTTTCCATACATCTACGCCACAGCGGCGCTGACGGTAGGCGACACGGCCAAAACTGAAGTACCAGCACCACACGGCAATTCGCTGTGTGTGTTTCCATATAGCGGCGAGACAGGCAGCATCGCGCGACTATTGAAGCTGTTTAGAATTGTTGCACTTTGTCGTCACCCTCCCTTCACATGGGGAATCATAGGCCAGAAAACATCACCATCTCCTCCACGGCACCCTACATCACCACCAAAGATGAGCACAGCACTGTGAGCAAGAAAGCCCTGACACTGGCCATGCTCGAAGAAAAGTATCCCCAGGGAGCATGGATACGGGCATACACCGATGGATCAGCCACAGATGCAGTTCAGAATGGAGGGGCTGGGGTGTACATTCAGTACCCAAACGTAAAATGACAGGCAGAGGCAGTGCCAACAGGCCTTCACTGCACAAATTACAGAGCTGAGGTGGAAGCCCTGGTCCGTGCTGTAAACACCCTTAGTGGCACTGCAGACCCTGATGCCCAGATTGTCTTCCTGACTGATGCCATGTCTGTCCTTGAGGCAGCAACAGCAAGCAAACCGCCACGTCTAATAGAGGCACTGCAAAACATCAAGTGCACAAGACTGGTGCTGCAGTGGATCCCTTCACACTGTGGCATCTACGGCAATGAAGAAGCTGACAGAATGGCAAAAGTGCGCGCAAAGGAAAAAAAAAGACGAAAATGGAGTCATCTTCACAGAGATGAAGACCATCATTAAGTCTGTGTACAGACCACCACAACTGCCCCTAGACAGTTACCATCAGCTGTCCAGACAAGAGCAGGTGACCATCTTCCGTCTCAGTGACGACCGGGCACAACCGACTCAAATTCCACCTGCACAGACGCTTTCACCTCGTGCCATCTCCCCTGTGCCCTTGTGGAGAAGCAGAGCAGACCACAGAGCACATCCTCCAGGACTGTGGGAACCACCAGCTGCTGAGGGAGGAGATATGGCCGAAGCCCGCCACTCTACAAGAGAAACTGTGCGGGCCTGTGGGGGCGCTACAGAAAACCACATATTTCATTTTGAGAGCCATACTCCAAGTGTGATGGCGTTCGAGAAGAAGAAGAAGACAAGAGAATCATAGTTCTGTGATCGCTCCATTGTGCCGGATAGAATTTTGGCGCGCATGTGGAAACGTAAATTCTTAACTGATTCTCGCTGTTTCGCCGCTTTGTGGAGACACCTCTTTGGCGTTGATGGTTGCTCTTGCTGCCGGCAGGCGTGTATCAGTGTAGTGGCTTACTGTTGCTTTCAGCCCTTCTGTACTTTTTTATGATTTATTTATTTATTTTCAAACATAGCCAGTCAAACCCAACCCACCGCCTGTCCGAGGATTTGATTGGTGCCGTTACACAGTCCACAAATGGCATTGATTCTCATCAGCATCTGCGACTGCACTGACCTGCGACTGTAGGGGCTCATGAGAATCTATGCCTTTTGCGGTCCCAGTACACTTTCCTGAGGACCGGTGTTAAGGACTGTTGAGATGGAGGCTACACAAGTTGTTACTGTGAGAGGAGGCTTGTGGGCTTACACAGTTATTGTGTGATATCGTATGAATGTTGCTTTGTGTAAGCCGGTGGAGCCCAGCTAACAGAGAGGTTGCGTTTGTAACCAACGACTCTCATCAACGAACGACAGCAAAGGTCATGGTAGAAAACAATGTCTGCCTGATCATCGTAGACACTGAACCGCACTCCAAAACTCTCCAGGAGGCATAGATTCTCATGAGCCCGAAGGGCTGATGAGGATTAATGCCCCTTGGAGATGCTTGGGGTGTTGCCTATGTTGATGGCACCAAGCTGGTTATCCGTTCCTTACTGCCAGTCGTTCGGTGCAAACGCAGCCTGTCGTATCTCAACGCGGCGAAAGGCCTGGGCCAAGCGAGGCAACTCCTTCGACGTTCTGCGAACGAAGGAATTGTCTCCCTTTACCAAAGCTACTGAGGCAAAAGCCCCCCGGAGACATTAACAACCAATTTCAAGTGGAAAAAAGAGAACGTGCAGGGACAATTGAACAAATAATTGTAATAAATATTATCGGGAGTGACAAGCATCCTACATCCAAAGAACACGAAACCAGCTACATGGATCTATTCGTGTAGTCGTTTTTCATGTCACCAATAGCATTAACAAATTGTCATGACCGCCATACTGACATTGAAATTTGCTTGTCGCCATTTTACTCTGTATTAAAATTAGTGACCTGCTAAAATTAACTGCGAAAGACAGTTTCTAGAAATTGTATCGAGGTTTTCCAGTGCGTTGGCTTGGTACACGTGATTGCGGTAAACATCATGGACACAACTGAACTAGAGCTGAGGCTTGCTGATCCGTGAGCTTACTGGACCAAAATCACATATCAGCACATGTATCCGTGCTGTTGATACAATGACTAGTACGGGAAGGCAGTGTAGGCGACGTCAGTATCCGTGTTCCCAATGAGCAAAAGGCCAACAGGCCGATGTCAGCCGCCTTTGGCCCGTTGGCCTTTGCGCACTGGGTGGCTGATACATTGAAGAGCGATCATACACACGGAAGAAAAAGGCAGTGTAGGTGCTTTGACACATACAGGATTATTTGTGGACACGACTTAATCGCCCTGGTGCATGCAGTCATCAGGGGCCGGGTGTACAACAGGCAGTTACCGCTGTCGGCTAATGACTCCATCTGTCAGCTCAAATCCGGCTGCAAGTTAGCAACAAACTAAACTAACTGCGGTTGCACGAACGCATTTTAGACTAGCTAACCGCTAAAGCAGCGTGGGGACTAGCTAACCCCCGCTAAAATCACGAGCGGCGTGGGGTCTAGCTAACCGCTAAACTATGTAGCGTGGGGACTAGCTAACCACTAAACTAAGTAGCGTTGGGACTAGCTAACCGCTAAACTGAGTAGCGTGGGGACTAGCTAACAGCTAAACTGAGTAGCGTGGGGACTAGCTAACAGCTAAACTGAGTAGCGTGGGAACTAGTTAACAGCTAAACTGAGTAGCGTGGGGACTAGCTAACAGCTAAACTGAGTAGCGTGGGGACTAGCTAACCGCTAAACTGAGTAGCGTGGGGACTAGCTAACCGCTAAACTGAGTAGCGTGGGGACTAGCTAACAGCTAAACTGAGTAGCGTGGGGACTAGCTAACAGCAAACTGAGTAGCATGGGGACTAGCTAACAGCTAAACTGAGTAGCGTGGGAACTAGCCGCTAACCGCTAAAGTAGCGTGGGGACGGCTTTGGAGTTGGTCCGAGCGGCAGCTCTAATAACAAGTTAGAACCAAGTTAGAGAGTAAACAATGGCGGCTCTCAAAAAATCATTGATGTACCGTCGCAGAACTGATTATTGGCGCGCGTGTCAGTACAGACAACATTTCGATCCTCCGGTAAAGTATGACATCATCGTCAGTTTACTAAGGAATGACACTGAGTTTGGATACAATCGCACAAGGTCACTTTTACCTGAAATGCAGGTTCTCAGAGTACCTCTCGGGCCACTGTTATGCCGGCGTCAGCAGCTTCCAAATCGCGCACAGATCGACACCTTGACTCTCAAGACTGAGTGATGCACAGTGCCATTGCACAGAGTTCAAGGCAGAAATCTTGGAGGTAAACGCAGCCGAAGAAAAGTTGACGTCGAAGACATGTTGACGTCACAGCCTTTACCGTAAACTCGATAAAAGCCACAGCGGTAATTAGCATTCGCGATCTCAGTCGGTTCACGCTGCAAGCCGCTACTTAGCTGCAATTTAAATGCAGGCCTATAATGGACCAAACTCGAGATGTCAGACTTGCTTGCCACCGCCCAAAATAGAACTCAGTGGAGAGCACTGTCTGTTGCTGCTGCCTTTCAGTCCCCCCAACGCCCAGTTCGGGCAAGCGACTGATGATGATGATACGTGCAACCCAGTTAGCCAATCTAGTTATTTGTCAGCTAGCTACCTTACAGCTAGACTTTAGCGTGGGCATTTAGCGTCCGTTTAATTTAGCCCCCTGTTGTGCATCCTGCCCCAGTACTGTAAGCGGCGTCACCCAAACCGAGTACCGGCCGCAGTGCATTGCAAGCATTCCTGTAGTGACAGCCTGGTGTGCCCCACCTTGTCAACAACACCGCCCAGTGGAGAATGCCCAAGAGGGTTCACCTTTCATCTCTCGATAGAGGTTTCAGTCGCAATGGTTCCTGCAGGACCCTATAACATTAACCCTGCCTAGTGCAGGAAGCATGGCCGCCACGTCACTGACTCGCTACCGACCGCTGAAAGGTTCAAGCGCGCCAGATATGCGCTGACCAGCCATTTTTGGAATCATCTGAAACACTTTAGTTTTTCCGATGATTCCAAAAATGTCGCATTTCTTTTGCTGGTCAGTATACTATGAATTTGACCTGGGCCGGAAAAAAGGAACTCACAATGAACCCAACCCTTCTTTTCTCAAGAGATAAATATGAAGCTGACGTTGGTCATGACTGACGAGGTTTGTCCACCTGGAAAGAAGGAGGGTCCGGGACATGTAGAGCGCATTTTCCCGGGTCAATTTCCTTTCAGGTTATACAAGTACTTTGTACCAGCAAGTGTCACGTGATACCCGTACTTTGTACCAGCAAGTGTCACGTGATACCAGTACTGTGTACCAGCAAGTGTCACGTGATACACTGACGTACTTTGTACCAGCAAGTGTCACGTGATACAAGTACCGCCTTTGTACCAGCAGTGTGTGTTACACCTCAAGTTGTACATATATAGCACAGCCTCTGTACCAGCAGTGTGTGCAATCTTTAGCGCTTATTGGTGACGATTAAAGTCAGTGGTAACAAATGGTTTGCTTTACATCGTCTTCTAGGTTTGCTGAACTGTGTGTGTGTGTGTGTGTGTGTGTGTGTGTGTGTGTGTGTGTGTGTGTGTGTGTGTGTGTGTGTGTGTGTGTGTGTGCGTGTGTATGAACGTACTTTTGGCGCGAAGCGGCGTGTGTGTGTGTGTGTACCGTGTGTGTGTGCGTGCGCGCGCGCGTGTGTGCGTGCGTGTGCGTAAACACGAAAATCTCCGAAGTTTGCGTACGTACAAGCTTGAAGATACAGGAAATGCTTCAGTCATTCATTGGGTGCCTAAGCGAGCCTCCAAACATTTTGAAACTTGATGTCTCATTGAAGAGCTAAATAAACGTTATTACAAAGTCGGTTCACCACATTAGAGTCCGTAATATGGCTAGTTTGAGAAAGACATTGGATGAGTTCGTTAACCAGCCTTTCCAAAATAAGAATTCATTGCAGACAGAAATGTCATTCTTGAAGAATCCGCAACTTCAGGTGAGAAATCAGTGATTGTGACGTAAAAACACCAAACGCGTCAGTGTTATATACAAAGTTCCTAATTGACGCAAAACACCAGCGCGTCAGTGTTATATACAATGTTCCTAGTAATTGACGCAAAACACCAGCGCGTCAGTGTTATATACAATGTTCCTAATTGACGCAAAACACCAGCGCGTCAGTGTTATATACAATGTTCCTAATTGACGCAAAACACCAGCGCGTCAGTGTTATATACAATGTTCCTAGTAATTGACGCAAAACACCAGCGCGTCAGTGTTATATACAATGTTCCTAGTAATTGACGCAACAATGTTCCTAATTGACGCAAAACACCAGCGCGTCAGTGTTATATACTGTTCCTAATTGACGCAAAACACCAGCGCGTCAGTGTTATATACAATGTTCCTAATTGACGCAAAACACCAGCGCGTCAGTGTTATATGCAATGTTCCTAATTGACGCAAAACACCAGCGCGTCAGTGTTATATACAATGTTCCTAATTGACGCAAAACACCAGCGCGTCAGTGTTATATGCAATGTTCCTAATTGACGCAAAACACCAGCGCGTCAGTGTTATATACAATGTTCCTAATTGACGCAAAACACCAGCGCGTCAGTGTCATATACAATGTTCCTAATTGACGCAAAACACAAGTGCGTCAGTGTTTTACATGTGTATGAGTTGACGCGATGCTCTCTCCCTCTCCGACAATTTGATTGAGAAGGGCAGTCTCTCCATATTTAAGTCTCTTCTATTTACAGAAGACACTTTTTAAGACAGGAGGCGGTGTGGCCGCGATTTCAAAAACACACACACGACATCATAGGCGGGCTAGACCAAAACTCTGACAGTGAAGTAACAAGATAAACATGACTCATGTCTAGTTACGCAAACCTCGCTGTAGAACCAGGGATAGCAGGTATATAGCATCCCTGGAAGAACTTACTTTTGGCGCCAAGCGCTGTATGTGTGCGTGGTTGTGTACGTATGTATGTAAGAAGGAATAGCGTGGGGGGGGGTGGGGGGGGGGGCGCGTGCGTGTCAACACTCTCGCCACTCACCCAAATATCAAACAAGGAGAGGGGGGGGGGGGGGGAAATAGCATGTGTCGAAACTCGCTCAAAAATCAAATGGGTGGGAGGGGTTCCAAACACCCAAAAGGAAGTTTGTTGTAACATTGACATTTTAAACAATTTTGGGTCAAGGGGGGGGGGGGGCGGAACCTATATCCCCCTTTCTCTCGCCACCCCCCCCCCTCCCAAGATCCGTCCCTGTTGTTGGTGGTGGTGGTGTTAGGTGTTTTGTTTTCCATCTTATTGATATCGTTTGTTATTTGTTTTGTTTACACATTGAACAGAAAGTGCAGGACGTGTGGAGCTTGGCGATGACAAACGGAAAACAAGCGCCAGTAGTGTTCCTACTTTACACTGTCCACCACTCATGCCGGTTCAGTTTAACTCATTCGAGACATGACGCCTCCGGCAAGGCGGCTTTAAGCTAGGTATCCGGTACGCCTCGAATGAGTTAAGAAAAGACAATAACAAGACATACACACACCGAGTACGGATAACATCAAATGCACAGGTATCTCATTCTACCTCAGACACACCACAGCAAGATAAAGATCGACCATGATAGATAGTTCAAGGATGATGCCAGAATAGCTTGGCGCCTAAGGGCGCCAAGCTATTCTGGCATCACCCTTAAACTATCATGGTCGATCTGTGTCCTGCACTGCAACGCGGTCTTCAGAGGACGACTTCAAAATTTGGGGATTTCGGTCTTGGGGTAGAGCGAGTTCCTATACAGGCCGTTTGACATCTCAGCGCACAACGTTCTTCCCAAATATCTCCATCAAGAAACACGTTTCTGTACCACTTTAACAACAAATAGCATTTAGCGCCAGTGGACCTAATGTGGAATATTTTTAATGAACTCCTATGGTTTGTCGATTTCGCTCTAGTCGTAAACATTTCGTGAAAGACTAGAAGAAGCCTAAATAGGGTCCCGGCAGATTTCAATATGGAGGTCAAGCATACAGACTTCATGTACGCCCGCGCTGTTTCAGGTTTGAAAACTTGACCAATTCACGTCAAAATGGAGCTTTCCTATAATGGGCTTAATACACTGATCAACAAAAGAAGTGCGAATTTTTCACCATAGCGCTTTTCTTCATAAATATGCTTTAATCCGGGTTATTTTACGTCATTTATTAGAAAATTACACATCGCACATCGATGAGTTGTGACGTCATCAGTGACACTACCATCACAGGATATTGAAAGTGAAATGGGGAGCATCTGCAGAGGACACAGCTGAAAGCCAACCAATGTGCAGCGTCACTAGGGCCCGTGTGCATGAAAATCAGGCCTGTTTGGTCTTGACCTACTTTTCGTTTGTCAAAGGCATCTAAATAATCAACATGACCTACAAACATGAAAATCAAAAAGTCATTTATTTTTAGGTTAGCGGCCATATTTACCTGATCAAATGGATATGGGTGTGTTCTTTATCTCTGTCAGTCACTGGAGCATAAAAAATAGTTTGAAAGTAATTCACATTAAATCAAATAAGATTTATTAAGAAAATGATGTGCACCGGAAGTTCTGGTTCTCTAATGAATTTTTCGAGTCAAATTTCGTTGTTTCAGGTAGTTAATAACATCATAAGCAATCCACACAACTTGTGTGTTAAAACATATCACAGGAAATTTGCTTCACAGAGTGTGTCCAGTTTTGCTTATTTTCACCACTAATGAAACCTATATCTGGATCACATTTTTAATGGAAGTCAGTATAGATCTGGGTCACGTTTTTAATGGAAGTCAGTATAGATCTGGGGCACGTTTAGAGATGTACAATCAGTCAGTATAGATCTGGGTCACACTTTTAATGGACGTCAGTATAGATCTGGGGCACGTTTAGAGATGTACAATCAGTCAGTATAGATCTGGGTCACGTTTTTAATGGAAGTCGGTATAGATCTGGGTCACGTTTTTAATGGAAGTCAGTATAGATCTGGGGCACGTTTTTAATGGAAGTCAGTATAGATCTGGGGCACGTTTAGAGATGTACAATCAGTCAGTATAGATCTGGGTCACATTTTTATTGGAAGTCAGTATAGATCTGGGGCACGTTTAGAGATGTACAATCAGTCAGTATAGATCTGGGTCACGTTTTTAATGGAAGTCAGTATAGATCTGGGTCACGTTTTTAATGGAAGTCAGTATATATCTGGGGCACGTTTAGAGATGTACAATCAGTCAGTATAGATCTGGGTCACATTTTTAATGGAAGTCAGTATAGATCTGGGGCACGTTTAGAGATGTACAATCAGTCAGTATAGATCTGGGTCATATTTTTAATGGAAGTCAGTATAGATCTGGGCACGTTTTTAATGGAAGTCAGTATAGATCTGGGGCACGTTTAGAGATGTACAATCAGTCATTATAGATCTGGGTCACATTTTAAATGGAAGTCAGTATAGATCTGGGGCACGTTTAGAGATGTACCATCAGTCATTATAGATCTGGGTCACGTTTTTAATGGAAGTCAGTATAGATCTGGGTCACGTTTTTAATGGAAGTCAGTATAGATCTGGGGCACGTTTAGAAATGTAGTCATTTCATGAATAAACTCATTTTGCGACTGTACATCCAAACTGACATATTGTGGGAGTTCTTCAAAGTAAGTCATATGAGGTGAACTGACACTGAATGATATTTGTTCTCAGCCTGGTATAGTAAAGTGTTTGTTCCAAGCCTGGTATAGAAAAGTGTTTGTTGTAAGCCTGGTATAGAAAAGTGTTTGTTGTAAGGCTGGTATAGAAAAGTGTTTGTTGTAAGCCTAGTATAGAAAAGTGTTTGTTCTCAGCCTGGTATAGAAAAGTGTTTGTTGTAAGCCTAGTATAGAAAAGTGTTTGTTGTAAGCCTGGTATAAAAAAGAGTTTGTTGTAAGCCTAGTATAGAAAAGTGTTTGTTCTCAGCCTGGTATAGAAAAGTGTTTGTTCTCAGCCTGGTATAGAAAAGTGTTTGTTGTAAGCCTAGTATAGAAAAGTGTTTGTTGTAAGCCTGGTATAAAAAAAGCCTTTGTTCTCAGCCTGGTATAGAAAAGTGTTTCTTTGTGGAGATACTTGCAAAAAACGTTGTGCGCTCTCATGTCAAACAACCTTTAATACAACTTTTTTATTTTCTGCTAAAAGTACTCTTTTGGCTTCTGAAAACATTGTGAATCCATGAATGTGTTTGTATTTCTTATGGAAACATGTACAATTACAAGTGGTTTTTGTTCGAAAGTGTGCTAGCACAGATTAATTTGCAGAATAAAAGTAAAGACAACAGTAACGTGGAGAAAAATATGCATTAATCCGCATATTTCTACATAATTATCTTCACTGTTCACACACAGATGTATCCAAACACCCACACAAAAGCTCATGTTCACAGACGTGCATATGCACAAATACACACCCTCACGCATACACACATGCATACACACATGCATAGCAAACATGCATAAACACACAAACGTTCATACACAAAAATACATCGAGTACATCATAAATACACACACAGCTGGCAACCTCTGCGTAAGTGACGTATGGTCATAAATACACATAGCTGGCAACCTCTGCATAAGTGACGTACGGTCATAAATACACACAGCTGGCAACCTCTGCATAAGTGACGTATGGTCATAAATACACACAGCTGGCAACCTCTGCATAAGTGACATATGGTCATAAATACACACAGCTGGCAACCTCTGCATAAATGACGTATGGTCATAAATACACACAGCTGGCAACCTCTGCATAAATGACGTATGGTCATAAATACACACAGCTGGCAACCTCTGCATAAATGATGTATGGTCATAAATACACACAGCTGGCAACCTCTGCATAAGTGACGTACGGTTATCATCAATCAATTAACCCCATTTAACCCCCACGCACTACAACACAAGATGGCTCAACCATGATCATTCAAGAGCAGTGCTAGATTAGCTTGGCGCCATCAGGCACGAACCTAATCTGGCACTCACCTTGAATGATCATGGTCGATTAGATGTCTCCTGGAAAATATTCCTTAGGTGAAACCTGCAAACTGTGGGACGTGCAGGCGTGGGGTTAACCCTTTTCATCCCGATACACCCATAGCTTCATAATACACCCAGTGCTTCATGATACACCCATAGCTTCATGATACACCCAGTGCTTCATGATACACCCAGTGCTTCATGATACACCCATAGCTTCATGATACACCCATAGCTTCATGATACACCCAGTGCTTCATGATACACCCAGTGCTTCATGATCCACACATAGCTTCATGATACACCCAGTGCTTCATGATACACCCAGTGCTTCTTGATACACCCATAGCTTCAAATGAATTTGACTATGACAGTTCAAGGGTGGTGCCAGAATAGCATGGCGTCTCAGGCGCCAAGCTATTCTGGCACTACCGTTGAACTAAAACAGTTAAGCTATCTCCTAATCTGTAATGTATCTTCATAAGACGATAAGCAGCCGCAGGCGCCAAGCTATTCCGGCACTACCCTTGAACTAAAACAGTTGACCTATCTCCTAATCTGTAATGTTTCTTCATAGGATGATAAGCAGCCTCAGGTGCCAAGATATTCTGGCACTACCGTTGAACTAAAACAGTTGACCTATCTCCTAATCTGTAATGTATCTTCATAGGATGATAAGCAGCCTCAGGCGCCAAGCTATTCTGGCACTACCCTTGAACTAAAGCAGTTGACCTATCTCCTAATCTGTAATATATCTTCATAGGATGATAAGCAGCCTCAGGCGCCAAGCTATTCTGGCACTACCCTTGAACTGAAACAGTTGACCTATCTCCTAATCTGTAATGTACCTTCATAGGACGATCAGCAGCCTCAGGCGCCAAGCTATTCTGGCACTACCCTTGAACTAAAACAGTTGACCTATCTCCTAATCTGTAATGTACCTTCATAGGACGATCAGCAGCCTCAGGCGCCAAGCTATTCTGGCACTACCCTTGAACTAAAACAGTTGACCTATCTCCTAATCTGTAATGTACCTTCATAGGACGATCAGCAGCCTCAGGTGCCAAGCTATTCTGGCACTACCCTTGAACTAAAACAGTTGACCTATCTCCTAATCTGTAATGTACCTTCATAGGATGATCAGCAGATTTTGTTTTTAAATCAGGCCGAGGACGTCATGGGTCCAATGGGTTAATCACACGGTCACCTTGCTGTTCACCTCTTTATTGCTGGGACATGGCCAACAAGGACCAACTGCCAGAGGCAGCTATTGTCACGGGGACCTACGTCTCATGCTGCTGGGACATGGCCGACAAGGACCAACTGCCAGAGGCAGCTATTGTCACGGGGACCTACGTCTCGTGCTGCTGGGACATGGCCGACAAGGACCAACTGCCAGAGGCAGGCATTGTCACGGGGACCTACGTCTCGTGCTGCTGGGACATGGCCGACAAGGACCAACTGCCAGAGGCAGGCATTGTCACGGGGACCTACGTCTAGTGCTGCTGGGACATGGCCGACAAGAACCAACTGCCAGAGGCAGGCATTGTCACCCTACGTCTCATGCTGCTGGGACATGGCCGACAAGGACCAACTGCCAGAGGCAGGCATTGTCACGGGACCTACGTCTCATGCTGCTGGGACATGGCCGACAAGGACCAACTGCCAGAGGCAGGCATTGTCACCCTACGTCTCATGCTGCTGGGACATGGCCGACAAGGACCAACTGCCAGAGGCAGGCATTGTCACGGGACCTACGTCTCATGCTGCTGGGACATGGCCGACAAGGACCAACTGCCAGAGGCAGGCATTGTCACGGGGACCTACGTCTCATGCTGCTGGGACATGGCCGACAAGGACCAACTGCCAGAGGCAGGCATTGTCACGGGGACCTACGTCTCATGCTGCTGGGACATGGCCGACAAGGACCAACTGCCAGAGGCAGGCATTGTCATGGGACCTACGTCTAGTGCTGCTGGGACATGGCCGACAAGGACCAACTGCCAGAGGCAGGCATTGTCATGGGACCTACGTCTAGTGCTGCTGGGACATGGCCGACAAGGACCAACTGCCAGAGGCAGGCATTGTCATGGGGACCTACGTCTAGTGCTGCTGGGACATGGCCGACAAGGACCAACTGCCAGAGGCAGGCATTGTCACGGGACCTACGTCTAGTGCTGCTGGGACATGGCCGACAAGACCAACTGCCAGAGGCAGGCATTGTCATGGGGACCTACGTCTAGTGCTGCTGGGACATGGCCGACAAGGACCAACTGCCAGAGGCAGGCATTGTCATGGGGACCTACGTCTAGTGCTGCTGGGCTGTGCTCACGATGTCTCTGCAGTAAAGAGGTTGTGTGCCGCTGTGCAAGGAGGACATCAGAAAGACATCACAAAGTCACCAGACAGTCATCAGAAAGTCATCACAAAGTCACCAGACAGTCATCAGAAAGTCATCACAAAGTCACCAGAAAGTCATCACAAAGTCACCAGAAATTCACCAGAAAGTCATCAGAAAGACATCAAAAAGACATCAGATGTCATCAAAAAGTCATCAGAAGGTCATGCGAAAGACATTACAAAGTCATCAGAAGGTCACCCGAAGGTTATGTTAAAGTCCTGAGGTCAGTGAATGTCAATGCCGACGGTGTTGGGCAGTTTCACGGATACAATGCCACCAAAGCACATGAGAGCAGCCACTAGGATCATGGGAATGGCACAGTGTACATCCACCAGCAGTCCAAACAAAACGTTCCCCAGAATGGCCGCTATGCGCATGATTCCTGTCTGCACACCAAACGCAGTTGATCTGAAGAAAAAAAAAAGACCCAAAAAATTTAAATAAAAATGAAAAAAAAAAAAAAAAGTTTAGGGCTTAACGTCTTTTGTCCACCACGAGGGTGATTTCAAAGACGGGGACAACGAAAAAGGGTCTGAGCAAATTTTGACCCAAGCTGGATTCGAACCCGGGACCTTTTGGTCTGGAGGCAAACGCTTTTACCACCGAGCCACCCAGCTCCGGTAAATAAAAATGAATAAATAAAAGTAAATAGTAAACACATGGACTGAAATTAAACAAATCTAGCTACGACTTACATTTATTATATCTGACGTAAGACACTTGTAAGCGATGCTGACCATGCATGCAGACTTTGCTTACAGTGTCAGACAGAACACAAGACACATCAACCATGCAGACTTTGCTTACAGTGTCAGACAGAACACAAGTCACATCAACCATGCAGACTTTGCTTATACAGTGTCAGACAGAACACAAGACACATCAACCATGCATACTTTGCTTACAGTGTCAGACAGAACACAAGTTACATCAACCACAGACAGAACACAAGTCACATCAACCATGCAGACTTTGCTTACAGTGTCAGACAGAACACAAGTCACATCAACCATGCAGACTTTGCTTATACAGTGTCAGACAGAACACAAGACACATCAACCATGCAGACTTTGCTTACAGTGTCAGACAGAACACAAGTCACATCAACCATGCAGACTTTGCTTACAGTGTCAGACAGAACACAAGTCACATCAACCATGCAGACTTTGCTTATACAGTGTCAGACAGAACACAAGACACATCAACCATGCAGACTTTGCTTACAGTGTCAGACAGAACACAAGTCACATTAACCATGCAGACTTTGCTTACAGTGTCAGACAGAACACAAGACACATCAACCATGCAGACTTTGCTTATACAGCGTCAGACAGAACACAAGTCACATCAACCATGCAGACTTTGCTTACAGTGTCAGACAGAACACAAGTCACATCAACCCTGCAGACTTTGCTTACAGTGTCAGAACACAAGTCACATCAACCATGCAGACTTTGCTTATACAGTGTCAGACAGAACACAAGTCACATCAACCATGCAGACTTTGCTTACAGTGTCAGACAGAACACAAGTCACATCAACCATGCAGACTTTGCTTATGCAGTGTCAGACAGAACACGTCACATCAACCATGCAGACATTGCTTATGCAGTGTCAGACAGAACACAAGTCACATCAACCATGCAGACTTTGCTTATACAGTGTCAGACAGAACACAAGTCACATCAACCATGCAGACTTTGCTTATGCAGTGTCAGACAGAACACAAGTCACATCAACCATGCAGACTTTGCTTATACAGTGTCAGACAGAACACAAGTCACATCAACCATGCAGACTTTGCTTATGCAGTGTCAGACAGAACACAAGTCACATCAACCATGCAGACTTTGCTTATACAGTGTCAGACAGAACACAAGTCACATTAACCCTTTGGGCTCCATGGGTGCTTTTCACAAATTTTGGAAGTGTTACTGAATGATTATGTACCAGTTGCAGATGGTGGATTGAGCATGATAATTCAAGGGTAGTGCCAGATTAACTTGGCGCCTTCAGGCACCAAGCTAACCTGGCACTACCCTTGAATTATCATGGTCGATCCATCTCCTGATGTAGGGGACTCAGGGCTAAATGGGTTAACACTTTTCCACAGGTCCCAGCCAGTCATAGCCAGTCCCAGCCAGTCATAGCCAGTCCCAGCCAGTCATAGCCAGTCCCAGCCAGTCATAGCCAGTCATAGCCAGTCCCAGCCAGTGTGTTTCTACATAAATAGCCTTGCTTCAAACAAATCTGACACAAAGCTGCCACATTCTATCTCTATCTATATCCCGTAGTCTTGCCGACCGTTGGGGCACCACTGATGACTTGGCAACCAGCTCCCTCCATTCCTCTCTGTTCTCTGCCATTCTTAGCGTATTGCGCAGCTTCAGTCCTGTCCACTCTGAGATATTGTCCTCCCATCTTTTCCTCTGTCTTCCTCTCCTTTGTCCTCCTTGCACAGTGCCTTGCAGGATTGTTTTGGCAAGCCCTGCTGAATGCGTGACATGCCCATACCACTTTAGTTTGCGTTTTTTCACAATGGCTAATAGGTCTACATATGACCCGATGGCTTGCCTGATTCTGCTTCCCACTTCCATGTTTGTGACGTGGTCTCTGTATGACATACCAAGCAGCCTTCGAAAACATCTCATTTCAGTGGCTTGTATCCTCCTTTCAAGGTCTGCTTTGAGGGTCCATGACTCGCAGGCATACAAAAACACTGAGATGAGCGCATCAGCCTGATCTTGGAGTAGAGCATGATGTTTCTGTCCTTCCATATGGTCTTCAATCTTGTCAGTGCTGTTGTTGTCTGCGCAATCCTGGACAGTACTTCTGGTTTTGATCCCTCATCTGTCACAATGGCTCTTAAGTATTTGAATTTATTAACGGTTTCCAGTTTTTGGCTTCCAATCATGACGTCAGTGTCAATGCCACTGGTGTTATTGGTCATCAGTTTGGTCTTCTCTGCACTGATTTCCATCCCATACGCAATGGCTGTACTGTCCAGCTTTTCCACCAGCTGAGCTAGTTCCTTTTCTGTTCCTGCAAGGCCATCAATGTCGTCCGCAAAGCGCAAGTTCGTGATTGTTCTGCCTCCAATACTGACAGATCCTTCATGATCTTTCAGAGCGTCTGTCATGATTC
The DNA here is from genome assembly GCA_036245525.1 of Semisulcospira habei. Lineage (NCBI taxonomy): Eukaryota > Metazoa > Mollusca > Gastropoda > Semisulcospiridae > Semisulcospira > Semisulcospira habei. The sequence continues at coordinate 305,883 of BTPG01000002.1, read as the reverse complement.
TTTCCATGAAGATGTTGAAAAGAGTAGGTGAGAGCAAGCACCCTTGTCTGACTCCGACTGTAGTCATAAACCAGTTTCCTATTTTGCCGTTGAAGCAGACTGTGCTAGTGGCCTTGTTGTAAAGGTTTGCTATGACTTTGATCAGTTTGGCATTTATGTTGTATAGCTTCATTGTGGACCAAAGGGCTGCATGCCACACCCTGTCAAACGCTTTCTTAAAATCCACAAAGACATGATAGAGGTCTTGCTGGTGCTGGAGGTACCTCTCACATAGAACTCTCAGGTTGAAGATCTGCTCAGTTGTGCTGCGCCCTGGTCTGAAGCCTGCCTGTTCCTCAGCTATGATTTCCTCTGCCTGTGGCTTCAGCCTGTTCAGCAGGATCTTTAACATGACTTTGCTTGGGTGGCATATAAGACTGATCGTGCGATAATTCTGGCATTGATGTAAGTTGCCTTTTTGGGGGAGAGTTATTATAAGTGATTGGGTCCATGGTGTGGGCCAATCCCATGACTGCCAGATCTTATTGCAGATTGTTAGTAAGGCGCTTATCATGTCTTCTCCCCCTTCTTGGACTGCAGGGATGTTGTCTGCTCCTGCTGCCTTCCCTTTCTTCAGCGATTTCACTGCAGCCTCTACTTCTTCTCGGAGGATGGGATACTTGCCATTGTTGGTCACGGGTGGGTTGACAAGTATGCCTGGGTCCCCTGTAGCTCGGTGGTTGTACAAAGCTGAGCAGTACTCTGTCCATCTGTTCAGTATGTCTTGGTCTTCCGTAAGACAGTTCCCTTCCCTATCTTGAATGATAGAGGAGCGTCCTTGTTTTACACTGGTCAAGTCTTTCACCAGCTGGTATGCTTTTTTGCTATTATTTTTGTTCAGATTTACTTCTATGTGTTTACACTGATCTTCAATCCACTTATTCTGCCACATTCCTTCTTCGAAAAGTAGTGACTGATCTCTACACTAGTCTTTTTTCAAAATATTAATAAATTGTGTTGTAACTGTTCTTTCTAAGCGTGTTTCTTTCTCCGTTGGGTTCTTCTCAAGAAGATTTGTGTCCCCTAACAGTCTTATATCCGTAGGACATGTACACACACCAGGGGGAATTACTCAGCGCTGGACATACACACAGTTAGATCCCCTGCCCCCGCCTATCAGGCACCAATTTGCCAGCCCACAGAAAAATACGCAGGTACAGAACCAGACGATCATCTACAAAGGATGCATCAGGTCTAGCCTCTAACCCATGTCTTTTTCTGAAACTTAGGAAGTAGGCAGGAGAAACACACATACACACACAAGAAGATGCACTACTAAATGTGGTAGGGTAAATACCCTGAAAGCCCCCAGCGGATGCACTTATACCTGAAAGCCCCCAGCGGATGCACTTATACCTGAAAGCCCCCAGCGGATGCACTTATACCTGAAAGCCCCCAGCGGATGCACTTATACCTGAAAGCCCCCAGTGGATGCACTTATACCTGAAAGCCCCCAGCGAATGCACTTATACCTGAAAGCCCCCAGCGGATGCACTTATACCTGAAAGCCCCCAGCGAATGCACTTGTATCCGTAGTGATTATTTGAAATTCAAATTTGTATTTATGATTTATTTGTGATGTAGCCCATTACCCGACATGTGTTTTTTAATTTATTTAAGGTGACGCTGATTACAACCGAGGTGTACTTTCTTTTATTTGTCTAAAATGAAGCCGACTACCATCCCTGTATCTTTTTTTATTTATCTACGATGATGCCGATTACTTGATGTGTATTTTTTCATTTACATTGATGCCAATTACCTGGCGTGTACGTTTTCATTACAATGACGCTGATTACCTGGCGTGTACATTTTCATTACAATGACGCTGATTACCTGGTGTGCACGTTTTCATTACAATGACGCCGATTACCTGGTGTGTACGTTTTCATTACAATGACGCATTACCTGGTGTGTACGTTTTCATTTACAATGACGCTGATTACCTGGTGTGTACGTTTTCATTTACAATGACGCCGATTACCTGGTGTGTACGTTTTCATTACAATGACGCCGATTACCTGGTGTGCACGTTTTCATTTACAATGACGCTGATTACCTGGTGTGTATGTTTTCATTTACATTGACATTGATAATAATAATAATAATAATAATAATAATAATAATAACAGTATTTATAATGCGCTTATCTTATAATAATTATAACTCTAAGCGCGCACTCACAACTCGCACACGCATGCGCACGCTTTAGACAATGACTCACGTAACACAAATAGTGAAAATACATTACGACGGTCAGCTTGGGGTGGGGAGTGTGGTGATATAGTACTAGAACTGTTGAAAGAGGTGAGTTTTGAGGGCGGACTGGAAGGAGGAGAGCGAGCGTTTCTGACGGAGAGAGAGTGGGAGAGTGTTCCAGGTGGATGGACCGTATGCTGAGAAGGAGCGGGGGCCGAAAGTGCTGAGTTTGGTGCGGGGGATGAGAAGGCGAAGAGGGTCGGAGGCGGAGCGGAGGGAGCGAGGAGTGTAGGGGTGAAGTAAGTTGGAGAGATAGGCAGGAGCGTAGTTGTTCAGGGATTTGTAGCAGAGAGACAGAATCATGTATTGGATGCGTTGGGGGATGGGGAGCCAGTGAAGGAGCTTGAGCAGGGGAGTGATGTGGTCGGAAATTTTTCTTTCTGAGGATTGATTACCTGGCGTGTACATTTTCATTACAATGACGCCGATTACCTGGTGTGTACGTTTTCATTACAATGACGCCGATTACCTGGTGTGCACGTTTTCATTTACAATGACGCTGATTACCTGGTGTGTATGTTTTCATTTACATTGACATTGATTACCTGGTGTGCACGTTTTCATTACAATGACGCTGATTACCTGGTGTGTACGTTTTCATTACAATGACGCTGATTACCTGACGTGTGTAGGAAACAGCTCTGTCTGTAGAACGTCCAGAGTGTTAAAGCCGACCGTGGACACGGCTCCGAACACACACGACATGAGAATGTTCTGCCAACGCTCATGCACGAACCACAGGAAAAACACGGAGAGACCTGACATCACCATGCTGGTGGCTGAAACAAGACCACACAAAACAACGTAACCCTTTCACTGCTGAGAAACCTTGAGCGCCATCCAACTGCAAGCGGCATAGATCCTCATCAGCCCCCGCAGTTGCACTAAGTTACTGCAGCTGCACTAAGTTACCGCAGCTGCACTAAGTTACCACAGTTGCACTAAGTTACCACCGTTGCACTAAGTTACCACCGTTGCACTAAGTTACCGCAGCTGCACTAAGTTACTGCAGTTGCACTAAGTTACCACAGTTACCACAGTTGCACTAACTTACTGCAGTTGCACTGAGTTACTGCAGTTACCGCAGTTGCACTAAGTTACCACAGTTGCACTAAGTTACCACAGTTACCGCAGTTGCACTAAGTTACCACAGTTGCACTAGATTACTGCAGTTGCACTAAGTTACCACAGTTGCACTAAGTTACCACAGTTACCGCAGTTGCACTAAGTTACCGCAGTTGCACTAAGTTACCGCAGTTGCAGGCACTCATGAGGATCTATGCCTAATGCACAAACCACTTTGTATCCATGTTTCTCCGACAGCTTCGATGTTGAAATTACAATGATTCCAAAACCGCCGTCTGCGTCCACTGGTGACAGAGGCATTAAAAGAACTATGTCTGTACCACCATCGCTGTTTCAGTGGCTGTATATTGACCGCAAAGATTTCCCACAGTGGCTTGTCTGTTAAGGGAACTTTCCACTCCCTGTCAGTGGTCACACGCTGTGTTTGTGAAATCTGGCTTCATTCCACGCCAAAGAGCCCCCGCCGTCTATGAAACACAGACACAGAGAGGCGTCAGCAGGAGGCATAGATCCTCATGAGCCCCTGCAAAGCAGGGGCTCATGAGGATCTATGTCTCTTGCAGTTGGATCACGTTGACCTCTTCTATGCAGTGAAGTGGTTAATAACATGTCTTACTGAAGCACTGAAGTCACAGAGTGTACTGTTACTAGCTAGTATGCAGGCAGTTCGCCGTTACGTGGTAGTTGTGGTTGTAGTATGACACACTCATGTAGGGTTCTTTTAGAAAAACCTCACTGAGTTGCAACTCATCACACGTGGCACAAGGTTGTAGACCACAATGCATCCAAACTTTGACACACTGTCTTTCCCACAATGCATTCAAACTTTGATACACTGTCTCTCCCACAATGCATCCAAACTTTGATACACTGTCTCTCCCACAATGCATCCACTTTGACACACTGTCTCTCCCACAATGCATCCAAACTTTGATACACTGTCTCTGCCACAATGCATCCACACTTTGATACACTGTCTCTCCCACAATGCACCCAAACTTTGACACACTGTCTCTCCCACAATGCATCCAAACTTTGATACACTGTCTCTCCCACAATGCATTCAAACTTTAATACACTGTCTCTCCCACAATGCATTTGATACACTGTCTCTCCCACAATGCATCTACACTTTGATACACTGTCTCTCCCACAATACATCCACTTGATACACTGTCTCTCCCACAATGCATCCACATTTTGATACACCGTCTCTCCCACATTGCATCCAAACTTTGATACACTGTCGCTTATACAATGCACACACATATTTCCCAACACACTCTTTTATACTATTACAGATTTCCAGAACAATCCCGCAAATTACACAAGTCAACCAATCAGAAAAGAAAACGTAACCAAAATCATTAATATTCATTAAAAAGAACACTGTAGATCTTTCGACTACAATCTTCCACTAAAATCTAGGTGCATTTTGTAAATGTTATGAAATGTACCCAACGTGTACTGCAAAACTTTGACATGTTTGAGGTCACTAGAACAATCACGCCTTTTCCACGACCTTCCAGCTTAATCTAGGTCGGACTTTGCAACAATTTAGCGAAATGTGCAACATTGTAGTCACACACAGTAACATTGATGAAATTCTGCATGCAAAAGAAAATGAATCATACTAAAAAGGCAAATGATTCTGATCTAAAATAACTCAGCTGAACGATGGATTTCTCCTGTGATCCACAAAAATGAATTTTTCATTAAAATGCATTTTTTTTAAAAATACTTACCGATGGTATTACATATAGGAAATAGCTCTTAGCTAGCCTAATTTTAGCCAAATTTTGGTTGTGTCCGTATAAGGGAGTGTTGGCAGGAGTGGGGCGCCATAGACCATGCCAAACCCGAATAGCCTCCCCTTACTCCCATCCGGTACAAGATTACCCAGCATACACCAGTTTAGTTTCTTAGCGAACTGGCGGCAAGCGGGGCAGGTGGGAGGGACCTTCGAGTAATACCATCGTAAGTATTTTTCAAAAAAATGCATTTTAATGAAAAATTCATTTGTTTTCTCAAAACACATTACCGATGGTATTACATATAGGAAGAATCCCAAAGAGGAGGTGGGTGCCGCTATAGCGCCCCTACTGCCAACAACATTGCCCACAGACCCGCCCTCCTGCAGCAAACTCCCGATAATTTTAGCTAAGATACCTGCGGCACCTAGGGCGCCGGGAGGGAGTGTTATGCTGCTGCGATGTCTCCCACCAGCGAGAGGTTCAGGTAAAAGCGGGCGAAAGTGGTCTCTGCTCGCCATCTCACAGCCGCCACAATGTCCTTGACTGCACAGGTGCTGTCGAAGCGGGACTTGTGGCCATGGCTCTGACCTCGTGCGCCTCAATGTTCAACATGTGGCTGCATCAGGTCAAGGTCCTGGAAGGCCGGGCGGATCACTCCTCGGAACCAGGAGGAGCAGGTCTGGGCCGAAATGTCACGTATACCTGGGGACAAAGGGAGAAACAGGGGTGTGCGTCCTCTGCGCAAGCTTGGTCTGGCGCAGGCACACACGTAAGGCTCTCACCGGTTCCTATTGTCTGGTCTACCGAGTGGAGTCTGTCACTCGTAAGGGCGGAAAGTCATCAACTGTAGGGCAGCCAAGGCGACCACGGCGCCCTCCGTCCGTAACTGCCAGCAATCTGTGTGTGACAACAGCGCGTACGTTCACTGACCCTGGAAGAGGTGGCTAGGCCACATGTAAGGTTCTCACCGGGTTCTGAAGTCTGTTCTCCCGGGTGGAGTCCGTACACGCGCAGGGTGAAACATCTGTCACCGTCAGGGAGGCCGCGTCTTGTCCAGGAAGATGTTTCAGGTAGCAGTAGCATGAAGCCGGTCGTCTGGCACTGCAAGCAATCTGGGTGTGTGGACAGCGCGCGTAGTTTACTGACCCTGGAGGTTGAGTCAAGGACCGCCAGGAAGCACTTCTTCCTAGATACATCCGTCAAGCGCGTCATGTGCAGGGTTCCAACGGACGGGGTTGAGACCACGTAAGCCCCCATGGTAGATCACTCTTGGCCCACGCGAAGCAGTGCTGGGCATTCCAGACCGAAGAGAGCCTCCGAAATGCGAGGTCTTGCAGCTACCCGGGTCTGATGAGCGTAATCGCCTGTAGGTGTCAGCGATCATGGTTAGTTAGATAGTCCCGAAAGGTAAAAGGAGACCGTCCCTGGGCGTTGAATAGCCAGAGGAAGCACTCCGTCAGCTGGGGCTACGTCAAGTCCGGAGGTAAGAAGGCTGTCGTCAGTCCCGTCACACAGCGCTCGTCGTCTTCCCTCGCAACTCGTATGGTTGAGGGTCTGCGGGTTGTCTCGGTAGCATCCATGGACGCCCTAGGGAAGCCTCTGTGGTAGAGGGCTCGCTGCACAATCTCCGGGTGTGGCGGAGGAGTTCAGGGCCCGGCTGTTATGGCGGCTGTCCCGGTTGCTAGAGCATCGTGCGAGTAGTGGAGAGCTGCAGAGGGGGGCATGTGGTGACGAGCTGACCCCGACTGGTGAAGAGACACAGCGCCCCGAGCCAGGAATATGCCCACCTACCTCCGCAAACCTGTAACAAAGGGAAAGTCGGACAACCAAGCGTATAACTCAGCGTTCAATCTCGATGGCGAGCAGGGAAGTTGGAAGATCCGGCCACAGCGACGCCTCCCCGCGCCGCTGGCCTCAAGCACACTATCATCTCCCAAATGTACGCCCTTCTTCTCCAAGCAGAAGAGGTGTCAGGCTGAACAGCGATCCACTAGCATGTCATCAGTCCTAAGAGAACTGAAGAAGGTACTGAAGGTCGCTCCTATTCTGCCCTGCTCCCGTCCTACTGGGAGTCCCACTCGAACAGGATGATCACGCACTCCATCCTCGACGGAATCCACGCGAAGAACCACGTAGTACCTGTCCCGTAGCATAGGCAGCCTAGTCGACGGCGAAGTGGGCAGGACCCCAGCCTTCCGCCCGGCTTGCCAACTGGTTACGACGTCGAACCTCGAGTTGTCCCAAAGTCCTGGAGACGCACCGCTGCTCTCAGGCCTTTGTCTAGCATCAGCCACGACGTCGAGGCACTTGTGTCGAGTCGATATGACGAAGATCGTGCGCCATATCCACCGTCTAGTGTACGAGAAGAGTCGACCATACTGCCGCGGAACTGAGCACAAACCACCTCTCGGGAAACTAAATTCCTGCCATGCTGTCGTCACGTCTTACTCCCGGTACTTGCGCCCCCGGCCGCAGGATCCACAGCGCCGAGCGGGTAACTTCGCAAAAGGGCTATCGAGGGCAAGTCCATCTGCTCCAGTCAGGCGCCGCAGAATGCCGGAACTCCAAGTCGTCTCCACCCAGGCAAGCGAATCGCTTCCGCTAGGTCCCGAAGCTGTCATCTTAGAACAGTGAGTGAGTACAGATTGCTTTACGTCCCGCAAGCGACCAAGGCCTTCTCAGGACGTGCCTGCGCTAAATGAAGAAAAGAACTGCAAGAAGCGCAGACAGGAGGGAGAATTTGAAAAGAAAAATACCGATGAATGGACCAGAAAGACAGAAATACAAACCCCCAAAAGAGTAGAACCCACCTTGCAGGGGTTAGACAAGGTGACCCTAGGAACTAAAAAGTAGACAACGCCACCAAGGTCCCCTAGGGCAGACCCGGTGGGGACTGTCGTCTTAGAAGAAGACAGTAGTGCTTGGTCGCCGCTGACCACGGCCAGGCCAATGCAAAGTGGAGGGTAGCACCCCGCCGGGAGAAGGATGCGACGAGCCGAGAACTCGTCTCAGCAGGAGCTTAATCTGAACTGTGTGCATTACCCCCGATGTAGACCGAAGTCGGCCCCCGCAGTGAGGTCGGTCGGACCAGTCCTCAACCCGCACTGACGTCTACGAAGGTAGACTGCTACTTGCTAGTCATCAATCGCATGCCTGGAGTATGCTGCCGCTGACGTTTCCAGGACTGTGCCGTCGGCGTCACAAAACATCGCCTCCGTCCCTCGGACGTAAGCCACAAATTCCGGTGCAGCCGACGAACTGCGCCTCCGCGGAAGAGTGGTCCCTGCCAAACCCGTCCGATGGTCTGCGATGACCGCGCGCCTGTCCTGCATCAGTGCTCCTGGAAGACTGCTACAACCAGCGGTGTAAACAGCGTGAATCGGCTGTGCCACAGTCCTTGTTAGCCTCCTTGTCGGTCTGCCAGGGGGGCCAAGGAAGTTCTCCACCGCGCGGTGCCCTGCGTGGCCAACTCTTCAACTCGGTCGGCCGCGAGTAAGCGTGCGGTACGGTATCTCGAATCATCGGATTGCAGTCTGTAGCCGCAGCAAAGTGTTGTCAGTGTTAGAGAAGTAGGATCACAAAGTTGAAGCCACCAGTGCCTCCCCCGGCGCCCTGAAGCGGAGACAGCAGCCAGCGACAAGGACCCGGCACCCGAACGGATGAGAAGAGACTTGAAATGCTAGGACGCGATGAGGGGACCTGCTTCGTCCAAGGCCCGAGGAGAACCCTCCTCTATCTCCAAGCAGTCAGCAGCGAATCCAAGACCTCTCGGAACTGCGAGCGTAGCGACGTGGAGTAGCTATCATCGCCCAGCCACGGCGAACGACGTCCTCTGGAGTCAAGCAGAAAAAGCGGTCTGTCCCGCACGCAGGAGAAGGGATGTCTAACTGCTCCGAAGCCCGGGGAACCCCGGGTGGCGGCGATCCAACGAAGGTGGACCCAGCACTTGGAAGGAACAGTGTAGTCTCAGAGGGCCGGACCCACGAACTCAAACGGCGACGAAGATACTTCGGAGCGCCTATCTTCCCATTGCGTAGCGACCCAATGGAATTGGGACGTTGTCTCCTGTTCCTCTCGTACCCCTGATCTCTCTGCACTGCATCTAGAGCGGGCTCTCGTCTGCACGGTTGGGGCGAGGGCGTGGCCCAACATCACTGAGCTGGGATCTTGTCGTGTGAAGTGCAGCGGTCCTGTAGCACTTGCGGTCGCCGCAAGCCGTAGTAAGAGCCGGTGTAACCCGCGACGGGAGATGGCGCCAACGCGTGTATAGCCCGGGCGAGGGCGCCCAAATAATCATAATCATAATAAAAAATTAATTAATCAATGCTTATTGAATGAGTTTTATTTGATTGTAATTGCCCTTTAAGGGATAAACCAAGTTATTTGAATTAAATTGAACTATGAGAGTCAGAATACCACTCTGTTTTCTCATCCCATTTTCTCAAAACTGAAGTAATCGGTTCAGTGGTTCCAGGATTATAGCCTTTTAAGGGTAAGAGGTGTTGCACCCCAGCGGTCTGGCGAACCGCTGCGCCACTGGGAATGCAACCTTTTAACACCTGTGGCAAAAGGGTTAAAAATCCTAGCTGAAACGAAAAGGCTCTAGGTGCCATACCACGACAAGCTCACATACCCAATCTTGCACGCTACCGCGCAATAAATGCTCTCACATAGACACTCATCACTGACCTGAGCCCGAGAACCGAGCAGTCGCTACTGCCTGTCCTGTCTATGAATTGTCGCCTGGACTGGGACTGGAAGCGTCGTAGATTCGGTTGCCGACGCCAGCCCGGCAGAAATAATTGGTCTTAGCCATCCCAAGAAGGGGGGTTGCCAGCTAACACTCCGGCTGGCAAAAGCTCAAGATATGGTATCTTGGTCGCCACGGTAAGGGAACCTTAGGAGGGCCCTCCGAGAAAATGTGACTACAAGCTTACTGGACCGGGACGTCTAGGTCACTGCCGCTGACTTGGGTCCCACCTTGTTACTCTGGCCGGTTCTGTCAATCTGTCGCTTGTCCACTCTGGCCTGCGGACGGACAGTGGAGTGGTCATCTCTCGAGGCCGGGTCCCATGAGTGTATGGGCCTCGCTGTCATGTCTATGATCCGCCGACTGAGCCAGGCCTGGGAGCGTCGTATGGTCGGAAGCCGACGCCAGGCCGGCGGAAGAATCATTGGTTTTAGCCATCTAAAGCAGAGTTTGTCAGCTATCCCTCCCGCTGACAAGAGCCCAGGAAAAAGGTATCTTGTGCTTTACTGGTCCGGGACAACAAAGTCACTGACACTGACTTGGATCCCACCTTGTTGCTCTTGGGCATCTCTGTCAGGCGATCTCTGATAGGCGCCGTATGCTCTCTGTGGGACAACCCAGCCACTGCTTCCGACTTGGGTCCCACCTTGTTATTCTTGGTCGTCTCTGTCAGGCAATCTCTGATAGGCGTCGAACGCTCTCTGTGGGACAACGAAGCCCCTGCTTCTGCTCTAGGGCGTCTGTCAGGCGAACTCTGATAGACGGACGCTCTCTGTGGGATAACAAAGCCACTGCTTCTGACTTGGGTCCCCTCTTGTTACTCTTGAGGTCTTTGTCAGGCGATCTCTGATAGGCTTCGCACGCTCTCTGTGGGACAACAAAGCCACTGCTTCTGACTTGGGTCCCACCTTGTTACTCTTGAATGTCTCTGCCCGGCGCTCTCTGATAGGCGTGGTACGCTCTCTGTGGAACAACAAAGCCACTGCTTCTGACTTGGGTCCCACCTTGTTACTCTTGGGCGTCTGTGCCCGGCGCTCTCTGATAGGCGTGGTACGCTCTCTGTGGGACAACAAAGCCACTGCTACTGACTTGGGTCCCACTTTGTTACTCTTTCTTTCAGTCCTGTGGCACACACATCACAAGCGTGGGTCGATTCGCATCCTGAACAGGGAAGGCAGCGCGCATGCTCATCAGAGGGCCACTGAAAATCGCCACACATCGTGCAAATACGAACCTAGTAACTGCAACAAGAGGGTACAATGATGAATGAGCGAGCGTGGCAATAATAAACCGCGCGCGATGGTGAATCGAACATAATCAATACAGTCGAATCAAACGAGTGTACAGCGTGTGCCGACGCTCGGCGCTCCTCCCCACCCCAGGGCGCCGGTCGAGGGCATTCACCGAGATATTACCTGGCCATGGCGGAAAAAGGAGCAAACCCACGTATCACCAGTGAAGTGGAAACCACCGACGGCAGGTCGTAGCAGCACGCCGCAAGGCACGGCCGGGAAGGATACGCAGGGTCGAAGCAGCGTCCGGAAATGCCGCAAGTTCACAGTCCCCATGGCCCAATCCAGTCGGCCAGTAGACCCCACAGGCCGACGAAGAGAGAACCGTCACAGGCAGGAGCACTAGTAATCCCAGTCACGCCACAAGCTCCAAAAGTTCCAAGTTCCAACGAACTAACAGTCAGTCAAGGTCGAAAAACGACCGGTCCAAGTACAAAACGCGGAGCTCGAAACAGACACAACCTACTCAGCTGCCAGCTAAGAACTAAAACTGGTGTATGCTGGGTAATCTTGTACCGGATGGGAGTAAGGGGAGGCTATTCGGGTTTGGCATGGTCTATGGCGCCCCACTCCTGCCAACACTCCCTTATACGGACACAACCAAAATTTGGCTAAAATTAGGCTAGCTAAGAGCTATTTCCTATATGTAATACCATCGGTAATGTGTTTTGAGAAAACAAACACATGCGCCCCAACAAAGAATAACACAACCACAAATGTAACATTCACAGACAAGTCAGATGGATGGATGGATGAATCGGCAGAGGGGCAGACAGATGGAGGAATGGATGGATAGATGGTTGTGTCCGTGGGTGGGTGGGTGAGTGAGTGAGCAAGCGAGTTGGCAGCTGGGTGGATGGATGGGCAGATGGAACGGACAAATGTGCCGATGGCTGTTCTGGACGGAATGAACAGCAATACCAACAAATGAACTGACTAACGTCATGATCCCAACAAACCAACACATGAATAACGTCATGATCCCAACAAACCAACACATGAATAACGTCATGATCCCAACAAACCAACACATGAATAACGTCGTGATCCCAACAAACCAACACATGAATAACGTCATGATCCCAACAAACCAACACATAAATAACGTCATGATCCCAACAAACCAACACATGAATAACGTCATGATCCCAACAAACCAACACATGAATAACGTCATGATCCCAACAAACCAACACAATCATGAATAACGTCATGATGCAAACAAACCAACACATAAATAACGTCATGATTCCAACAAACCAACACATGAATAATGTCATGATCCCAACAAACCAACACATGATAAATGTCATGATCCCAACAAACCAACACATGAATAACGTACAACACATGAATAACGTACAACACATGAATAACGTACAACACATGAATAACGCACAGCACATGAATAACGTACAACACATGAATAACGTACAGCACATGAATAACGTACAGCACATGAATAACGTACAACACATGAATAACGTACAGCACATGAATAACGTACAGCACATGAATAACGTACAACACATGAATAACGTACAACACATGAATAACGTACAACACATGAATGGCACACATGCCCATGCTACAGACCTAACAGAACTTTCCGCCCGATCCGATCCATGAGTGCGATCGTCAGCAGGTTGCCAGGGAGATTGGAAACTGCAGTTAGAAAGCCTTCCAGGTACACGATGTCCCCGGGTTGTTCACACAGCTCCTGTGTGGCATTGCGGCTGGAGTTAACCACTCCTGGCTCACACATTGTGCCCCCGTTCTTGTCGATGCGATTGAAGATTTCTGGGAACCACATGAACAGCCCGTAATAACTGAAAACGAGAAAAAATCAAATAGACTCTCGACTGGAAGTGCTATCAATCAGTAAATAAAAACCTGACTGAGAGTGCCGCCTACTTTACAATGTGTACAGCAAAACTTGACTGAAGGTGTCAGAGTGCCACGCTATTCTGGCACTCCAGACCAAAAAGGTGACCGTGACACTATTTTGGCACTACCGTATACTGCAACTATCATAGTCAAATGTATTCCATGCAATGACGTATCAGGATTGAAAGGGATAATGTAGTTGCTACAGACACCTCAATGCTGGTCTTTCAAAGCCCTATTCTGCTTTAGCAGTTTCAACAAACACTTGGGCAGCAGACAGCTTTAAAATGCTGCACACATGTGCAGGGGAAACCAGTTCAGCACACGTCATCCTAAAGTGATAGCACTCTAATTGCAAATGCAAGAAAAAGCTTTAAGAATGATTTCTTAAAGTCCCCTAGTGTCCCAGCCCTTGACTAGACACAATGCCCACCCTGCCCAAACTCTCTTAACACTCGTTATTAATGTTAAAAGAAGGTAAGCATAGATTGGTATTTTTGTGTTTTTGATGAGATAGCCTCTCTTGTGAGAGTCACCAAGCACATGTATGAAGAGTTACAAATGGCCAGGGATGTGGAAAGGTCAGCCATATTTGCACTTCACAGTCAAACGGAGACTGCCCTGTGCTCGTGGGTTTTGATTTTACCCTGTCACGCAAAATGCAGCTTCGCGCCATAACATTTGTTCTTCACAATCTTTTATGGTTATTAGCACATAAATATTCACCCAAAAGCGATGGTGAAGTTGACGATGAGGAGAAGACAGGTAGTGTAGCGAAGTCGTGGACGGAACAATTCCAGTGTGTTGTTGAAAATCTGTGGAAAACAGCAGTTGTTTCCCTCTACAGTAAACTCTGACAATAGCAAAGCATCAGAGGGCAACACATTTGTGTTGAAACATCCCCAGTCTGTTACAAGCGGACACACATCCCCAATCTGTTACAAATCTGTTTACAGTACCACACACACTGTTTATAGTACCTACACACACAGACACACTGTTTACAGTACCACACACACACTGTTTTCAGTACCACACACACACAGACACACTGTTTACAGTACCACACACACACAGACACACTGTTTACAGTACCACACACACACAGGGTTGGAAGATTTAACGATATAACGGTTTCACGATTTAACAAATTAAATTTTTGCTTAAAGAAAATTTAAGTTAATTTTTTTTAAAAGTTAAAGAAAATTCAACGAATTAAAAAATAAAAGTAACGATTATCGATTTCTCTCGTTAAAAATTTCATTACTTCAGTTCGTTTTTCCGCCACGAACAACAGGTGCCTATGCGCAAAGCCAGTTTGACCCAGTTGCAGCCGGTTTGAGGCGGTTTGGATTACCGCTAGCCTACCCTGCATCAGTTCAAATTTGAGATCGTGAAAAGAAGATGGCTTCCACTTCCAGCAGTGAATAGAGTGATGAAATTTTGCCGAAATTCTTTGACGTGTTTATTGAATACTACGAGTATGTTGGAGGAAAGTCAGCCAATACGCTCAAGGAGGATGCTGATGATGGAGACTTCCTTACTTTTGATGTGGTGGAAAACATCAACGTCTCCACCTACCTCCTTTTGCCCCCCTGGGTCCCTGGAAACTCTGGATGGATTTCCAAAGGTCAAGAAGATTTTTGTACGGACAAATACCATCCTACCCAGCAGAGCATCAGTTGAAAGACTCTTTTCGTGTGCTGGGCTTGTCTTCACACCCATCAGAAGCAAAGTGTCAGACGAACACTTAGAGATGAAAGTTCTCCTCAAGTTCAATAAGGCTTTGTAGGCGTGTGTGTGTGTTTCCTACTTTCCAACAGTAATGACTGTTTATGCTTGTGCTGAATTTTTTTTCATGTATTTAAGGCAAATTTATTTCATTAAAAAGGAAAATTAAAGAAAATTTATTTCTTTAATTTTCAAAATGTAAAGAAAATTTATTTCTGTAACCTTTTACCAGAATTAAAGAAAAGTTATTTCATTCAAGAAAAAAAGTAATGACTATCAACCCTGCACACACACTGTTTACAGTACTACACACACTGTTTACAGTACCACATAGACACACACACTGTTTACAGTACCACACACAATGTTTACAGTACCACACAAACACAATGTTTACAGTACCACACAGACACAGTTTACAGTAACACACACACACTGTTTACAGTATCACACAGACACAATGTTTACAGTACCACACAGACACACTTTTTACAGTACCACACACACACTGTTTACAGTACCACACACACACACTGTTTACAGTACCACACAGACATAATGTTTACCTACCACACACTGTTTACAGTACCACATACACTATTTACAGTATCACACAGTACTGTTTACAGTGCCAAACATACACTCACCATTTATAACAACACACACGCTGCTTAATGTGCCACACACACACGGTTTACAGTACCACATATACACCATTTACTATGCCACACACACACACTGCTTACAGTACCACATATACACCATTTACTGTGTAACACACACATACTGTTTACAGTACCACATATACACCATTTACTGTGCCACAAACACACACACTGTTTACAGTGCCGGTGACTGTGTGCACAAAGGGGTTAAATAATGCAGGCACCCCACATCAATCCGCAGCAACTGATGTGGAGTTCCTTGAACGAGTCTATTGTAAAGCACCTAGCGCTCTGTCAGAAGGTTAGGAGCTATATAAATACCCATTATTATTATTATGTAAAGCGCCTAGCACTCTGTCAGAAGGTGAGGCGCTATATAAATACCCATTATTATTATTATGTAAAGCGCCTAGCGCTCTGTCAGAAGGAGAGGCGCTATATAAATACCCATTATTATTATTATGTAAAGTGCCTATCGCTCTGTCACAAGGTTAGGCGCTATATAAATACCCATTATTATTATTATGTAAAGCGCTTAGCGCTCTGTCAAAAGGTTAGGCGCTACATTAATACCCATTAATATCCGTGGCGCAGTGGTTAAGGCGCCTGCCACCAATGCTAAAGGTGCGAGGTTCGATTACGGGTTCCGGCGTCGGATTTTTCTCCTCTAGTAAGTGTCACCGTTAATTCGGGCGGACCGTCGGGGTTCTTTCTCCGGGTACTCCGGCTCTTCCTCCCCCACGACTTTGGTATCAGTTTCAGCCCACTTAATCAAATTTCAAATACAAACGACTTTGAAGTTCCAAAAACTACAGTAGCTCGCTTGAGCTTGCCCTTAGCACCACGTGAATGTTCTGTGTTTATGTACAGTGTGTGAGTGAATGCGCGTGTTTCACGTGAGCGTGCTTGTTGGATTCAGTTCGCGGCGGCGCTTTGAGCCGATTTTCAATTGGGATAAAGCGCCTATTTAATGCGCTTATTATTATTATTATTATTATTATGTAAAGCGCCTAGCGCTCTGTCACAAGGTTAGGCGCTATATAAATACCCATCATTATTATTATGTAAAGCGCTTAGCGCTGTGTCACAAGTTTAGGCGCTATATAAATATCCATTATTATTATTATGTAAAGCGCCTAGCGCTCTGTCACAAGGTTAGGCGCTATATAAATACCCATTATTATTATTATGTAAAGCGCTTGATTGATTGTACATTGCTTAACGTCCCGACAGCAACAAGGCTTTCTCAGGACGTGCCTGCACTGCTTGTGAAAAAAAAAAATAAACAGAACATTGAATGTATGTCGCCAGCCGGTCAAATACGTTAAATAAACCTACAACATGGGGCCTAAATAAAGCTAAGACCATTTAGCAACACACATCCAATATCAAGAGCTACAGGCAGTGCAGACAGTAGGGAGAGTTTTAAAAAGGCAAATACAGGTGAATGGACAAAGGGTAGACAGAAACACATGCCCCAGAATAGAGAGAAAAACCCACCCTGTGGGGCTGACCAGGGTGACCCTGGGAACTAAAAAATACCTAACCCCACCCAAGTCCCCCAGGGCAGACCCGGGTGGGGGGATGTAAAGCGCCTAGCGCTCTGTCACAAGGTTAGGCGCTATATAAATACCCATTATTATTATTATGTAAAGCGCCTAGCGCTCTGTCAAAAGGTTAGGCGTTATATAAATACCCATTATTATTATTATGTAAAGCGCCTAGCGCTCTGTCAAAAGGTTAGGAGCTATATAAATACCCATTATTATTATTATGTAAAGCGCCTAGCGCTCTGTCATAAGGTTAGGCGCTATATAAATACCCATTATTATTATTATGTAAAGCACCTAGCGCTCTGTCACAAGGTCAGGCGCTATATAAATACCCATTATTATTATAATGTAAAGCGCCTAGCGCTCTGTCACAAGGTTAGGCGCTATATAAATACCCATTATTATTATTAAAGAGTAAAGGTCCAATCAGTACAAAGGTTCCAGATTATGATGATGATGATGATGATAATGATATCATTATCATGATGATGACGATGATGATGAAGATGATGATGATGATGATGATGATGATGATGATGATGATGATGATGATGATGATAACCAACAACAAAACTCTGTACGTACAGAGAAACAGTCACAACACCGTGACGACGGCTGCTGATGCTCCGTACTGTCGTCAATTCTAACTGCCATTCCGTTCTTCTCTCCCACCACGTCTGCAGATATCACCAGCGACGACACCTGCACACAGGGGATTGGAAATCAACCCTCTCAGTGCCATCATCTTGCGATACATATTATACATTAACCACCTTGTGCATGCAGCCAGCGGTACAGTTAACACTGTGTGTGTGGTACTGTGAACAGGACCAACGCTGCACACACAAGTAGTCCACTCCATTCAGAGCAATGGCCACTCACAACACAAATTAACTCTTTCTGGGCAGGCCAGCTGGTGCCAAACAACCACTTGCCCAGCTGTATAGTCACTGTCAGGTGGCAATGGGTTAAGACATGCAGCCTAACCCTGTCCTTAACCCACTTAACACCAAGTCAGGGGGTCACCTAGCAAATATGTACCAGTTGCAGGAGATGGATCAACCATAATTCAAGGGTAGTGCCAGATTAGCTTGGGACCTTATGATGCCATGGTGATCTGGCACTACCCTTGACTGACCATGATAATTCAAGGGTAGTGCCAGATTAGCTTGGTGCCTGAAGGCGCCAAGCTAATCTGGCACTACCCTTGAATTATCATGGTCAATCCATCTCCTACTGAAGTGCATCAGAGCTAAATAGGTTAACGGAGACAGTCACCACGGGCACTACGCTTTGCACACGACAGTCACCACGGGCACTACGCTTCGCACACGACAGTCACCACAGGCACTACGCTTCACACACGACAGTCACCACAGGCACTACGCTTCACACATGACAGTCACCACGGGCACTACGCTTCGCACAGGACAGTCACCACGGGCACTACGCTTCACACATGACAGTCACCACGGGCACTACGCTTCACACATGACAGTCACCACGGGCACTACGCTTCGCACACAACAACCACGGGCACTACGCTTCGCACAGGACAGTCACCACGGGCACTACGCTTCACACACGACAGTCACCACGGGCACTACGCTTCGCACACGACAGTCACCACGGGCACTACGCTTCACAAACGACAGTCACCATGGGCACTACACTTCACACACGACAGTCACCACGGGCACTATGCTTCACACACGACAGTCACCACGGGCACAAGGCTTCGCACACGATAGTCACCACGGGCACTATGCTTCACACACGACAGCCACCACGGGCACTACGCTTCGCACACAACCACCACGGGCACTACGCTTCGCACAGGACAGTCACCACGGGCACTACGCTTCACACATGACAGTCACCACGGGCACTACGCTTCACACATGACAGTCACCACGGGCACTACGCTTCGCACACAACAACCACGGGCACTACGCTTCGCACAGGACAGTCACCACGGGCACTACGCTTCACACACGACAGTCACCACGGGCACTACGCTTCGCACACGACAGTCACCACGGGCACTACGCTTCACAAACGACAGTCACCATGGGCACTACACTTCACACACGACAGTCACCACGGGCACTATGCTTCACACACGACAGTCACCACGGGCACAAGGCTTCGCACACGATAGTCACCACGGGCACTATGCTTCACACACGACAGCCACCACGGGCACTACGCTTCACACGCGACAGTCACCACGAACACTACGCTTCGCACACGACAATCACCACGGGCACTACACTTCACACACGACTGCGACAGCAAACGTTTGTTACAAACCTAGCAGTCAGCACTTGAGGGGATGATAAGGCATGAAAACCTAGCAGTCAGCACTTGAGGGGATGATAAGGCATGAAAACCTAGCAGTCAGCACTTGAGGGGATGATAAGGCATGAAAACCTAGCAGTCAGCACTTGAGGGGATGATAAGGCATGAAAACCTAGCAGTCAGCACTTGAGGGGATGATAAGGCATGAAAACCTAGCAGTCAGCACTTGAGGGGATGATAAGGCATGAAAACCTAGCAGTCAGCACTTGAGGGGATGATAAGGCATGAAAACCTAGCAGTCAGCACTTGAGGGGATGATAAGGCATGAAAACCTAGCAGTCAGCACTTGAGGGGATGATAAGGCATGAAAACCTAGCAGTCAGCACTTGAGGGGATGATAAGGCATGAAAACCTAGCAGTCAGCACTTGAGGGGATGATAAGGCAGGAAAACCTAGCAGTCAGCACTTGAGGGGATGATAAGGCATGAAAACCTAGCAGTCAGCACTTGAGGGGATGATAAGGCATGAAAACCTAGCAGTCAGCACTTGAGGGGATGATAAGGCAGGAAAACCTAGCAGTCAGCACTTGAGGGGATGATAAGGCATGAAAACCTAGCAGTCAGCACTTGAGGGGATGATAAGGCATGAAAACCTAGCAGTCAGCACTTGAGGGGATGATAAGGCATGAAAACCTAGCAGTCAGCACTTGAGGGGATGATAAGGCATGAAAACCTAGCAGTCAGCACTTGAGGGGATGATAAGGCATGAAAACCTAGCAGTCAGCACTTGAGGGGATGATAAGGCATGAAAACCTAGCAGTCAGCACTTGAGGGGATGATAAGGCATGAAAACCTAGCAGTCAGCACTTGAGGGGATGATAAGGCATGAAAACCTAGCAGTCAGCACTTGAGGGGATGATAAGGCATGAAAACCTAGCAGTCAGCACTTGAGGGGATGATAAGGCATGAAAACCTAGCAGTCAGCACTTGAGGGGATGATAAGGCATGAAAACCTAGCAGTCAGCACTTGAGGGGATGATAAGGCATGAAAACCTAGCAGTCAGCACTTGAGGGGATGATAAGGCAGGAAAACCTAGCAGTCAGCACTTGAGGGGATGATAAGGCATGAAAACCTAGCAGTCAGCACTTGAGGGGATGATAAGGCATGAAAACCTAGCAGTCAGCACTTGAGGGGATGATAAGGCATGAAAACCTAGCAGTCAGCACTTGAGGGGATGATAAGGCATGAAAACCTAGCAGTCAGCACTTGAGGGGATGATAAGGCATGAAAACCTAGCAGTCAGCACTTGAGGGGATGATAAGGCATGAAAACCTAGCAGTCAGCACTTGAGGGGATGATAAGGCAGGAAAACCTAGCAGTCAGCACTTGAGGGGATGATAAGGCATGAAAACCTAGCAGTCAGCACTTGAGGGGATGATAAGGCAGGAAAACATAGCAGTCAGCACTTGAGGGGATGATAAGGCAGGAAAACCTAGCAGTCAGCACTTGAGGGGATGATAAGGCATGAAAACCTAGCAGTCAGCACTTGAGGGGATGATAAGGCATGAAAACCTAGCAGTCAGCACTTGAGGGGATGATAAGGCATGAAAACCTAGCAGTCAGCACTTGAGGGGATGATAAGGCAGGAAAACCTAGCAGTCAGCACTTGAGGGGATGATAAGGCATGAAAACCTAGCAGTCAGCACTTGAGGGGATGATAAGGCATGAAAACCTAGCAGTCAGCACTTGAGGGGATGATAAGGCAGGAAAACCTAGCAGTCAGCACTTGAGGGGATGATAAGGCATGAAAACCTAGCAGTCAGCACTTGAGGGGATGATAAGGCATGAAAACCTAGCAGTCAGCACTTGAGGGGATGATAAGGCATGAAAACCTAGCAGTCAGCACTTGAGGGGATGATAAGGCATGAAAACCTAGCAGTCAGCACTTGAGGGGATGATAAGGCAGGAAAACCTAGCAGTCAGCACTTGAGGGGATGATAAGGCAGGAAAACCTAGCAGTCAGCACTTGAGGGGATGATAAGGCAGGAAAACCTAGCAGTCAGCACTTGAGGGGATGATAAGGCATGAAAACCTAGCAGTCAGCACTTGAGGGGATGATAAGGCATGAAAACCTAGCAGTCAGCACTTGAGGGGATGATAAGGCATGAAAACCTAGCAGTCAGCACTTGAGGGGGTGATAAGGCAGGAAAACCTAGCAGTCAGCACTTGAGGGGGTGATAAGGCATGAAAACCTAGCAGTCAGCACTTGAGGGGATGATAAGGCATGAAAACCTAGCAGTCAGCACTTGAGGGGATGATAAGGCATGAAAACCTAGCAGTCAGCACTTGAGGGGATGATAAGGCATGAAAACCTAGCAGTCAGCACTTGAGGGGATGATAAGGCATGAAAACCTAGCAGTCAGCACTTGAGGGGATGATAAGGCATGAAAACCTAGCAGTCAGCACTTGAGGGGATGATAAGGCATGAAAACCTAGCAGTCAGCACTTGAGGGGATGATAAGGCAGGAAAACCTAGCAGTCAGCACTTGAGGGGATGATAAGGCATGAAAACCTAGCAGTCAGCACTTGAGGGGATGATAAGGCATGAAAACCTAGCAGTCAGCACTTGAGGGGATGATAAGGCATGAAAACCTAGCAGTCAGCACTTGAGGGGATGATAAGGCATGAAAACCTAGCAGTCAGCACTTGAGGGGATGATAAGGCATGAAAACCTAGCAGTCAGCACTTGAGGGGATGATAAGGCATGAAAACCTAGCAGTCAGCACTTGAGGGGATGATAAGGCATGAAAACCTAGCAGTCAGCACTTGAGGGGATGATAAGGCATGAAAACCTAGCAGTCAGCACTTGAGGGGATGATAAGGCATGAAAACCTAGCAGTCAGCACTTGAGGGGATGATAAGGCATGAAAACCTAGCAGTCAGCACTTGAGGGGATGATAAGGCATGAAAACCTAGCAGTCAGCACTTGAGGGGATGATAAGGCATGAAAACCTAGCAGTCAGCACTTGAGGGGATGATAAGGCATGAAAACCTAGCAGTCAGCACTTGAGGGGATGATAAGGCATGAAAACCTAGCAGTCAGCACTTGAGGGGATGATAAGGCAGGAAAACCTAGCAGTCAGCACTTGAGGGGATGATAAGGCAGGAAAACCTAGCAGTCAGCACTTGAGGGGATGATAAGGCAGGAAAACCTAGCAGTCAGCACTTGAGGGGATGATAAGGCAGGAAAACCTAGCAGTCAGCACTTGAGGGGATGATAAGGCAGGAAAACCTAGCAGTCAGCACTTGAGGGGATGATAAGGCAGGAAAACCTAGCAGTCAGCACTTGAGGGGATGATAAGGCATGAAAACCTAGCAGTCAGCACTTGAGGGGATGATAAGGCATGAAAACCTAGCAGTCAGCACTTGAGGGGATGATAAGGCAGGAAAACCTAGCAGTCAGCACTTGAGGGGATGATAAGGCAGGAAAACCTAGCAGTCAGCACTTGAGGGGATGATAAGGCAGGAAAACCTAGCAGTCAGCACTTGAGGGGATGATAAGGCAGGAAAACCTAGCAGTCAGCACTTGAGGGGATGATAAGGCATGAAAATCTAGCAGTCAGCACTTGAGGGGATGATAAGGCATGAAAACCTAGCAGTCAGCACTTGAGGGGATGATAAGGCATGAAAACCTAGCAGTCAGCACTTGAGAGGATGATAAGGCATGAAAACCTAGCAGTCAGCACTTGAGAGGATGATAAGGCATGAAAACCTAGCAGTCAGCACTTGAGGGGATGATAAGGCATGAAAACCTAGCAGTCAGCACTTGAGGGGATGATAAGGCATGAAAACCTAGCAGTCAGCACTTGAGGGGATGATAAGGCATGAAAACCTAGCAGTCAGCACTTGAGGGGATGATAAGGCATGAAAACCTAGCAGTCAGCACTTGAGGGGATGATAAGGCATGAAAACCTAGCAGTCAGCACTTGAGGGGATGATAAGGCATGAAAACTCAAAGTGTGTGATAAAAGTCAAACAAAAGTCATCAGAAGCGAAGCAGTCAGCACTTGAGGGGATGATAAGGCAGGAAAACTCAAAGTGTGTGATAAAAGTCAAACAAAAGTCATCAGAAGCGATGCAGTCAGCACTTGAGGGGATGATAAGGCATGAAAACTCAAAGTGTGTGATAAAAGTCAAACAAAAGTCATCAGAAGCGATGCCAAATAAATGTGTCTAAACAAAACCAAACTTCACCGATTGTGGGCATGTGCAGAGTGCGTGGCGGGAAACAGAGAGAGCGAGACGGCACGTGTCAGATTACTACAGGGTTCGCGATAACTGGTAATTACCGGTATTTTACCATTTGTGAACAGAGAATACTGGAAATTTTTGTTAGCAGCCAGTCCGTGGGACTGGTTTTATTTTGGCTGGACCGGTTAGAATTCTGCCAGTGAAAAAGAAAAACCCTTGTCTACCGGAAAGCATTTCCTGGGGACCGGTTCTGATCTGAACTGGAAAAGAAACAGGAGGGGTGGAGGATGGGGGAACTGGTTTCAAAATTCCTAGCTCGAACCCTGTACTATTACACAGATTCTGATTCCAAATGTGGACCATTTGTTGCCGCTACTATTTTAATTTTTATAGATGTCACTAAACAAAGAAAAAACAGTGACATGCAGAAAGGAGGATTGTGAGTCTGTCAATCTGTACTTTCTGTAGAGAAAGCAACTGATCTATGCACTCTGCATGATAGATATTTTTCTTCCGGATTATTTGTCCGAGTCATATTTTGGTCCAATCAAAACACAACTGTTGAATGCCACCACGACACTGTGACAGCGTCAGCTGTTTGGGTCTCGGAGGCTTAATGTAGCTGCACTGCGCTTTCTAGATTTCAAGTTCGGGGGGAAAACATCGCTATGATCAAGCTGTCGGGACTAGGGCGTTAACCCTCCTGACCCCACAGCCGCATGTCCAAACTTCTGGAGGTGTGGTCTAAAGACTAGGTACCAGTTGTAGGAGATGGATCGATCATGATAATTCAAGGGTAGTGCCAGAATAGCTTGGCGCCTGAAGGCGCCAAGCTCATCTGGCGCTACCCTTGAATTATCATGATCAGTCCATCTCCTGCTGTAGGACCCTGGGGCTAAATGGTTAAGAATGGGCCCTACCCTCCAACTTCACCGAATTATCCATCGTCCTCTGATGGTGTAAGAATGGGCCCTACCCTCCAACTTCACCGAATTAGCTATCGTCCTCTGATGGTGTAAGAATGGGCACTACCCTCCAACTTCACCAAATTAGCTATCGTCCTCTGATGGTGTAAGAATGGGCCCTATCCTCCAACTTCACCGAATTAGCTATCGTCCTCTGATGGTGTAAGAATGGGCACTACCCTCCAACTTCACCAAATTAGCTATCGTCCTCTGATGGTGTAAGAATGGGCCCTACCCTCCAACTTCACCGAATTAGCCGTCATCCTCTGATGGTGTAAGAATGGGCCTTACCCTCCAACTTCACCGAATTAGCTGTCATCCTCTAATGGTGTAAGAATGGGCCCTACCCTCCAACTTCACCGAATTAGCAGTCATCCTCTGATGGTGTAAGAATGGGCCCTACCTTCCAAATTCACTGAATTAGCCATCGTCCTCTGATGGTGAAAAAATGGGCCCTACCCTCCAACTTCACCGAATTAGCTGTCATCCTCTTATGGTGTAAGAATGGGCCCTACCCTCCAACTTCACCGAATTAGTTGTCGATCTATGATGGTGTAAGAATGGGCCCTACCCTCCAACTTCACCGAATCAGCTGTCATCCTCTGATGGTGTAAGAATGGGCCCTACCCTCCAACTTCATCGAATTAGCTGTCGTCCTCTGATGGTGTAAGAATGGGCCCTACCCTCCAACTTCACCGAATTAAGCTGTCATCCTCTGATGGTGTAAGAATGGGCCCTACGCTCCAACTTCACCGAATTAGCTGTCATCCTCTGATGGTGTAAGAATGGGCCCTACCCTCCAACTTCACCGAATTAGCTGTCGTCCTCTGATGGTGTAAGAATGGGCCCAACCCTCCAACTTCACTGAATTAGCTGTCGTCCTCTGATGGTGTAAGAATGGGCACTACCCTCCAACTTCACCGAATTAGCTGTCATCCTCTGATGGTGTAAGAATGGGCCCTACCCTCCAACTTCACCGAATTAGCTGTCGTCCTCTGATGGTGTAAGAATGGGCCCAACCCTCCAACTTCACTGAATTAGCTGTCGTCCTCTGATGGTGTAAGAATGGGCACTACCCTCCAACTTCACCGAATTAGCTGTCGTCCTCCGATGTATGAGGGAAGTTCATAAAAAACAGATCGACCGTGATAGTTTGCGGGTGGTACCAGAATATTCTGGCCATTCCAGTCCTTGTTGCAGCATTTGAGATCTGAATGGGTTAACTCATTCGAGACTTGCCACATCCAGACACTCGGCTTTAGGCCGTGTGTCCGGATCTGGCACCTGGAATGAGTTAAAATGTCTTGCAAGTCAGCCAGTACCACATCCACATCCAACTCAACTTGCTGATGTCAAACGATGGTTTTGCATTATGGAAATGAATAAGTGTGGTCGGCGCAATGCTCGTATGCCCTCATGTCTCTCACAATCTCCCTGGGACCATGCAGGGACATCATTCCCTGAACTGGTGTAAAAATAAAATCCTACCCACTTACATTAAAAGAAATGTCAGATTTGTTCACACGATGAACTTTGTTCAGAACGGCAATGGCCTCCGTCTCCTTTCCCACCTGCACAAAATCAATCAATCAATCAATCAATCAATCAATTCAAATCAAAATCCATCCATCCATTCAAATCAAACTCAATCAATCAATGAACAGTCGATCGACCGATCGATCAATCAAATGAAACTGAAAGCTGAGAAGAAATAAAGCAACGATCAGAGTATTGCACGGTACCCAGTACATAATCTGGACAGGTGAAGAAACATCAACAGCCATGTTATTCTACCTGTAAATACTGATCACCAGTACAATATCTTACTGTGTGTGACAATTATTCTGCTGCACTTTCAATGCAAGTGATGAAATTTACAAAACTGAGTTCTCCTGAATTAGAAGGATAAATTTAAAATGAAGCATTCATGCTAAATACACCCACACATGCACTTAAAATGTATGCAAGGACATGCACACACAAACAAATATCCCCTCTTACAAACCCCCCGCCCCCTCACCCCTCGCCTCCTCCCCAACATATATATGCCCACACAACACCCCCATCCCTACCCACCTTAAGCAAGAACTTGGGACTCTCTGGCATGAGCACGAAGATTGCGGCGGAGGTCAGACTGGGCACCGTGCACAATGCGATGAAGATTCGCCAACTGTTGTACGTGAAGTCAGCCGAGAAATACCCCAGCTGGGTGTGGGGGATGACCAGCCATGCCAGCCCTGCACACAACCCATGGTCCTGTGTGTGGCATTAATAATAATAATAATAATAATAATACCGTTATTATATAGGCGCTTTTTTCAATTTTTGGGCAAATCGACTCAAAGCGCCGCGAACTGAAACCCAACACGCACACTCACGTAACAGACACGGATTTACGCCATTTAAGACAAACACAGTACAAGACAGACGAAGGGCCAGTTCAGCTACTGAAGTTACAGAGATTTTTGATCACTTGTATTTGAAATTTGTAAAGTGGCCTGAAACCGGTACCAAAGTGTGGGGGGGGTGGGGGGGGGGGGTTGGGGGGTGGAAGAACCGGAGTACCCGGAAAAAGAACCCCCGACGGTCAGCCCGAATTAACGGTGACACTTGCCAGAGGAGAAAAGTCTGACGCCGGAACTTGTTTTCGAACCTCGCACCTTTGGCATTGGTGGCAGGCGCCTTAACCACTGCACCACGGACCACCCCTAGTCACCTCAGTCTGTATGGCATTAACCCCGTCACCTCCGTCTGTATGGCATTAACCCTTGTCCCCTCAGTCTGTATGGCATTAACCCCGTCACCTCCGTCTGTATGGCATTAACCCTTGTCCCCTCAGTCTGTATGGCATTAACCCCGTCACCTACGTCTGTATGGCATTAACCCCGTCACCTCCGTCTGTATGGCATTAACCCTTGTCACCTCCGTCTGTATGGCATTAAACCCATCACCTCTGTCTGTATGGCATTAACCCCGTCACCTCCGTCTGTATGGCATTAACCCTTGTCACCTCCGTCTGTATGGCATTAACCCTTGTCCTCTCAGTCTGTATGGCATTAACCCCGTCACCTCCGTCTGTATGGCATTAACCCCGTCACCTCCGTCTGTATGGCATTAACCCTTGTCACTTCCATCTGTATGGCATTAACCCCGTCACCTCCGTCTGTATGGCATTAACCCTTGTCACCTCCGTCTGTATGGCATTAAACCCGTCACCTCCGTCTGTATGGCATTAACCCTTGTCCCCTCCGTCTGTATGGCATTAAACCCGTCACCTCCATCTGTATGGCATTAACCCTTGTCCCCTCCGTCTGTATGGCATTAAACCCGTCACCTCCGTCTGTATGGCATTAACCCTTGTCCCCTCAGTCTGTATGTCATTAACCCTTATCACCTCCGTCTGTATGGCATTAACCCTTGTCCCCTCCGTCTGTATGGCATTAAACCCGTCACCTCCGTCTGTATGGCATTAACCCTTGTCACCTCCGTCTGTATGGCATTAACCCTTGTCCTCTCAGTCTGTATGGCATTAACCCCGTCACCTCCGTCTGTATGGCATTAACCCCGTCACCTCCGTCTGTATGGCATTAACCCTTGTCACCTCCATCTGTATGGCATTAACCCCGTCACCTCCGTCTGTATGGCATTAACCCTTGTCACCTCCGTCTGTATGGCATTAAACCCGTCACCTCCGTCTGTATGGCATTAACCCTTGTCCCCTCCGTCTGTATGGCATTAAACCCGTCACCTCCGTCTGTATGGCATTAACCCTTGTCCCCTCCGTCTGTATGGCATTAAACCCATCACCTCCGTCTGTATGGCATTAACCCTTGTCCCCTCAGTCTGTATGTCATTAACCCTTATCACCTCCGTCTGTATGGCATTAACCCTTGTCCCCTCCGTCTGTATGGCATTAAACCCGTCACCTCCGTCTGTATGGCATTAACCCTTGTCACCTCCGTCTGTATGGCATTAACCCTTGTCCCCTCCATCTGTATGGCATTAAACCCGTCATCTTCGTCTGTATGGCATTAACCCTTGTCACCTCCATCTGTATGGCATTAACCCTTGTCCCCTCCGTCTGTATGGCATTAAACCCGTCACCTCCGTCTGTATGGCATTAACCCTTGTCACCTCCGTCTGTACGTCATTAACCCTTGTCACCTCCGTCTGTATGGCATTAACCCTTGTCACCTCCGTCTGTATGTCATTAACCCTTGTCACCTCCGTCTGTATGTCAGTAACCCTTGTCACCTCCGTCTGTATGTCATTAACCCTTGTCACCTCCGTCTGTATGTCATTAACCCCGTCACCTCCATCTGTATGTCATTAACCCTTGTCACCTCCGTCTGTATGTCATCAACCCTGTCACCTCCATCATTCTGTATGGCATTAACCCTTTGGCTGCAGTAAAGCTTTGTGTCAAGGTGATCCCTGCAGGACCCTAACCCTATTTCTGTAGGAATCACCTTGACAAAAAGCATTACCGACACAAAGGGTTAACCTTCGTCCCTCATCTGGCATAACATCACTTAACCCTGTTAGCCCCAAGGTCCCACATTGTGAAAGTGTTACCTCACTACTATTTACATACCAGTTGCAGGAGATGGATTGATCATGATAATTCATCTCCTGCTGCAGGGACTTGGGGCTAAAAGGCTTAACCCTGACACGCCACATCCAGTCACACATGCACAGTCATACCGGGGAGTGTAGGAGATCACTGTTCGCAATCGTCCATGTGGGGTTGGGGGTAGGGAGGGGAGTGAGAAATCACTGTTTGCAATCGCCCACGGGGGGGGGAGAGGGGTGGTGATCATTGTTCACAATCACCCAGAGACTCGGAATCGGCCGCTTTATATATCCCAGCCTCTGGAACCGGAAACGTCACTGAGCTTCGCGCGTGTAATCCGCTACACACCAACTAGCTTAGTCAGCAAAAATACTCGCACACAGTGCGCCAAGTGTGCACTGAACCACTGAACTCTCACGGGTAGTAACTAGCGATAGCAGAAGGCTCCTCTGCTACAGTATCGACCATGATAGTTCAAGGGTGATGCCAGAAAAGCTTGTCATCTATGAGTGCCAAGCAATCCTGGCACCACCCTTGAACTATCATGGTTGATCTGTCTCCTGGTTTGTAAATGCAGTCTTCAGAGGACGACCCCAAACTGGGGTCAAGTCAGCCTTAGGGTACCAAGGGGTTGAAATAATCAACTGTAGTGCGTTGTAGTACCTACCAGCAGCTAGTATGTTGCCAGCCATCCAGAACGTTGCCAGAACGGAAATCATTGATCCGCGATGTGAGCGTGACTGGAACTCAGTGAAGTATGTAAAAATGACAGGAATACTGCCACCTACCCTGCACACACACATAGGACAGAGAAAACAGTCACCTGTGGCACCCAAATTCGCCCCAAACGAAGAAGCAAAAGAGGAACCCGTACTTGATGGCACTGAACAATTGCAGGAGAAGACAGTCTACAAGAGGTATAGATCCTCATGAGCCCCGCAGTTGCCATGGTGCAGTTATGGGTGCTGATGAGGATCTATGTCTCTTGCTCAGCAATTGCATGAGAAGACAGAATCTAAAGACTGAAATGCACAAAAAAGTAATCTTGCCCCGATACTACGTAACCAACAGCCCCAGCAGCAAAATGTTTTCAGGCATACGGCAATTGCAGTGGGCCTGTGCTCAGCCGTGTGCGGGCCCAAGGTCCTTTGCTTACAATTGCAGTGGGCCTGTGCTCAGCCGAGTGCGGGCCCAAGGTCCTTTGCTTACAATTGCAGTGGGCCCGTGCTCAGCCGTGTGCGGGCCCAAGGTCCTTTGCTTACAATTGCAGTGGGCCCATGCTCAGCCGTGTGCGGGCCCAAGGTCCTTTGCTTACCAGGTAGCTGGCTGACAAATGTTTTCACCAAATAACTAAAAAAAAAAAAAAAAAAAAAAAACCAAAGGGAATGGGAAAGCCCTTATATGTGTTCGATTCACGTAACAAGTCTGACCTCGTGATGGATGGGCCTTTAGAAACGTGTGAAAAGAAGGGCCCGTTGCCTACAGAAACCTATGGGTCATTGACCCTTAACCTCAAAATGTTATGGGGCATTTTGGGAAATTATGCGCCAATATGTGCCGGGCACGCTCCAGACATGAACCCTGATGATGGGAGTGTGCCAATAAATAGACAACGTGGTACATGAACCCTGATGATGGGAGTGTGCCAATAAATAGACAACGTGGTACATGAACCCTGATGATGGGAGTGTGCCAATAAATAGACCAACGTGGTACATGAACCCTGATGATGGGAGTGTGCCAATAAATAGACATCATGGTACTCTTTAACCCTGTAAACCTGGATACAGTGTAACATGGGATACATTTAACAATGATAGTTCAAGGGTGGTGCCAAAACAGCTTGGCACCCAAAGGCGCCAAGCTGTCCTGGCACCACCCTTGAACTATCATGGTCAGTGTGTCTCCTGAACTGTAATGTAGCATTCACAGGACAAGCCACAAAACCCAACAAGTCATCATCATAAAAAAAATGGGTTAAAAATATAAAACGAATAAACTAAGAGAAGATAAGAGCCAAGGGAAGGCACCCTTACCCCACACCACTGACAAAACGCATGAGCAGAAAGAGCCAGAAGACTTGAGACACTGAGGAACACAGTCCCCCCAGCCCATTCAACGCCAGCGACCACATCAGCACGGACCTTCGCCCGGACCGGTCTGCCAGCGCTCCCCAGAAATACCCGCCCACCATCATGCCTGGCAGGACAAAACATGAACATTGTGGTCCAATCACCATCATGCCTGGCAGGACAAAACACGAACATAGTGGTCCAATCACCATCATGCCTGGCAGGACAAAACACGAACATAGTGGTCCAATCACCATCATGCCTGGCAGGACAAAACACGAACATTGTAGTCAAATCACGCTGACTTTGTCTCAGCAGTCAAGGGGGGAAAACAGGCGTCAGTAATTGTTTGATCGGCTCTGCCAGTTTTGTCCCATAACGTGGAGTCACTTTTGCATTGAGTCGGTGTGAGGTCTGATACTAGAGTCGGTGTTAGGTCTGACACTAGAGTTGGTGTGAGGTCTGATTCTAGTCGGTGTGAGGTCTGACACTAGAGTTGGTGTGAGGTCTGACACTAGAGTTGGTGTGAGGTCTGACACTAGAGTTGGTGTGAGATCTGCCACTAAGAGTTGGTGTGAGGTCTGACACTAGAGTCAGTGTGAGGTCTGACACTAGAGTCGGTGTGAGGTCTGACACTAGAGTTGGTGTGAGGTCTGACACTAGAGTCAGTGAGAGGTCTGACACTAGAGTTGGTGTGAGGTCTGACACTAGAGTCTGTGTGAGGTCTGACACTAGTCTGTGTGAGGTCTGACACTAGAGTCGGTGTGAGGTCTGACACTAGAGTTGGTGTGAGGTCTGACACTAGTCGGTGTGAGGTCTGACACTACAGTCTGTGTGAGGTCTGACACTAGAGTTGGTGTGAGATCTGACACTAGAGTCAGTGTGATGTCTGACACTAGAGTTGGTGTGAGATCTGACACTAGTTGGTGTGAGGTCTGACACTAGAGTCAGTGTGATGTCTGACACTAGAGTTGGTGTGAGGTCTGACACTAGAGTCAGTGTGATGTCTGACACTATAGTCTCTGTGAGGTCTGACACTAGTCGGTGTGAGGTCCGACACTAAAGTCTGTGTGAGGTCTGACACTAGAGTTGGTGTGAGGTCTGACACTAGAGTTGGTGTGAGGTCTGACACTAGAGTCGGTGTGAGGTCTGACACTAGAGTTGGTGTGAGGTCTGACACTAGAGTCAGTGTGAGGTCTGACACTAGAGTCGGTGTGAGGTGTGACACTAGAGTTGGTATGAGGTCTGACACTAGAGTTGGTGTGAGGTCTGACACTTGAGTCTGTGTGAGGTCTGACACTAGTCGGTGTGAGGTCTGACACTAGAGTTGGTGTGAGGTGTGACACTAGAGTTGGTGTGAGGTCCGACACTAGAGTCTGTGTGAGGTTTGACACTAGAGTCGGTGTGAGGTCTGACACTAGAGTTGGTGTGAGGTCTGACACTAGTTGGTGTGAGGTCTGACACTAGAGTCGGTGTGAGGTCTGACACTAGTCGGTGTGAGGTCTGACACTAGAGTCAGTGTGAGGTCTGACACTGGAGTTGGTGTGAGGTCTGACACTGGAGTTGGTGTGAGGTCTGACACTAGAGTCGGTGTGAGGTCTGACACTAGAGTCGGTGTGAGGTCTGACACTAGAGTCGGTGTGAGGTCTAACACTAGAGTTGGTGTGAGGTCTGACACTAGGGTCGGTGTGAGGTCTGACACTAGAGTTGGTGTGAGGTCTGACACTAAGAGTTGGTGTGAGGTCTGACACTAGAGTCAGTGTGAGGTCTGACACTAGAGTCGGTGTGAGGTCTGACACTAGATATAGAGTCTGTGTGAGGTCTGACACTAGAGTTGGTGTGAGGTCTGACACTAGAGTTGCTGTGAAGTCTGTGAGGTCTGACACTAGAGTTGGTGTGAGGTCTGACACTAGAGTCAGTGTGAGGTCTGACACTAGAGTTGGTGTGAGGTCTGACACTAGAGTTGGTGTGAGGTCTGACACTAGAGTTGGTGTGAGGTCTGACACTAGAGTGTGTGTGAGGTCTGACACTAGAGTTGGTGTGAGGTCTGACACTAGAGTGTGTGTGAGGTCTGACACTAGAGTGTCTGTGAGGTCTGACACTAGAGTCAGTGTGAGGTCTGACACTAGTCGGTGTGAGGTCTGACACTAGAGTCAGTGTGAGGTCTGACACTGGAGTTGGTGTGAGGTCTGACACTGGAGTTGGTGTGAGGTCTGACACTAGTCGGTGTGAGGTCTGACACTAGAGTCGGTGTGAGGTCTGACACTAGAGTCGGTGTGAGGTCTAACACTAGAGTTGGTGTAAGGTCTGACACTAGGGTCGGTGTGAGGTCTGACACTAGGGTCGGTGTGAGGTCTGACACTAGAGTTGGTGTGAGGTCTGACACTAGAGTTGGTGTGAGGTCTGACACTAGAGTCAGTGTGAGGTCTGACACTAGAGTCAGTGTGAGGTCTGACACTAGAGTCGGTGTGAGGTCTGACACTAGATATAGAGTCTGTGTGAGGTCTGACACTAGAGTTGGTGTGAGGTCTGACACTAGAGTTGGTGTGAAGTCTGTGAGGTCTGACACTAGAGTCAGTGTGAGGTCTGACACTAGAGTTGGTGTGAGGTCTGACACTAGAGTTGGTGTGAGGTCTGACACTAGAGTTGGTGTGAGGTCTGACACTAGAGTGTGTGTGAGATCTGACACTAGAGTTGGTGTGAGGTCTGACACTAGAGTGTGTGTGAGGTCTGACACTAGAGTGTGTGTGAGGTCTGACACTAGAGTGTGTGTGAGGTCTGACACTAGATAATAACGTTTGCACCAAGCGACTCCCAACAACGAACGTGAGCAAAGTCACGGCGGATAACCAGCGTACACCGTAAGCACAGACAACACTATGCACATCTCCAAGAGGCATAGATCCTCATGAGCCAGGAAAAGTGTTGTTCAACACCACATGGAGGAAAAACCAAATTTCTGTGTGTGATATTCATAAAGTTGTATTATCACATCATATCGTGTCAAATTATATATAGCATATCGTCATGCAGTCACTCCATTTTCCAAACTATTATTGGTCAGCACCTAAAATTCGCACGGGGTTCAACTCCCCATGGCCTACCTGCTAGAACCATTGCCGTACCTGTAATTTTTAATCAGCTGGCCAATCCGCAATTCTAGTATCGCGCACAAATTTCGGCTAGGTCTTTTGTCTGAAAACTTAGATCAGGGCTGTTTGGCACCTTACATCATAAATAAACGGAAAACACAAAGATCAAATGGTGGTAGATGATAGGGAAATAAAAGAAATGTATCGCAAACTCTGAACTGAGACAGCGTGACACTTTCCATTGTGCATGTCAACACTTGCGCTGTCTAGATAGCTGCACTTGTGCAGTAAGAGAGAAAGAAAAATTAATAAAGAAAATGTGGCAGATCTGACATTTAAGTTTGTTGAAAGTATTCAGTCATTTTTGAATGCGTGTATGAGCTCAGTACTGGTTGGTGAAAGATGCCAACAATACATGCTTCATAAACAAAATCAGACCTACCGTATGTCGTCACTTGCCAAGCAGTTCTCCACTCACATTTTAAAAGTTCTATCACTTGATCCCAGTGAGACAAGTCTGCACTTCCTTGCTACAGATTCTGAAATTGTCACTCGCTGCTTTAGAAGCAGCACCGCCGGTAAAAGTTTGAAATTACAGCAGCAAAAATCAAGCACGTTTGCTTGACTGGGCTTGGTAGCCTATGCACAAAAGTTGGGTCCCCTGTATCTCACACAGAAATGATTCAGTCTCATGACGTCAGAAATATGTGGCATGTCACTCCTGACATCAGACACAATGCCTCTGGCATTGTTAATATCTTTACCGTTGTAAAATAAAGATTCATTGATTCATTGATTCATTGTTTCAAATGGTCCGTGTCTGGGACAGCACCATGGCACTGAACCATCCGTGACTGGGACAGCACCATGGCACTGAACCATCCGTGTCTGGGTTACTCTCAGGTTACATCGTGGTTTGTACCTCTCAAGCTGCATGTTTATCAGACCTCCATGCCTTCGGCGCGTCAATCTGATAATCATCTTCATCGAACTACAATACCACGATAAATCCCTCAAAGTAACCCGATACAGACGTTTCAATGCCTAAACATAATTTAAATTCAGTCTCACCGACAAAGACAATGGCGTTGAGCCACCCCTTATCCTCAGACGACAAGTGAAGGTCGCATGTTGCCGAGGGCAACAGGAAGGACACAGAGAGGACCTCGACGGCATCGCTGGACACTGCCCATCCACACAGCAACAAGAGGAACAGGTGAAACTTGCCCGTACCTGGAACCGTCATACACACACCTCTATCAGTATCAGGACACAAGCACGTCCCCCAATAACCCGTACCAGGCAGAGACACAAATCGTCACGGGCCCTGCTGATCCACGCGTTCGTGAGAATGTGTGTCTCCTGCAGGAACACTGACACTGTCATCATCACTGTCATCATCACCGTCATAATCATACAGGAAACTGCATTAACTCATTCAGACCGACGGCCTTATTTCCCAAATTGTGGAGGCGTCATCTAATGACTATGCACCAGTTGCAGGAGATGGATCGACCATGATAATTCAAGGGCAGTGCCAGTTTAGCTTGGCGCCTCTTGGCGCCAAGCTAATCTGGCACTACCCTTGAATTATCATGGTGGACCCATCTTGTGCTGTAGTGCATCAGGGCTCAATGGGGTAACAATGATGATGATGATAATGATGATGATGGTGATGATGATGATAATGATGATAATGATGATGATGATGATGATGATGATAAAAAGATGAAGGAGAAGAAGATGACCAGCAATTTTGCAACCCCCATCTGCCATTGTCCTCATGTTGTCAGTCCACGGCTCAGAAGAGCTGCACATCTCCCAGCTGCCGGAGGCATGCATCCTCACCACCACCCCATTTGCAGGTGCTCATGCGGACCGATGTCTCTTGCTGAGATCAATTTGTCTCCAAGTGTGTGGCTTTTAATCAGTGAAGGAACTACCATTTTACAGGGGCTCATACGGACCGAGGTCTCTTGCTGAGATCAATTTGTCTCCAAGTGTATGGCTTTTAATCATTGAAGGAACTACCATTTTACAGGGGCTCATGCGGACCGAGGTCTCTTGCTGAGATCAATTTGTCTCCAAGTGTGTGGCTTTTAATCATTGAAGGAACTACCATTTTAGAAATAATCCCAATTGTGGTGTGAAGTTTGCTGATGGGAAGACATTTATATGCATATTAATTTCATCAACTCAGTTCAACGTTTTGAGACAACATGGATTTTGCTGGTACTGAAAAAATCCCTTTACTTACCGTCACAAACGTCACACATGTGCAGCGGTCACACACGTGAGCCATAGGGGCTTTGCCTTTCTCGTTATCAAAGTTGTTTACAAACTTTTCACTCAAACTTGGCATGAAGGTAGTTGATGAACACCTTTCTATGCATGCTAATTTAGGTGCCCCCCCTAGCAAAGGTCAAGGGTCACGGAGGGTCTACAAATGTATGAAAAATGTATGCATTTTGAGAAAAC
Source organism: Semisulcospira habei (assembly GCA_036245525.1). Taxonomy (NCBI): domain Eukaryota; kingdom Metazoa; phylum Mollusca; class Gastropoda; family Semisulcospiridae; genus Semisulcospira; species Semisulcospira habei. The sequence goes on along the minus strand of BTPG01000002.1, from coordinate 269,135 downwards.
TTGGATTTCGCTAGTAAAAACATGGCTATTGTTTACCTATTTCTGGACCACCCCCCCCCCCCCCTCCTCCCATGACCCTTGACCTTTGCGAGGGGACCACTAAATTAGTATGAGTAGAAAGGTCTTATCGTCAGCTACCTTTATGCCAAATCTGACTGAAAAGTTGGCAAACACTTTGATAAAAACTACAATTCTTAGCAAAATCTGACATTTTTCACACATTTGCCAACCTCCTGTGACCCTTGAATTTTGTGAGTAGTCATCCAAATTAGTATGCATAGAAAGGTCTTACCATCTCTGTACCAAGTTTGGGTTTGAAGTTGAAATAGTCTTTGAGGAGAAACATTTGTGTCAAAATACATGCATGGCTATTTTGTACCCCTTTCTGGACGCCCCCCCCCCCTTGACCTTGACCTTTAAGAGAGGTTACTGAAATTGATATGTTTAGAAAGGTCTTACCACAAAATACCCATGGGCCAAATTTGAAGTCTGAGAAAAGAGAACAGTCTCCGAGAAAATGCCAACGTTAAAGTTTACCACAGACGACGGACAGACAACGGACAGACGATGGATAGCCCATTAAACACTCACTTTTGCTATCGCATATGAGCCAAAAATGTACCCAAGAATACGATGCTGGAGGAATGGTCATGTGACATGAATATGTACATGTGCACTATGTACAATTTAGACTCAACATCAGTCGATGGGGTGCATTCACTTGCCCGGTCAGTGCTGTTGTATTCATGCCTGGCCAGTGCATGCTATTTTGAGATGACTCACCAAAGGCAGATCCAGACTTGTAAATGGGTGCCACATTAACCAATGTAACCCCACGGTCCACATTTTGTCAGTGTTACTTAATGACTATGTATCAGTTGCAGGTGATGGATCGAGCATGATAATTCAAGGGTAGTGCCAGATTAGCTTGGCGCCTGAAGGCGCCAAGCTAATCTGGCACTACCCTTGAATTATCATGCTCAATTCATCTCCTTATGAGAAATATGGGCATCAAACATGTTTGCATTGCCCAGGCTTTGGTGCGCCTTCTGCTTTGGCCTTGCCATGACACGTTTCCCATCAGTTGAACTGATAATGTGATGCCAGTTTAGGCATGCTCCACATGAATTGACAGAACAGGTTGGACTTTCCGCTCAGGTTTCCTCTCCCATTCTGCGTTTGCTCACGCAGAGGTGTCAGTCGCATCACCGCAGTGACAGTTCAACGTTTCTCAGACTCCTGAGAACTCGTCTAGCATCACCATACTCATACTGCATCCTGACAAGAGCGTGGAGACTGTTGATAAGGTTGGGATCTTCACGCTGATCCCCGGCTTCATCATACTGCAGCCTGACAAGAGCGTGGAGACTGTTGATAAGGTTGGGATCTTCACGCTGATCCCCGGCTTCATCATACTGCAGCCTGACAAGAGCGTGGAGACTGTTGATAAGGTTGGGATCTTCACGCTGATCCCCGGCTTCATCATACTGCAGCCTGACAAGAGCGTGGAGACTGTTGATAAGGTTGGGATCTTCACGCTGATCCCTGGCTTCATCATACTGCAGCCTGACAAGAGCGTGGAGACTGTTGATAAGGTTGGGATCTTCACGCTGATCCCCGGCTTCATCATACTGCAGCCTGACAAGAGTGTGGAGACTGTTGATAAGGTTGGGATCTTCACGCTGATCCCCGGCTTCATCATACTGCAGCCTGACAAGAGCGTGGAGACTGTTGATAAGGTTGGGATCTTCGCGCTGATCCCCGGCTTCATCATACTGATGTGGTGTGTTAAGTAGCGAATCAACTGGATCGTCCAGAAGAGCCCTGCCTCATCATCAGTCTAAATTCACATTGATTGTAGGGTGCGATTTCTGTCCAGGATGTATGATTAATCCATTAACTGCTGGGGCGAGGCAAACGCTACTCATCTGCAAGAAACATAAATCCTCATGAGCCCCCGCAGTCGCACTAACTTACCGCAGTCGCACTAACTTACCGCAGTCGCACTAACTTACCGCAGTCGCACTAACTTACCGCAGTCGCACTAACTTACCGCAGTCGCACTAACTTACCGCAGTCGCACTAACTTACCGCAGTCGCACTAACTTACCGCAGTCGCACTAACTTACCGCAGTCGCACTAACTTACCGCAGTCGCACCAACTTACCGCAGTCGCACTAACTTACCGCAGTCGCACCAACTTACCGCAGTCGCACCAACTTACCGCAGTCGCACTAACTTACCGCAGTCGCACTAACTTACCGCAGTCGCACTAACTTACCGCAGTCGCACCAACTTACCGCAGTCGCACTAACTTACCGCAGTCGCACCAACTTACCGCAGTCGCACCAACTTACCGCAGTCGCACCAACTTACCGCAGTCGCACTAACTTACCGCAGTCGCACCAACTTACCGCAGTCGCACCAACTTACCGCAGTCGCACTAACTTACCGCAGTCGCACTAACTTACCGCAGTCGCACTAACTTACCGCAGTCGCACTAACTTACCGCAGTCGCACTAACTTACCGCAGTCGCACCAACTTACCGCAGTCGCACCAACTTACCGCAGTCGCACTAACTTACCGCAGTCGCACCAACTTACCGCAGTCGCACCAACTTACCGCAGTCACACCAACTTACCGCAGTCGCACTAACTTACCGCAGTCGCACTAACTTACCACAGTCACAGGGCTCATGATGATCTATACTTGTCTCTTGTTAGTCCTGCGTTCTTCGTGCCCATCTTTGGTCCAGCAATGGATTGCATGTAGCGATCTTACATAGTGAGTCTTAAGTTCTCTGCCTTGCTGCTTTCTGAGCTTAGTAAAGAAATTCTTAGTGCAGTGCACCAAAGTTTTGTGTTGCCTGGGACGGCGTAGCATAAAACTTTGCTATGGCCCAATGTCAGACCTCTTGGTCACGGTTACTTTTAGCTTCTAGTGGGGTTCCCGTGTATGCGGTAACAACTGACCAATAAAAATGCACTATTTTCATTTCTCAGCCTGTGACCATCTGCATGCACACACACAGTGCGTGTGATGTAGTGCCGAGGCATGGGACAATGGCGAGGGAAAGTTCGGCCTGGGGAGCAACAATTGATGGACAATTAGAGTCACATCAGAAACACAAAGTTCGCACTCTCACTGAACAGGTGACATGCAGAACATAAGCAGTAACAGAATAATTACATGTATAGTGTGTGATGGCACAGAGTCTACGGATATGAAGTATCATTACATTTTGTTTAAATGAACCAAAGATAATGACTTTGTGTGGAAAATGATCAACTGAAAGATATTTACTCTGTACAAAAGCATTCTGCAGCATCATATGGCTGGTGGCCACTATAAAATCGGCGTTGTACACAGAGATACCCTTGTGTATAGTGTGATCACGCCAGCTAAGTTAGCTTGCTAACTCAGTACAGCCCTAGACAAGGGGGGTACCGTTCTTAAATTTAAGATCAACACTAAGCTTGACCCACAGGATAAGAACACCCATGCAACCCAAGTTTTTGGAAAAGTCAACCATCTCAGCGCTAAGCACTGTCTAAGCACTAAGCACTGTCTGTCTAAGCACTGTCTAAGCACTGTCTAAGCATGAATGTTGGTCAGCATGCATGCACCTGAATGTCGGTCAGCATGCATTCACCTGAATGTCGGTCAGCATGCATTCACCTGAATGTCGGTCAGCATGCATTCACCTGAATGTCGGTCAGCATGCATTCACCTGAATGTCGATCAGCATGCATTCGTTCCAGACGCAAAATTCATGATCACGAGCAGGTTACGGTGGTCCAGGGCGACATGCAGTGAAGGTTAATTGGTGGAACATACAATTAATTCTCTGTAAGAATAGTACTGTACTTTATGGATGAAACGTAAATCACTTCTCTGTGATAAATGTACTGCATATATATTATACATTGTGGTAAGCGATCTGCTTCATAGCACTTCTTGCAATCTTTGGTTGCTAAACGTTGCAGGTTCAATGATACAATACATCTCTACCCTTCTTTGCACAATCCCTGTCAGTACGTCAAATGTACCGCAGATTTTCCCCTGATTTTTGTTAATAGTTTAAACAGAAGGAACTCTCCTACACATAAACGAGAAGAGCTGAAAAGGCTTTTACATATCTCACATTAACTTTTATTTCACAACACCAACTTCATAACCAAGTCCACCCTTTTCTCCTGCATGATTGTAAGACCTACTAAGAACATAAAGGGGACATTGTGAACTATTAACCATAAATGATGATAAATGGGGCGGTCCGTGGCGCAGTGGTTAAGGCGCCTGCCACCAATGCCAAAGGTGCGAGGTTCGAAAACGGGTTCCGGCGTCGGACTTTTCTCCTCTGGTAAGTGTTACCGTTCATTCGGGCGGACCGTCGGGGGGTCTTTCTCCGGGTACTCTGGTTCTTTCACCCCCCACCCACCCACACTTTGGTACCGGTTTCAGGCCACTTTACAAATTTCAAATACAGGCGATCAAAAATCTCTAACTTCAGTAGCTGAACTGGCCCTTCGTCTGTCTTATACTGTGTTTGTCTTAAATGGCGTAAATCTGTGTCTGTTACGTGAGTGTGCATGTTGGGTTTCAGTTCGCGGCGCTTTGAGTCGATTTGCCCAAAAATTGAGAAAAAGCGCCTATATAATAACGGAATTATTATCCCTGCAGACGACGTGGGCAAGCCCTATAGAATCTTCGTTCGCGAAGTCAAGCCATGATGATGATTATTATAATGATTTACTACCTGGAGTATGCCACTTCGAATAATATTCCTGTAGTGTAATATGTTTTGTGCTGTATGGTGTAGCCAACTAAGGCCATCTCAAGGCGAGATTTAAGTGGGGTAGAGGGGAGAGGGGGTGGTGATTGATTGTACATTGCTTAACGTCCCGACAGCAACAAGGCTTTCTCAGGACGTGCCTGCACTGCTTGTGAAAAAAAAACTAAACAGAAAATTGAATGTATGTCGCCAGCCGGTCAAATACATTAAATAAACCTACAACATGGAGCCTAAGTAAAGCTAAGACCATTTAGCAACACACATCCAATATCAAGAGCTACAGGCAGTGCAGACAGTAGGGAGAGTTTTAAAAAGGCAAATACAGGTGAATGGACAAAGGTAGACAGAAACACATGCCCCAGAATAGAGAGAAAACTCACCCTGTGGGGCTGACCAGGTGACCCTGGGAACTAAAAATACCTAACCCACCCAAGTCCCCCAGGGCAGACCCGGTGGGGACAGAGAGGGGTGGTGGGGAGGGGGGGGGGGGTGTGTGTGTAAAAACAGCACTGTACGTAATATAAGTATGACTTTGAAAGGGTTAAAAATATTAAAATAAATGACCTTGGCTTTTATCCAACACATTTAGAATGGGACCCTGCAGCAGGAGATGGATTGATCAAAATTCAAGGTTAGTGCCAGATGAGCTTGGTGCCTGAAGGCGCCAAGTTCATCTGGCACTACCCTTGAATTATCATGAACAATCCATCTCCTGCAACTGGTACAATGTCTTTAGACAACGCCTCCAAAAGTTTGGAAATGCCGCCTTGGGGGTAAGAGGGTTAAACTGATGTTGTCACTGATATTGCCTGGACACCTCAAGACAGTTTGACACTACATACATAATAAACTGATGTTGTCACTGATATTGCCTGGACACCTCAAGACAGTTTGACACTACATACATAATAAACTGATGTTGTCACTGATATTGCCTGGACACCTCAAGACAGTTTGACACTACATACATAATAAACTGATGTTGTCACTGATATTGCCTGGACACTTCAAGACAGTTTGACACTACATACATAATAAACTGATGTTGTCACTGATATTGCCTGGACACTTCAAGACAGTTTGACACTACATACATAATAAACTGATGTTGTCACTGATATTGCCTGGACACTTCAAGACAGTTTGACACTACATACATAATAAACTGATGTTGTCACTGATATTGCCTGGACACCTCAAGACAGTTTGACACTACATACATAATAAACTGTTGTCACTGATATTGCCTGGACACCTCAAGACAGTTTGACACTACATACATAATAAACTGATGTCACTGATATTGCCTGGACACCTCAAGACAGTTTGACACTACATACATAATGGTGGTGTGATGACAATGTAACCGACGGGCAATCTCTCTACTGGATAAACCCACGGACAGCATTCCAATTGCTCTTTCTCTGTCTTGCGCATTAAGTCGGGGCATGTCTCTCTCTTACAGACAGGACGAGAACACCAGCACTCAATGTTTTTCTGAATAATCTGATGGCAAGAAAAACAAATTGTGAGCGACCGCTCACCTTTGGTCGAAAAACATTCATGCTGCACGTGCACGTGCAGCTCATTGACAGCCGCGGCGATCATGACCTAATTTTGCCCTCAGTTGTGTAATAACTCTGTATGACTTAGTCACTGCAGTATCAAAGCAAACTAGTGGCGAACAACAAAATGGTGGACATAAATAACATGGTGAGTTTGTAAAATGGCTCAGTATATAATATGCACCCAGAGCCAGGTCATCAAAATAAAGTGGTGAGTTTGTAAAATCGCTCAGTATATAATATGCACCCAGAGCCAGGTCATCAAAATAAAATGGTGAGTTTGTAAAATCGCTCAGTATATAATATGCACCCAGAGCCAGGTCATCAAAATAAAGTGGTGAGTTTGTAAAGTGGCTCAGTATATAATATGCACCCAGAGCCAGGTCATCAAAATAAAGTGGTGAGTTTGTAAAATCGCTCAGTATATAATATGCACCCAGAGCCAGGTCATCAAAATAAAGTGGTGAGTTTGTAAAGTGGCTCAGTATATAATATGCGCCCAGAGCCAGGTCATCAAAATAAAGTGGTGAGTTTGTAAAGTGGCTCAGTATATAATATGCACCCAGAGCCAGGTCATCAAAATAAAGTGGTGAGTTTGTAAAGTGGCTCAGTATATAATATGCGCCCAGAGCCAGGTCATCAAAATAAAGTGGTGAGTTTGTAAAGTGGCTCAGTATATAATATGCACCCAGAGCCAGGTCATCAAAATAAAGTGGTGAGTTTGTAAAGTGGCTCAGTATATAATATGCGCCCAAAGCCAGGTCATCAAAATAAAGTGGTGAGTTTGTAAAGTGGTTCAGTATATAATATGCGCCCAGAGCCAGGTCATCAAAATAAAGTCGTGAGTTTGTAAAGTGGCTCAGTATATAATATGCGCCCAGAGCCAGGTCATCAGCCAGGTCATGACTCACATTCACTTCACCCATCAAGGCAGTGTTTCCTAATTTTGCAGGCATCACTGTGTAAAAAGACAGATTGACCATGATAGTTCAAGTGTAGTGCCAGATTAGCTTGGTGCAATCAAGTGCGAAGCTAATTTGGCACTACCCTTGAACTATCATGATTAATCTGTCTCCTTGTGGGAGGCTAAATGAGTTAACCTGTCACTACTTAGGCTGAGTGGTATACCTCACCCCATACTAGGTACTATATGCACGGCAACTGTACCTTAAATTAATTGGACATATTTCTGTCCTCATGGTTTGATGAGTTGCAAGACCATCAGAAATCTAATTATTTCCATATTTGTGGGCTCTGTCCCTGGGCTGTGCAACCTTGAAACTCTGTCAGTTTTTACTTACCAACAGCTGTGAGGCTTTCTTCGTATGTAAACACAGTGCCATCATTCACGCCCGACTTCCTCGGCCCTGAAATCAATATCACAATTAACTCCCCTGCGTCAAGTAGTACAATGCAGCCATATAGGTGCTGCTTACAGTCCATATGTGACCCTCTCTCACGAAACCAGTCTTAACTCGCAGCGAGCCGATCGGCGCTACACGCAGTAATATGTGGTGGGGGTCAATCTGGGTCATTTTCACTTTTTTGCAGAAATGTATTCTACATACACCAAAGTATCGTATGGTTAAAATCTTTATCATGAAAAATGCCATTAAATAGGTTAAAATGATTTTAAAAGTCTGAGCTCGGCCCCAATTATTCTTTTGTTTTGTGCAAAATGACCCATTTTTAACATAACAGAACACGTTGCATCCCCTACAGAACCCCATCAAGTTATATACCGTTGGAAAGGCCTTTGTCCGCACTTTCGCGGGCTTGGGTCGTGTTCTACATTAAACGGATGTGTTCCTCCCAAATAAGGAAAAAAGGGCGTACACAAATGTTCAATTCTGACCAATCAGAGAGTAGAACTCTTAGCTGCATGGTAACGATGAAGTTACACGAATTCTCATTGGCTGAGACAAGACTAAGGGACACAACTGCATCCTGTTCCGCTGTTCACTTTTCGTCTGTTTACAACACGCAAAAATGAAAGCAAGACTCGATTAAACTATTGTAAATCAGGCAAAAAAACGCCTGCAGATCAGAAAGAATTGAGCGACCTGATCACAGACTATTTCGTCGCCGATTCTCATCACGACGATAGCTTCTCATACAACGATTTTGAGTTTGAACCGGCCGATCGAGAAACAAGCGAAGAAGCAACGGCTGCACCACAGTCTTCAACTCTCAATTCAACACATGGATCGAGGTATGTGCATCATTTCTGAATGCAGATGTATGATCATTAGTGTGTGTGTGTGTGTGTGTGTGTGTGTGTGGAGTGTATGTGTAGAGTGTGTGTTTGTGTATGGAGTGTGTGTGTGTGTGACCAACTCTCAACAGAAGATGAATAGGCTAATTGTACTACTAATGGCAATACAGAAATGGCTCACATAAACAGACAGTTTAAAATGATTTTGTACTATTTTGTTCAGATGCAAAGGAGTGGATGATCCCCAGCATTCTGAGTGAGTGCATGCGGAACGGACTGAAGACAGTGCAGCATGAACGCTGGGTATGTATAATACATTATTTTAAGCACTAAACAGAATCATGCAAATTCATGTGTTGTGTCTAGTGAGCAATGACAGTTTATTTTCATCGACTTCATTATTGTTTTTCTTTCAGTTTTCTGACTTCATTATTGTTTTTGTTGCTGTTTTCTGACTTCATTACTGTTTTTGTTTCTGTTTTCAGTATCAGCCAAGAATCCTGACACGCCTTTCAAAGTACAACCAGACACAGGGACTGATGCCAACATGACAAAAGGCTGGGGGCAAAAGAACAACACCCTCAGCTTGACGCTCCACGACACAGACCACGTGGTGCGCTTTATTTAAAAAACTGTGCATAGGAGGACAACGAGTAGCTTGAATGGGATCAAGACTGTTGGACGCTTCAGGTTCAGTCGCCATGGAAAGGTGTTTTAAGTTTTACAAGACGACCCACATCACCGACGCTGAAGAGGACAAGGTGCTGGCTGTTCCTGGCCATGTTGCTCACTTCCCCCCCCCCCCCTCCCCCACCATGGCACTGGCAGCCATCATACCAGTTCCTGGACTTTTCAGAGACATACAACAGTACCTATTTCAACACATTCAGGACTACGCTCGAGACGACAAGTGTGACATTGTGTGCCCTCCTCCTCACAGCTGATTTCCAGTGTGCAAAGACAACTGTCTGGTTACTGTGCTTGTGTGGTTACTGTGCTTGTGTGGTGTAGTTTGCTGTGCTTGAGTGGATAATTGTATACTGAAGGGAATTGTTTGGTGAAGCGGTATGCTGCCTGCAATACGTGAGGACTTTCCTTTTTTACATTTCTTCTGCAACCTGTAAGTAAATATTGTGTTTGTTTTTTTAAATTGTTGCATGTTTACAAATTTATATATGAATGTGGAACTACTAATACTCAGTTTGTAGATTTGTTTTTAGCTTTTGTGACTTCATTTTGCAGGGTAGTGGTAGTAAATAGTATTCATTTCAGTCTGGGACAACAGGCAGCCGACTGTGACTTCTGTTTTGCATGTTTTAAGGATAATTTCTGTCTAGTGTCCTTTTCAGTTTGAATCAATTATACGTGGGTTTAAATGACAAACAATGAAATAAAGTGATTGGCAACTTCATAAATTGGATGTAAATTGTATTCAGTCTTTGTAATGATGGTTTTTATTTTGCCTTGGTGATGGTGGTTTTCACGTTCCTTGAACGCGTCCGCAATCTAATTTTAGATAACATTTGCCACTAAATAAGAGTGCTACACAGCATTTTCATACATGTTTTGCCTAAATATATTATAGCAATATACTTTTATGCTCAAACAGAATTGAAATTATTTATGCCTTGAGTTTGATAGCAAAATATGAAAATGCATTTTTCCCCCAAATCTGTCATGTTTACATTAGGTATGTCACTTTTGGGGGCTATTAGTATTTATCACAAGATCCTGACTAGCTAGCAACTTAATGTGAGGTTTTACACATAGTGATGGACTAACTGAACCACCATGTAAAATATCAGGTTGATTGGTTGACTTTGAACCCCCGTTGCTAAGGTAGGTGTGCAAGACATGCACACATAAACTTTGCAGGCTGTTTTCTCAAAATGGCCACCGGTGCATTTAACAACTTTAAACCCTAATAACTTCTACAATTTTTGCACTACAGCATTCATTCATATATCAAATTAATCAGCAGGCTCTGTACATTTCAGAAATGTATATATCTCAAAACACCCAAAATGCAAGTTAAGACTGATTTCGTGAGAGAGGGTCACATATTGGGTGCATGCAGAAAGAGGTTAACACATTATGGCAATTAACCCGTCAACTGCCGGTAGCAGTTTCTGTCATACTGATTCCTGCAGGGAGGGTTAGGGGCCTGCAGATATCATCACAGCAACAGCTACCAACAGCCAAAGGGCTAAACGATAGTAACTCACAGCAGGCAACTCTAGTGACTCCTTAATCTGCTTACTTTCTGGGGAATATTTTATTAAACATAGCACATTATAATTCATAGTAGGGACCAGTATGACACTATATAAATTTTGATATCTAATTAACCCATAACACCAGGACCCTGCAGCAGGAGATGGATTGATCATGATAATTCATGTAACGCCAGATGAGCTTAGCGCCTAGGCACCAAGCTCATCTGGTATTACTCTTGAATTATCATGGTCAATCCACCTCCTGCAACTGGTACATATATGTTAAGTAACACTTCCAAAATTTGGAAAATGCACCCATGTGGCTAAAATGGTTGACCAACTCTGGGTGTGTAGTGCTCAAGTCATATAGAACTAGGAATGAGGCAAATACATTTTCGTAAAACTCATGCTGCTGCTGGGTGACATGTACTTCATATATATATAATATATTATGCGCAAATGAAAATTGCTGGATGGTTTGCATAACTCCATAAAATGACCAGGTGCATATCTGATACTGTTGTATTTAGATTCTTCTCTTGGCCTCACCTGCTCTGTAGGTGCGACTTTCATCGCCAAGCAGTGTCGTCTCCTCGTTCTCCATCAAGCCGTCGTCCTCGTCGTCAAATTCCGCGATGGTACGCGGCTCAGTCTCAGCGTCGTCTGCTGAGTTACTCATTCATTTGGCTGGCAGCACCACGACGAATATGCATGAATTCCAGTTTACGCAATCAACACCTGGTGCGATAACTACGTTCACTCTCATGAGTCGTGATGAGGACGAAATCGCATTGGTTCTCAGCATGCTTTTGTGTCAATATCTGTCACGGGACCAGTCACGACGCCATGTTTAGTCTAGTCTCGCAGCAAAAGCGTTTCATCTCGTCAACGAGGACAGGTGATACCCTTCTACTGTGGGGTTTGAGGTCAAAGTGCGTCAAGGGCAAGTAAAAAGAAAAAAAAAGAATCGACAGCAACTATGTCTCTGGCGAACCTCTGCATGACATGCTCGCAACGGGGACGTGTATCGTCGATCCTGAGACGAGCTTCAGTGTCCTGTTGTACGCGGATAAGCGGAGGCACCCGAAATACTTATTGTCATCACTGTTTTACAAGTGGGCACAATCATACTTGCGGACAGAACAAGTGGCAGATAACTCGTCTAGGAAGGAAAAGTGCGTATGATGTATTATTGCTTCACTGTAACACAAGAATATTTAGCGTATAATTCAAAGAAATGTATGGCAAAATAGCATAAAAAGTAGAATATCTGACGCAGTAACTACAAACTTAGTCATAATCAGCACTGGTTGTTTCCCATGGTTAACCGTGGGACACAACCAGTGAGTACGTCGTGTTTGTACTTCACTTTGATTTCAGGATTTGCATCAGCATACCAACTTGGAAGGCCAAGTGCAGTGTTGAGGCTGTATACCATCGTGATGACCGACACAGCCAGCGATCAGACAGCAGGGCAAGGGGCTTTGACTGTCAAACACGATCCCGCCAATAGGGAATTCTACATCATACTGGGTGAAGGTGTGTCAACAGTCAGTTTGCAAATGTGAATTTGCAAAATGTCTTTACTCAGTCCCACGACATCAGTCGCGGTTTGGCCGTGTACTGGACAACTGCAGCTAATGTCGGCACAAAACCTATTGTGCACCGGGTATAATGTATGTGTGTATTTATGAAATGGTGGTGGTAGTGGTGGTGAGGGACAGACATCCCCCTAGAAAAAAAATGAAACATATAAAAATCCCCCCCCCCCCCTCCCCCACAAGTTCCTACACCTCTGGTTTGTGTGTGTGTGTGTGTGAGACGCTGGTTGTCTCCCTCAATTTACTCAGCAGTTGATGTAGACAGCCAGTGTGTGTGTGTATTTGTGTGTTACCAGAGAAAGACGCCATTCACTTATTCTGTATGTTTTTGTCTTTTATTTAGAAATAATTAAACAAAGATGAATGAGCACCTTTGTGCAGCCAGCAAAACTCTATATATTTACAGGACTGTTTGCTGTTTACAGTGTGATGGTGCAGTTTAGTGTTTGTATATATACATGACTGTTAGCTGCATTGTGCTGTTTACAGTGTGATGGTGCAGTTTAGTGTTTGTATATACATGACTGTTAGCTGCATTGTGCTGTTTACAGTGTAATGGTGCAGTTTAGTGTTTGTATATACATGACTGTTAGCTGCATTGTGCTGTTTACAGTGTGATGGTGCAGTTTAGTGTTTGTATGATGGTACTCTAAAGAGTACTGGTAGCTAGTGTGTTTGTGTGATGATGCAGTTTAGTGTTCATGTGATGGTACTGTTTACACTGTGTGTTTGTGTGGTGGTACTGTAAACAGTACTGATAGCTGCATCGTGCTATTTACAGTGCGTGATGCTGCTCTTTACAGTACCACTTGTCAGTACCACTACAAGTACCTGCGTGTACAAGAGGTGACACTCTGGCTGTCGGTAGCGCTGTTTGTCGCCATTGATCCCTGCAGGTATCCAGGAGTCATTGTGACAGGTATCCAGGAGTCGTGACAGATATCCAGGAGTCATTGTGGCAGGTATCCAGGAGTCGTGACAGATATCCAGGAGTCATTGTGACAGGTATCCAGGAGTCATTGTGACAGGTATCCAGGAGTCATTGTGACAGGTATCCAGGAGTCATTGTGACAGGTATCCAGGAGTCATTGTGACAGGTATCCAGGAGTCATTGTGACAGGCATCCAGGAGTCATTGTGACAGGCATCCAGGAGTCATTGTGACAGGTATCCAGGAGTCATGACAGGTATCCAGGAGTCATTGTGACAGGTATCCAGGAGTCATTGTGACAGGTATCCAGGAGTCATTGTGACAGGTATCCAGGAGTCGTGACAGATATCCAGGAGTCATTGTGACAGGTATCCAGGAGTCATTGTGACAGGTATCCAGGAGTCATTGTGACAGGTATCCAGGAGTCATTGTGACAGGTATCCAGGAGTCATTGTGACAGGTATCCAGGAGTCATGACAGGAATCCAGGAGTCATTGTGACAGGTATCCAGGAGTCATTGTGACAGGTATCCAGGAGTCATTGTGACAGCAAGTGCTACCCACAGCCAAAGTGTTCCTTCACATCTGCATGCACAAGTAGTTCATTATTCTTCTTCATTGCTTCCAGCCAAGGCGTACCTGCAGTACGAGGAGCTGGGGGGCGGCGAGGTGGACCTCTATCACACGCTCGTCCCACCTGAATTCAGGGGCAGAGGTGTGGCCAAGATATTAGCACAGGTGTGTGTGTGTTTTGTATTTATCTTTCAGCGTTGCACACACCAGTATCAGTGCTCACACATGCACAAACCAGAGCATGCTGTGCACACGCAAAAAGATGAGCATGCGGACAAACAAAAACATTAGCTCACAGACACACACAAAACATGAGCACCCTTACACAGACATGCATACCCAAAGACACAAGGACGTGTACACACACACACACACACACATACATACTTACATAGTCTAAGATAAGAAGCTGGGATTAAGAATAATAAGAATAAGAGTACTTTATTATCTCGAAAAGAGAAATTCGCTTGTGGTACATTTATCAGTAACAAATAGTACAAACAAGACATAAAAACATTATAGCATAATTATGAACATTTTCTCCCTGCACTTGCACAGCTACAAATTCCAAATGGATATAAAGTAAACACTACAAAATCTTTACACATAACTCTTACACATCTCACACAAACATCTTTTATGGACTGAACTGAGCGGCACTTATACATTCACACCCACCTCTACATATGCATACATAATACGCGTGTTTCAACCTAGTCCTAACCCTCACTACTTATTATACAAACATCTCAGTACATTATTACACATTATTACACAAGCTGCATAATTAAAGTCTACCATAGTAAAATAATTAGTGGGTAAACACTCAGTAACAACCATCCCAGTATGTCCATGTTCACCACCAAATGAAACGCAATATAATCACTTCTCTAAAATCAACAAGCTCCATTCCTACTGATTGCACAGGTGAAGGGGGATAGGGGGAGGAGTTAGGTTTGGGTATGCGTGGATGTACCTACAGATTGCTTAGAGTGATGGATTTGGGGATGAAACTGTGCTGTAGTCTAAGTGTTCTAGCTTTGTGCGTGCGGAGTCTGCGGCCAGAGGGGAGGAGTTCATAGAGGTGGGCAAGGACATGGGATCTGTCTGAAGCTATCCGCCTAACCTTTCTCACCACACGCTGTTCATACAGGGACTCCACACTGTTTTGCTTACTGCCAGTCACTTTGCTGCAGATGTTTACCATTCGTGCCAGGGTGTTCTTGTTCTTCACACTCAGACCTCCATACCAGCACACAGAACCGAAAGTGATGACAGACTCAATAAAAGAGCAGTAAAAAGTTTGAAGGACAGAGGGGTTCACATTCAGCTTCCTGAGTTTCTGGAGGCAGTAGATGCGTGACTGACATTTCTTGTGTATGAGGGAGGTGTTTTCGTTAAAGGACAACTTATCATCTATGACTGTTCCAAGATACTTATACTCAGTCACACGCTCAACAGACACATCATCGATCATCAGAACAGGGACAGGGGCAGGGTTTCTTCGAAAGTCTATCAGTAGTTCCTTGGTCTTACTCACATTTAGGTCTAGAAAATTATCTTTACACCAAACACTAAAACGTTCTACTTCTGCAAAGTAAGTCGCATCATTATTGGAGAGATCTTCTAAGGCAGTGTCATCCGAGTATTTTATAAGAAGGGTAGAGTCGGTGCCACTACAATCGTTAGTGTACAGTGTGAACAGCACAGGGGAGAGAACTGTACCTTGAGGGGCGCCTATGGAAGTGGACCTAAGGGATGAGAGAGCTGTTTGAAAGCGAACTGACTGGGTCCTATTTACAAGGAAGTTGACAATCCATAGGATAAGCCTTGGCGTTACATTGTAACAGAGAAGTTTTTGAGCTATGAGATAGGGTTGTATAGTGTTGAAGGCTGAAGAAAAGTCTATAAAAAGAATGCGTACAAAAGAGCCAGGTTTTTCTAAATGTGTGTATGCATGGTGCAGGAGTGTGAGTGTGGCGTCGTCTGTACATCTGTTTTGCTTGTATGCAAACTGGAAAGGATCTTGATAGGGCTTGACCTGATCGAGCAGTCTAGAAAGGACAACACGCTCAAAGCACTTCATTACTATAGAGGTGAGAGCTACAGGGCGATAGTCATTGAGTGTCTTGGGCTTGTTGTTCTTGGGGACAGGGCAGACTGTAGATGTTTTCCAGAGCCTAGGTACAGTGCAATCCTTCAGAGACCAGCTAAACAAACGGCTATAAACAACAGACAATTGACTGGCACATACTCTCAAAACTCTACCGCAAATATTATCAGGGCCTACTGCTTTCTTAACATTCAGTTTGCTAAAAAGCTTCTCAACCGCCTTGCCATGGATCTCAAAGTCTTCATCAACATTGCCTGCCACATTTACTTCAAGCTGGGAAATCATGTTATCTAAATCATCCTTCAGATCATCTTTCTCAAATCTACAATAGAACTCATTCAGTTTTTCAGAAAATTCAGTTTGTTCTTTCATTGGCATGCTATTGCTACTGAATTTTGATTTATTGTGGCCTGATAAAGTTTTAAGTCCTTTCCATGCATCTGCTAAGCTACCTGATTCAAACTGTGACTCTACTTTCTCTTTATACTTTTTCTTAGCGTCTAAAATCTGCTTCCTCAATTTATTCTGTACTGCTTTCCTTTCTACTCTGTCTCCAGTCTGAAATGCAACTGATTGAAACATTAGAAAAGACTTGGTATATGAAATAAAACATATTATGAGATGTATTATGTCCAGAGGAATAGGGATCAATTTTCTTTGGATTGCGGAATTTATTGGAATGAAATTTGTGACAGACAAGCAAAAAAGGGAGCTATAAATAGAGAAAACTCAGCAGTTTGTAATAATATGCAATTATCTCTACATGAAATGTACTCTGTGCTAAACAGCTTTTTTCACAAAGATGATATGAAATATACTTCTCATGTTCCACCTTGTTCAAGAAAAACATCTACGTTGATATACAAGACTAAATTCTTGGAAAACAAAATTGTCAAAAGACATCAAATGTGAGCACTTAAGCCGCATCTCTGTTAAACATATAATCTGTGAGTGTCCTATTACAATGAATCTGTTGACCAAAAATAACATAACACTTGGTAAATTAGCAGAACATATGTACGACATCTCACATAGAAATATTGCAATTCCAATAGTTAAAATCATAATTCATAGTCCAGTGGGTAAACTATTAAGTAATTTGTGTGTGTGGTTGGAATGTTAATTATTGCTTTTCTTTGATATTCACAAGTTGTGTGTTTGGTTGTTGATTTTGTGTGTGTGTGTGTGTGTGTGTGTGTGTGTGTGTGTGTGTGTGTGTGTGTGTGTGTCTAAGATCACCAATGTGTGAAAAGACGTTAAATAAAATCCTGATCCTAACCCACGTACATGATCACTCGTGTAAATAAACACACACAAACACGCAGATGTGTAAACAGCGCTACACACATGCAATGCATGCACGATGCATACACTTAAAAAGGCAAACTCGCCGACACACTGTGAGCACGGTGTATGGAGTGTGGTGTAAACCCACTCTGAGCACGGTGTATGGAGTGTGGTGTAAACATGCTCCTATTTTCTCAAGTGAATCCAGCCAAAGAGTTGCCAAAGATCATAGTCTCGGACGTCCAGCTTCTGCCGCAGACTGAGTTTCTGCTAGCTTCGTTACTGGACGTCCGAGGACTGAGTTTCTGCTAGCTTCGTTACTGGACGTCCGAGGACTGAGTTTCTGCTAGCTTCGTTACTGGACGTCCGAGGACTGAGTTTCTGCTAGCTTCGTTACTGGACGTCCGAGGACTGAGTTTCTGCTAGCTTCGTTACTGGACGTCCGAGGACTGAGTTTCTGCTAGCTTCGTTACTGGACGTCCGAGGACTGAGTTTCTGCTAGCTTCGTTACTGGATGTCCGAGGACTGAGTTTCTGCTAGCTTCGTTACTGGACGTCCGAGGACTGAGTTTCTGCTAGCTTCGTTACTGGACGTCCGAGGACTGAGTTTCTGCTAGCTTCGTTACTGGACGTCCGAGGACTGAGTTTCTGCTAGCTTCGTTACTGGACGTCCGAGGACTGAGTTTCTGCTAGCTTCGTTACTGGACGTCCGAGGACTGAGTTTCTGCTAGCTTCGTTACTGGACGTCCGAGGACTGAGTTTCTGCTAGCTTCGTTACTGGACGTCCGAGGACTGAGTTTCTGCTAGCTTCGTTACTGGACGTCCGAGGACTGAGTTTCTGCTAGCTTCGTTACTGGACGTCCGAGGAACAGGAATTGACAGTGATGTCAGCACGAGGCATGGATCTTCATCAGCCCCGGAACTGCCATGATCTGTACCTCTTGCCGCTGGGTGGCGTTCCAATTATCTCGGCACTGAAGGGGTTAATCCCTAGTTTTGCAGGAAGCATGGAGCCTCATGTGCCCCTGACATTGCTGTGGCTCATGAGAATCTAAACCTCTTGCAAACGGGCATTGGCTCAGCTGCCTTGAGGGAACTCGGCCGTGTGCAGTCAGTAAAGACTTCAGTGGACTGCAGGTCTTAATTGCCTCCCCTGGAACAGCACAATGGCCGTGCGCAGTCGGTAAAGATTTCAGTGTCGTGACTGCACGTCTTAATTGCCTCCCCTGAAACAGCACAACTTGCTTGGAGCAAACCAGCCTGATAAACGATCATCAGTCATTAACCTTTTCAGTCCCAAGTTCCCATTTCTCAAATTCTGGAGGTGTTGCATAATTACTATGTGCCAGGGCTGCGTACTAGTTGCAGGAGATGGATTGATTGACCATGATAATTCAAGGGTAGTACCAGATTAGCTTGGCGCCTTCATGTGCCAAGCTAATCTGGCACTACCCGTGAATTATCATGGTCAATCTCCTGCTGTAGGGACTTGGGACTAAATGGGTTAAAACCCATGACTGAGGAGGAGGGGGGTGGGAGCTGTAGCCATGTTAATAATGGTCTTTAATGATGGGCGACGCTTTTTTCCCCTCTTTATGACTTCAAGTATTTGTCTTTACCATTTGTCATTTTTTGTCTACCGCAACGTGCTGGACGGGCAGATCCCACATTCTGGCAAAGACGTAAAAGATTAAAATTACGTCACGTCTAGCTACACAAACCTTTCTAGAGAACATCCATTTGGCACCAAAACTCTGCACGTGTGTGTGTGTGTGACGGCGACTTGAGCCCGGATTGTAGACGGACAAGCTTGAAACTTTAGGATATGTTCCCTACGTGAATTCTCCCTAAGCAGTTTAATTTTTTTATTTGGATTACACGTTGACAAGAAAATGGCTGTATCAAAACAAAAAAAACCGGTTGATCTGCATTTGAGTCCGTAATTGTTGTTATTCTTACTAGGTACTTTGTATACAGCTAGATTAAAGGGAGATGTTGAATGAGTTCGTAATCCAGCGTTGTACCTCTTCGACTTTTTTAATAGTAATTAATTCATTTTTACAAGTTTTGGATTCACTGCTCCCATCAAACAGTCAGCCCTGGAAGAGGCTGGTTGGAACAAAACAGTCAGCCCCGTCCGATGAGCGAGATGAAACATCAATTTCGTCACCGTGTACACGGTGTCACGAGACCAACGATGCCATGACCTCAAACTTATAGGGACATCATTTTGCTGTGCGTGCAGTTCTTCAGAATTACTGTCACTACACGAACCCACAGAGCGTAGTAGCCGGCGCGTGTTGATCAGAGGTTGGCTTACAGAGGAGGGAAATGGACCAGAAGGATAAGCTTAAAAATATGAACAACTGTGAATGTTCCTAAAAGAAAAACACACGTGCACTCCAAACAATACGGTAGACTTTGGGATAAAATCCTCATCTTGTTTCTTGCTAACAAGATGGTTGCTCAAAGGGGTTTCTACAGTACTGTAGACACTTGCTGTCAGTTGTAGAAACATGAGTATTTTACCTGCAGGAAGCATTACTTTTTCCTAACTCCTCAACTCCCAAAACTAAATGACTTCCGTTCTACAGAACGGAAGTCATTTAGTTCTGGGAGTTTAGGAGTTAGTCAGCTGATTGTAATCACCAAAATCCTGATTTGTTCTTATTTGTTTTGCAAGCGCAGGCGTCGCTACCTTTGGTTTTTGTTTGTGCTTGTTGCAGGCGGCTCTGGATCACTTCACGGCCCAGTCCACACCGATGGTCCTCACCTGTACGTATCTACAGAAGTTTGTTAAAGATAATCCGCAGCCACAGCATCTTCAGTTTGTTGTTGACAGCTAGACACTGGTGACGGCGTGGGGTGGGGTGGGGAAGGTGTGATGACAATGATGTCCATGTATATAGCACTAGAGTCTAGTCATGAAAAGTCAGCTCGGGGCACTTGGGGAAAGGTTTGAAAATCAGGATAGAAAAGAACCATAAAAAAGAAGAAGAGAAGAGGTGGTTGTCCGTTTCTGGTGATGAAAGGCAGCTGAGGAAGAGAAGTCGCTGAAGCTCTTGGTCTCCTTCAGGTGGTCCGGCAAGGCATTCCTTCGATATGGTGCACAGGGAAGGGGTGAGGTGGGGAGGGGTGGGGGTGGAAAGATGATAAGAAAGAAGTCTGAAGGTGGGGAGAAAAATCTGTACATCTTTATTTCCTGTATTACAATAAATTTAGAACAATCAGATCTGTACAGGACAATACACAGCATGACGTGACAGAACCAGCAGACAAGAAACCTGCCCTGCTCCATTTCACACCTCACGACTCCCAGCCGCAAGGTGTCAAACCACAGAGCGGAACAGCAATGATTTTTGCTTCCGACACTGTGCGCTTTTCTGTGATTTTGGACCAATGGCTGTCAAGCCTACAGTAAAGCTGCGAGGTCCAAAATCACAGACCAGCACACAAAAACGATTCTCACCCCCCCCCCCTCCCCCACCCACAGACACTATGTACATTTATAATCCGTGTATCTGTTTTCACAAAACAACTCAGGATATCACTCATGGGCTGGTCTATCTGTCTGAAGCTAAAGGCTCTGGGGTCGGTCGCCCGAGTCCGCCTAGTTCTGTGCTAGCCAGAAAGCAAGGTGCGGAGCTGTTGCGGAGCACCTTGCTTACCCCATATCATACTGAGGCTAAAAGCTTCAAATCTGTACACTGCCACATGCAAGGTGCATTATAGTACTTACAGATAACGATATAGACCAATGGCTTTAGTTCAACCCATGTCATACTGAGGCTAAAGCGTACAAAGCATGCTATCAAATCCTGGTACCAACTGAGCCACATGCAAGCTGCATTATAGTAGTAACTATGCAGTCACATAACTGAGCTAAGCTCAGACACCAATGGCTTTATAGTATCAATGGCTGTGGGTGGCCAGAATAGCTTGGCGCCTATAGGCGCCAAGCTATTCTGACACTACCCTTGAACTATTTTAGTCACACTTATTTCACACACTGGTGTATTCCGAATGATAAGGGTTAATGACTTGCGCAGGACTAAGCTTACTCTTGCAACCGACCCCTGGACCATATGGTGACCAGCAGGAAGAAGAATATTGTGTATACCACCATGTCGATTATTACAAAGCCACCGAATAAATAGGACCGACTGATCTTCATGGGGCACTGTTACCGTGTTCATAATAATGGTAAACGCATAGTTACAGAAATATTTCATGCGATTGTTATTCGATTCCTTGTGTTAAAGCAATTATGATTGAAATTTGTTGACAAGCTGGTAATTTCTAAGTCGTTAAGTAGAATGGTACATTCTAGATGAATGTGTGGTAAAGTGAGAATTGTGACAACGCTGAATTAATTAAAATTTGGTCTGTGCGAAGTTCAGTTTCGTTCTCATTGTTCTAAATTCACATCAGCTTCCAAATATGCACACAGTCCTGAGGTCTACAATTACAAATGTCTGGTTTAAAAAAATATCTGGTTTCATGAACAAACACGTGCATTAGAACTAGTATTAAGAAACTAATGCCCTGTACGGTGTTTTGGTAAAGCCAAGCATACGGCAAGCAGCAGTTACCCCCAAGGCTGCGTTTCCCTCTACGACTGTGTACCAGTTTCAGGAGATGGATGGACCATGACAATTCAGGGGTAGTGCCAGATTAGCTTGGCGCCACCAGGCGCCAAGCTAATCTGGCACTACCCCTGAATTATCATGGTCCATCCATCTCCTGCTGCAGCGTATCGGGGCTACATTAGTCCACCATTTGGCCGTCAGCTGTTTTTGACATGATGATTCATACAGAAATCGTCACGACAAACAGCGTTACCCACAACGGAAGGGTCAATCCCCGGATGCATGCAGCCACCAGTCGGGTTTCGACTACCAGCGGTTACATACACAAATGGGTCGGGTTTCGACTACCAGCGGTTACATACACAAATGGATGCAATCACGCAATCATTGTGAATTCAAAGCAAATAGATATCTCTACATGATCAAAATATTTTTAAAAAATAATTAAAAAATTTAAACATACAACTGTACTGGCAGAAGGCGATTGCTAAAGCCATTTTCATAATTTACAACTGATCAATATGTGCACAGCTTGCTGGAGTTTATCACGGCTCACCCTGTTGTTGATGCAGCTAACGGTATCACTGACGGCACCGGTGACTGCACACACCAGGGGGTGATACCATGTACTATCTGGCAGCCCTGTGCACCTGGAGGGTCATTTACAACGGACTGGAGCACGTACAAACAGAACACACGTAAATGATGTATCATAACGAAGCTTCACACACTGGTGAATTGCACAACCTGGAGGAAACACTACAAACTACAGGCAGGGCAACCTCGTCAGTATAAGCACATCCGAATATCGTCAACGTGAATTTAACGCGCTCACGTTTGTGGCTCCGAAGTGCATAATTATTGAGCGAGGGGTTTTGTAGCTGACGTCAGCCATAATTCATAAAGCCCTGACATGCGCCAGACAGGATGTGGATCGACCATGATAGTCCAAAGGTGGTGTCACAATAGCTTGGTAATAATAATACCGTTATTATATAGGCGCTTTTTCTCAATTTTGGGGCGAATCGACTCAAAGCGCCGCGAACTGAGACCCGAACACGCACACTCACGTAACAGACACGGATTTACGCCATTTAAGACAAACACAGTACAAGACAGACGAAGGGCCAGTTCAGCTACTGAAGTTACAGAGATTTTTGATCGCTTGTATTTGAAATTTGTAAAGTGGCCTGAAACCGGTACCAAAGTGTGGGGGTGGGGGGGGGGGGGTGGAAGAACCGGAGTACCCGGAGAAAGAACCCCCGATGGTCCGCCTGTAGGAGCCAAGCTATTCTGACACCACCCTTGAACTATCATGATCGATGTCTCCAGACTTGTGATGTAGAAATCGAAGGTATGTATCTTACAAAATCGGCAAATTCCTCCTCAGGATGGAATGAGTTAACTGGCCTGAGCACACACACACACACAGACAGCCATGCACACACACACAGACAGCCATGCACACACACACAGACAGCCGTGCACACACACACACACACACAGCCATGCATAGACACATGCACAGAGAGCTGTGCATAGACACACAAGAGGCACACACACACAGAGACAGCCATGCACACACACACACACACAGACAGCCATGCACACACACACACACACACACACAGAGCCACGCACACACACAGGCAGCCATGCACACACATACACAGACAGACAGCCATGCACACACACAGACAGCCAGCCATGCACACACACACAGAGCTGTGCATACACACATACACAGCCATGCACACACCAGGGTGGAGAACAAGCTCAAGTAAAAAATCTCTGAAAAGTAGCCGGGGTCCAGGGGCCGCCTAGGCCCCGGTGGGGTCAAGGGGCAAAGCCCCGGTAGGGGGTCCAGGGGGCATAGCCCCCCGGAAAAAAATTGATATTTTTCATTTTTAGAGGTAAATATTCTGGATTTTTGTGAGAGATAGCACACAGAAAAGGCTCAAATTTGACTACATGCAAACTCAAGATTACAGAGTAAAATACATCATCAAAGGGTCTCTCCGGTTAATCACTCGTGAAAAGCACGACATGGTAGGCTATTGATCAGTATCACAATAGACTAACAATGGCCGACACAGAGGACTGAACTTCCGGTGAACCGCCAAACGTTCAAGTGACGAGTATTTATTAACAGGGCTTCTGTTTTCACAACAGGTTAAATGGTCTGTAGACCCCCGGGTATAAATTTTTGAGAGTACACAGACCCCCATCTGAGCATAATACAGGGTCTGCAAATTTATTTAAGAACAACTGCATCATCTCATTCTGTATGTTCTTTAAAATAAATTAACTCATTTCGCTCTCTCCTCTTTAAATTTGCTGTGACAGTGTCTGTGTGTCCTTTCCATGACACCGATTCTTTAACTGGTGAGCTGTCGTGCAAAAGCCTGTATTTATTTGTATGATCATTTGATAATGTATTGTAACTGAGAATATAGCCTTTTCTGCTGAAAGCAGATTGACAACCAAAGTCAGACGTCTAAACTCTCTCTTTCTCTCTGTGTGTGTTCAAATTTCTGGACTTGCTTTTTGAGTTTGCCTGCATGCATATTGCGCTTGTCATCCGTGTGCCGTCGTTGGTTAAGCCACGAAAATACACGCAGCCATGAACTCTGAAAATGCGTCGCAGAGGCGGTGCCACTGACACACAGCCCAGGGGTATCATTTCTGGTACTGTCGCTTGTCAATGGAGACGGCGGTGTCGAAGTGAACTTTCTTCTAAGCGATTATCAAGATCAGACGGTGCCGGATTGAAGAATCCGGCCAAAGCATTCCAGCTTCCTTAGCTTTTGCTCCGCCATTTACAACTTCGTTCAAGATCGAAAGTGAAACACACGATGCCGCATCCCATAATAGTATGAATGGTGACGTCACAGCAAGTAACGCATTCGACATGTAGCGCGCACTTTGTAATAACATGCTGACACCACACCGGGCGTAAACTTGCCCGTCCAGTGCGACACTCGCACGAACCCCGGAGTCGGGCCGATTTTGAACGCAGCCGCGACCAAGCGAGCGGCTAAACGCAACTCAAAGAACGACTGTCACTGACCTCTGTTAGGGTACGCACGGTGGCGCAAGGATGATGTGTCTCGGAAGCAGATGCACTGAATTTTAGTGCCGTCCGATTACCCCTTAATTACATTTTCAGTACGTGATTTTGAGTTTTAGTGCGCTGGAGACTCACTAAAACGGAAGCCCTTTGAGTAAGCCTTATACTTATATTGCGGGGCAGTGCATACAATGTTACACTCACGGGCGCCACGTTCAGTGACGAGAAAGTAAAAGCTGGACACGGACCTGAACTCGTCCTATTTTTTAACTCGGATCGAGACTTGGAGAAAATGTGTTTCGTGAATTTTACTCGGAACTCTATTTCATTTTCTCAGAAGTGAAGCTACCTTTCCTTGGAAAATCGCTGATCCAAGGAGAGTTCTCCACCCTGACACACACACAGCCATGCAGACACGCATACACAGAGCCATGGACAGATAGATACACACACACGCAGACGTTCACCGACATGCACATACACAGCCATGCACACACAGACGTTCACCGACATACACACAGCCATGCACACATAGACGTGTGGGCCAGTTAAAGCTGATGTCAGCCTGAGGACTTTCTTCAGGTGCCCATAGAAGTTTTAGCATGACATGACCGCAAGTGCCATGGTGTGTTCAAGGCATCGCAATACACATGCATCCGACCTGTTGTCACTACAACTCCGCGCAAAGCACTGCTTACATACTTGCCAAGAAGACCCCCCACCCCATCCGAACCAATCCTCGAAGACAAACAAAACAATATTTAGTCCTGACCAAATCAATTTCTTGCCCTCCCTTTTAGATATCAGTCCCACACTGAAATCCACACCAAGTATTTAAAATGAAAAGAAAATGCCAATGAAGACAGAAAAGCGTTTAAGGACAATTACAACACAATTATGTTGTAAATCGTCCTCTCTTGGCGCGTTTCCTTTTCGGATGGGATTTTCTATCCAAACATAACCTTTACCTGTAGAAGTACCAAATCCTGACGACACACTCCTCCTTTCTAATAAACAATAGCATCTGCTTATTTCAAACGTCGTGTGACCATGTAACTTGCCCCCCACCTCGCACACCATCTCAACCCAACCTTTCTGTGTGTAAATCACGTGCGTTCATCCTATCAATATTGTTAATGGAAGTCTACAAACTACCACTCGTCCGCTTAGTTGTAAATCATGTGCGTTCATCCTATCAACAGTGGTAATGGAAGTCTACAAACTACCATTTGTCCACTTAGTTGTAAATCACGTGCGTTCATCCTATCAACAGTGGTAACAAGTCTACAAACTACCACTCGTCCGCTTAGTTGCTGATCTCACAGGAACATGTCATAATAAATGGTCATCTTCCCCAGGGAATATTTTCCATTTAGCCTAGTGTACTGTGCGTGCCCTAACCCTGCGTCTAAATACAGACCATTATTAACCCTGTATCTAACTACAGACTGCATCACTAACCCATACCATACTGAAGCTAAACGCTTCAAATTTGTACACTGCCATATGCAAGCTACATTATAGTACTTACAGACAAGGATATAGACCAATGGCTTTAGTTCAAGGGTGGTGCCAGAATAGCTTGGCGCCTAGAGGCGCCAAGCTATTCTGGCACTACCCTTGAACTTTTTTAGTCAAACTTACTTCACACACTGGTGTATTCCGAATGATAAAGGTTAACACTGTGTCTAACTACAGACTGTTACTAACCCCTTCACTGCAGCCGGAAGCAGACTGTAGTTTGGAAATCATTGTAACGTAAACATCGAAAGGTCACCACCCGTCCCAGGAACCTGGATACAAAGTGGGGTCAGCAAGAGGCATAGATCCTCATCAGCCCTAGCAACTGCGGGGGCTCATGAGGATCTATACCTCTTGCAGTTGAGTGTTGTTTAATCTCTGCTCGGCAGGGGAGGGGTTAAGATTTATGAAGGATGCAAAAGTCAAGCCCCTAGATACTGTATTATACATCCGCATGCGCGCAAACTTTCGTGACGGCATGATTGACAAACGTGTCCTGCGCGGGCCGCTCCAGTGTTGACTGCCAGCAGCGTAAGCAGCAGCGCGTGGGTTCTCACAATCCTGCGGTGTTAAGCCCACGAGTGCCAGTGACTAAAGCTAACTGTCAGCAGCAGCGTGTCAGTCATTCCCATCCTCCTAGTCCTACGCTCACTGCTCTTGCATGTCTCTAGATTCTCTCCACTGGTTATTCTTGATTTTTAAACTGGAGGAGTTGGGGATGATGCTTAGAGTATAAAGCTGAATCCTTTTCATACGACTGCATGGCACCTCTAGCTGGAGTTTCTGCGATGAATGACGTATTTTGATAAAATAACGGCAGACTGCAATCCTGCCATGACGCACAGGTGAATCTGGCACAGATGACTTCAAGCTGTGATGTGTCGATGGAACGGGCATTAGCCACCACAATTCTGGCGGCCATTCTTTCTGCAGCCATCCTGTGAAAACCTCCGGTTCTCCCGGCCAATGATTCCTTTCTTTGCACTAGCACCGACGTTCCTTTCCTCAGTCATGCCCTAAAATCTGCCAGATGCACAGAGTGACTGGCAGGGGCACATGACAATCTGTCTCCTGCCGACTGCAGTCCAGCCCAGTTGCTCCTCAAAGTGAAGTTGTGAAGTGACTAAGCATTCGACTGTACGGTCCTGCTCTTGCGCTTGGTGACGGACCTGTGTCACTTTGGTTGCAGACATTGCCAGATGTTTTCCTTCTATTCACCACGCACCATCGGTGACTAACTTCCCTCACCGTAAAATTTACCCTGCACCACTTCAGCCATGAACTTAACCCTCTTGTGCACACAACCGTCGGTACAGGCAACCCTCTGGCTGTTGGTAGCCATTTTGGTCGAGGTGATTCCTGCAGGATGTCAGGGTGTTGTTATTCCTGCAGGATGTCAGGGTGTTGTTATTCCTGCAGGATGTCGGGGTGTTGTTATTCCTGCAGGAATCACCTCGACCAAAATCGCTACCAACACCCAAAGGGTTAATTAACCCTCTTGTGCATGCAGTTATCGGTACGGTCAACAGTCTCATTAACTCATTCTACCTCAGACACACCACAGCTAGATAAAGATCGACCCACGATAGTTCAAGGGTGATGCCAGAATAGCTTGGCGCCTATGGGCGCCAAGCTATTCTGGCATCACCCTTGAACTATCAAGGTCGATCTGTGTCCTGCACTGCAACGCAGTCTTCAGACGACGACTTCACAATTGGGGGATTTCGGTCTTGGGGCAGAATGAGTTAAACAAAATTGCGCTCACTGTGCCCTCCCGGTGACTGCCTGCACAAGGCGGCTAACTGACCAGTCTTTCACCGTCTCACCATGGTGAAAGACTCTCAACGCAGTGTGCTGCACTGGTTGCCGTCCACTTCACCGCACTGATCACCGTCAATTTCACCACGCTGCTTGCAATTCGCACAAAGTTATGCAAGATTAGCTGGGAGGGGCTGACCACATGGCTTCGTCTCTTAACAGCGGTAGTCTTCACGGTCAGCCCCTCAAAGTCAGTGGGAGTAGGTGGAGGGGGGATGATCAGAGGACGTTACATCGCCAGAACGACTTTTTCGGTCCTCCGCTGTCTTTCTTCGTCAGCTGGTACCCTGACGGCCTTGACCCCTGACCCGGTGCATCCTGAAAAAGGAGGCGAAGAAGAGGTGAGCGAGTGCAATGAATAATAATAATAATAATAAATAGTTCTTGTATAGCTCTGTCTCCAGGAAAACACTGGACTCGCTGAGCATGCACAACAGCACACTCTCAGACACACGCACAATGACAATTGTACACTACTTTAACCCACCCCATCCCTTCCCAACACCTTACACCCACTTCCCTGTCACAACACACCCTCTCTCTCTCTCTCAGACACGCACACTTATACACTACTTTAACCCACCCCATCCCTTCCCAACACCTTACACCCACTTCCCTGTCACAACACACCCTCTCTCTCTCTCAGACACACGCACACTTATACACTACTTTAACCCACCCCATCCCTTCCCAACACCTTACACCCACTTCCCTGTCACAACACACCCTCTCTCTCTCTCTCTCAGACACACGCACACTTATACACTACTTTAACCCACCCCATCCCTTCCCAACACCTTACACCCACTTCCCTGTCACAACACACCCTCTCTCTCTCCGACACATGCACACTTATACACTACTTTAACCCACCCCATCCCTTCCCAACACCTTACACCCACTTCCCTGTCACAACACACCCTCTCTCTCTCTCTCAGACACGCACACTTATACACTACTTTAACCCACCCCATCCCTTCCCAACACCTTACACCCACTTCCCTGTCACAACACACCCTCTCTCTCTCTCAGACACACGCACACTTATACACTACTTTAACCCACCCCATCCCTTCCCAACACCTTACACCCACTTCCCTGTCATATAAGATCCAGAATCAGAATAAAAGGCAGTTAACAGTTAAAGGTGAGCTAAATGTTAAATGCCCAACAAAAAAGAAAAGTCTAAGTGAACTTTAAACTGTGACAATGTGGGCAGATTCCGCATTTCAATTGTCAGTGAGTTCCACACACTTGGGGCTGAAAAGGTGAAAGAACGCTCCCTGACAGTATTTCATGTTAAGCTTTGGGACTTGTAAAAGTTTTCACTAGAGGAACGGAGGGTGCGTGATGGCTGATAAACGGCCTGGCAGAAAGGTACGGCGGGAGAGATCTGTCAAAATGCCGATTGGTGAAAATTGCGATCAGTTCAGAATACCCAGCACAACCCACACGTACCCTTCAGAATACCCAGCACAACCCACACGTACCCTACAGAATACCCAGCACAACCCACACGTAACGCTTTACAGGCATGAGATCTTGAGCCGGATCAAACTCAAAATATGTACGATATGTATCTATTGGGGTCTCCAGAAGCAGACTGGACCAAGCAGTCAACGATTTCAAGCCCCTGAAGACTGAATTCTATTATTTGGTGTCGATATGTGGATGATCTTTCACACGGTAACCCTCTTGACCCCACAGCCGCATTTCTACAATTTTGCAGGCCTTGTCTAATGACAATGTACCAGTTGTAGGAGATGGATTGATCATGATAATTCAAGGGTAGTGCCAGATGAGCTTGGCGCCTTCAGGCGCCAAGCTCATCTGGCACCACCCTTGAATTACCATGGTCAATCCATCTCCTGCTGCAGGATCCCAGGGGCTAAATGGGTTAACACAATAAGAATCAAATCTGTAATGTGTCTGTAATGTGTCTGTAATGTGTCTGCTTTTGCCGTTTCTGTACCCATCGTGACAACAAATTTGGACAAAAGAATTGAGACTGGGCGAAGAAGTCTGTAGATCCAGCTAGATCCCCAACAGTCGCCAACAGTGGACAGTGCCTCAGATTCACCACACCCACTCACCATTTTCCTGTCCATTTTGGCCTTGATGTCTCGCGCCAAGGTAAAAAACGCGTCGTCCACATTCACCGACGCCTTGGCGCTCGTCTCCATGAACTTGATGCCGTGTTCGATCGCCAGCTGTGTGTCGAAACAACCACCATAAATACACAGGGAATTCTGCTTACAACATAACATGGTTGGACCTCACAGAATTTGGATATAACGTGCTTCTAAAGAGGGCCGACAAGCTTTAGATATAGCAACAATTTTGGGTCTTGCTTTTTTATTTTCCCAACCCTTTGGCTGTCGGTAGGAGATTTTGTCACGATGATTCCTGCACAAATGATGGTGACAAAGATGCTACGGACAGCAAAGGGTCAAACTGGTAAATTGACGCATCTTTGCTGTCAGGTAGCAGTTTTTGTCACAATGATTCCTCCAGGAATCACTGCTACCTGACAGCAAAGGGTTCGACCCACAACTCGTGTGATACCTGACAGCATAGGGTGAAACAGACAACTCGTGTGATACCTGACAGCATAGGGTGAAACAGACAACTCGTGTGATACCTGACAGCATAGGGTGAAACAGACAACTCGTGTGATACCTGACAGCATAGGGTGAAACAGACAACTCGTGTGATACCTGACAGCATAGGGTGAAACAGACAACTCGTGTGATAGTTAGTGATACCTGACAGCATAGGGTGAAACAGACAACTCGTGTGATACCTGACAGCATAGGGTGAAACAGACAACTCGTGTGATACCTGACAGCATAGGGTGAAACAGACAACTCGTGTGATACCTGACAGCATAGGGTGAAACAGACAACTCGTGTGATACCTGACAGCATAGGGTGAAACAGACAACTCGTGTGATACCTGACAGCATAGGGTGAAACAGACAACTCGTGTGATACCTGACAGCATAGGGTGAAACAGACAACTCGTGTGATACCTGACAGCATAGGGTGAAACAGACAACTCGTGTGATACCTGACAGCATAGGGTGAAACAGACAACTCGTGTGATACCTGACAGCATAGGGTGAAACAGACAACTTGTGTGATACCTGACAGCATAGGGTGAAACAGACAACTCGTGTGATACCTGACAGCATAGGGTGAAACAGACAACTCGTGTGATACCTGACAGCATAGGGTGAAACAGACAACTCGTGTGATACCTGACAGCATAGGGTGAAACAGACAACTCGTGTGATACCTGACAGCATAGGGTGAAACAGACAACTCGTGTGATACCTGACAGCATAGGGTGAAACAGACAACTCGTGTGATACCTGACAGCATAGGGTGAAACAGACAACTCGTGCGATACCCGACAGCATAGGGTGAAACAGACAACTCGTGCGATACCTGACAGCATAGGGTGAAACAGACAACTCGTGCGATACCTGACAGCATAGGGTGAAACAGACAACTCGTGCGATACCTGACAGCATAGGGTGAAACAGACAACTCGTGTGATACCTGACAGCATAGGGTGAAACAGACAACTCGTGCGATACCTGACAGCATAGGGTGAAACAGACAACTCGTGCGATACCTGACAGCATAGGGTGAAACAGACAACTCGTGCGATACCTGACAGCATAGGGTGAAACAGACAACTCGTGCGATACCTGACAGCATAGGGTGAAACAGACAACTCGTGCGATACCTGACAGCATAGGGTGAAACAGACAACTCGTGCGATACCTGACAGCATAGGGTGAAACAGACAACTCGTGTGATACCTGACAGCATAGGGTGAAACAGACAACTCGTGTGATACCTGACAGCATAGGGTGAAACAGACAACTCGTGCATCTCAATATGACAGCTTAACCTTTAGCATGCAGAATACACCAGTGTGTGAAAAACGTTTGACTAAAATAGTTTAAGGGTAGTGCCAAAATAGCTTGGCACCTCTAGGCTATTCTGCAACCACCCTTGAACTAAAGCCATTGGTCTATATCAGTATCTGTAAGTACTATAATGTGGCTTGCATATGGCAGTGTACAGATTTGAAGCTTTTAGCCTCAGTATGATATGGGTTAATATGGTGACCCCTGTACTGCTGTGATCAAGTCAACACCACCAAACTGAGGAGACACAGAGCCTGGTGAGGAACCACGTCTCCTGCTGATCTCACTATGTATCCTTGTTTCGTGCATAGACTGAATTAACCTTCTTGTTTGTGCAGCTCCCCGTCCTGTCAGCAGTGCTGGTGGGATTAACCCTACTGTGTACACAGCTCCCTGTCCTGTCAGCAGTGCTGGTGGGATTAACCCTACTGTGTACACAGCTCCCTGTCCTGTCAGCAGTGCTGGTGGGATTAACCTTCTTGTGTACTCAGCTCCCTGTCCTGTCAGCAGTGCTGGTGGGATTAACCTTCTTGTGTACACAGCTCCCCGTCCTGTCAGCAGTGCTCATGGGATTAACCTTCTTGTTTGTGCAGCTCCCTGTCCTGTCAGCAGTGCTGGTGGGATTAACCTTCTTGTGTACACAGCTCCCCGTCCTGTCAGCAGTGCTCATGGGATTAACCTTCTTGTTTGTGCAGCTCCCTGTCCTGTCAGCAGTGCTGGTGGGATTAACCTTCTTGTGTACACAGCTCCCCGTCCTGTCAGCAGTGCTGGTGGGATTAACCTTCTTGTGTACACAGCTCCCCGTCCTGTCAGCAGTGCTGGTGGGATTAACCTTCTTGTGTACACAGCTCCCTGTCCTGTCAGCAGTGCTGGTGGGATTAACCCTACTGTTTACACAGCTCCCTGTCCTGTCAGCAGTGCTGGTGGGATTAACCTTCTTGTGTACACAGCTCCCCGTCCTGTCAGCAGTGCTGGTGGGATTAACCTTCTTGTGTACTCAGCTCCCTGTCCTGTCAACAGTGCTGGTGGCTGCATGCACAGACATGGCGGGGGAAGAGAGGTGGGGGGGGAGGGGGGGGTGGGTGGTGGTGGTGTTAACCCCTTCCATGCCACTGTACGTACATTCTTGTTTCTAAAATCTTTGTTCATACGACCAAAAGCCCACACCGCCCAAGAAGCATGGATACAAAGTGGTCTCAGCAAGAGACACAGGTCCTCATCAGCCCCTGCAGTGGCTGCAACTCATGAGGATCTATACCTCTTGCAGTTGGGTTGTGTTCACTTTTTCTCAGCAGTGAAGGGGTTAAGAAAGACTCCAGAAGCAGACACTGGTCGTCAGTCTGCACACACTGGCTGTCAGGGACAGCAAATTGCGCCGTCATCATTTAAAACCAGAAGATCCATTGTTGAGAGGAGCAAGACTGCCGTTGATATACAATGAAAACCTACTGGCTTTAGAGTCTAGTGTGTCCATTTTTTATGAAAGTGAGATTTCCATCCTCATACAATGAAAATCTCGCTTTTCTTAACTCACTGGAGACATGCCGCCTCCAGATACATGGCTCCATATGTACACCCGGCGTATGCCTGCTCCATGTGTACACCCGGCTTATGCAGCGTATCCAGAGGCAGCATGTCTCAAATGAGTTAAGAAATAGACATCCTGGCTTTTGCTAAGTGACAAGAAGAATTGTTGTCCGACAACCGACCTGTTCCCCACGTTCCTTGGAGACCTGTCGTCTGTCGTTCATGTCACACTTATTGCCCAGCACCATCTTCTCCACGTCTTTGGATGCATGCTGCACGCAACACACATCAATACACATCAATACACAGTAACACACAGCACTTCATCAGTAACACGCAGCACTTCATCAGTAGTAACAACACATCTATCAAGCGAGTTCAAAGCTTTCCACAGTTCTCAGGCAGCTGCAGTTTTTTATGATTCAACGACCACACGTTGATCCACGTAACCCCGACACACTGCTGCGGGAGATGGACAGACCATGTTAATTCAAGGGTAGTGTCAGATTAGCTTGGTGCCATCAGGCACCAAGCTAATCTGGCACTACCCTTGACTTCTCACGCAGGGTTGCACGAGGCGTAAAATTGACAGTGAGGGGTATGAATATCCTTTGTCCTTCAAAAATGTTCATCCCTGATCACGGTCGATCCTGCAACTGTTACACAGACATCAGGCGACACCTGTGGGAAATATGGTCTACGAGTTAAGTGGATTACCCCCCTTGACTGATACTGATGAAACCTCTTAGCAAAAGACAAGCACGTGGGCACTGTATAAAGACAAGCACGTGGGCACGGTTTAAAGACAAGCACGTGGGCACTGTTTAAAGACAAGCACATGGGCACTGTTTAAAGACAAGCACGTGGGCACTGTTTAAAGACAAGCACGTGGGCAGACGAGCACGTGGGCACTGTTTAAAGACAAGCACGTGGGCACTGTTTAAAGACTCTAGGCGCCAAGCTATTCTGGCACCACCCTTAAACTAAAGCCATTGGTCTATATCCTGATCTTAAGTACTATAAGTATAATGTAGCTTGCATAATATGGCCGTGGACAAATTTGAAGCTTGTACTGTTTTGGCCTCAGTATGATAGGGGTTAATGTTTTGCAAGGGTAATGTTAAGCTAACCCTTTCAACATCGGTAGTGGTTTTGTCAAGATGATTCCTGCAGAAATCATTGTGACAAAAGGCGCTACCGACACCAAAGCATTCGCCACATATCCACATTTACTTAATATTAACCCTAGACTTCCCATACAGTTTACTCTATATTGGCTCTGTATTCCCAGAAGATTTCTTACATTTTGGTAGTTTTTGGGTAAGTTTGTGAAAACAGACCTTGTGACCTAACTATTGATGTGACTGAAACTAAACTTGGCAGTTATCAAGAGAAAACTTACAGATACACACTGAACTTATTTTCAATCAGATTTACCTACCCGAAGATGAAATTTGATTTAATACAATTGAACACAGTGTCACTCCACTCATCGTCGGAAAGAAGTTCATCACTTTCACTCAAAGTCAAATGAAAAAGCTCTTGATCCAACAGGTCACTCGTGTGCACACTGCTAACACCTGACACGTCAACATCACTTCGATTCTCACAAAGTCCTATATCTCTGTCATGGATAAGTTTATCAAATAAGTCACCAAACTCCTCATCGCTATCGGTCGTCATGATGCTTCAAAAACTCGCGCCAAATAGTCACATAAAAATCAACAAAAATGGTCACAATTCAACCCACGAGTCAAGATTCGCGGTAGAAAACAACCCTAGACCTTTCCGGAAGTGACTTTATATGCTCTCTATGCACAGGAGAGCTCTCGCTTCCTGTGAGGTCACTTTCTATTTAGGTCACAAAACCAAGCCGTCTCAAGCGGTACGGGAATACACGACACAAGCGGAATGCTGCGGTTTGGGATGTTAAGAGTTAACTTACACTAATAGTAATACTAGCTTGTTTTATTATCACAACATTTTTTTTTTTTTTTAAATTAAAAATATTAAAATTATAAAAATTTTAAAAAACGCCACTCACCTCTTCGATGTTTCGGATCCAGTTGCGAATATTGTCAAACGACTTCTCATTGGTTATATCGTACACCAGCATAATACCCTGAAACACAGTCACTGTATGATAGACAAAGAATTTCCATTCTGACAACCCTGTCATGCCAGTCATAATCCTATGGATGATGGACCCTGTCAGTGTCACGCCCATCATAATCCTATGGATGATGGACCCTGTCACACCAGTCATCATCCTATGGATGATGGACCCTGTCATGCCAGTCATAATCCTATGATGGACCCTGTCACGCCAGTCATAATCCTATGGATGATGGACCCTGTCACGCCCATCATAATCCTATGGATGATGGACCCTGTCACGCCAGTCATAATCCTATGGATGATGGACCCTGTCACGCCCATCATAATCCTATGGATGATGGACCCTGTCAGTGTCATGCCAGTCATAATCCTATGGATGATGGACCCTGTCACACCAGTCATAATCCTATGGATGATGCAACATGATTACCTCGTGGTCACCTCATTACGTGAGGGTCAAACTATGAATGATTTTAGACATTATTTAGGTCTACTTAACAGTTCCCGAGACAGATCGACCATGATAGTTCAAGGATGGTGTCAAAATAGCTTGGCGCCTATAGGCGCCAAGCTATTCTGACACCATCCTTGAACTATCATGGTCGATCAACATCCTTTCCCAGCACATCTAGGCTGTATGGGGTAGCTGGTGCTTCACCGGCTTGGATCTGTACAAAAGCCATGATGTTAAGGCCTGGGTGTTGTTAATGTTACGGTCACGTACACAACTCACGCCCTTTGTTTCCACCCACGTGATGCATCTCAATTCACGTGGGGCGACAATGCCTGCGCTGCCTCCACGCCACAATACAACGCTGTACACTTTGGCCGCTATGATGAATTTCATGCACGTGCAGCGCTATGCTACGAACCTTTCCAGTAAACAACACAGTTGCCTTTCACATTACACCTTTGGGGCCTAGAAGCACTGCAGACAAGCCATACTACGCCGTGCTAGCAACTTTGACCTTTACTTAAACAAACTGCTGAGTCATGCCAGTGGTATTCAAGAAAGCGGTCCTGATTTTGGATTTCCTTCGCAGTCTTAATAAAGTATTCAGTGGTCTATTCCCCACTTCACTGCACAGTCAGTGTGGCAGCACCCATGTAAGCAGTGACCCAGTTACAAGTCAGTGTGGCAGCACCCATGTAAGCAGTGACCCAGTTACAAGTAAGGTGTGCGGAACTGGACCGTTTCAGAGGGAAATATTTCTTACTTCGTGGTCAGAACTTTCCAAAGTCATACAAATAAATTAAATGATATCTGACTTCCCGCTGGGCAAAATAAATCACTTGTGCTCCTATCAACCGCTGAACTGAGCTCTCATGATTTATTTGCATACATGTAACCCTTTGATTGTCAGTAGTGTTTCTTGCCGCCATGATTACACAGGAAGCCCTACTGACAACCAAAGGGTTCAAGCTTACGTCTCATTATGTGTAAACCTCCGTCAGCCCACAAGTCAATGTGCTAAAATGTCCCTGTATGCTGTAAAACATTACTAGGCTGGTTGTCTCTGGAGAAATCTAGCACTACCCTGCAATTGCAATGACTGACGCATTTTTAACCCATATCATTCGAAATACACCAGCTTGGCACCCCCAGGCGCCAAGCTATTCTGGCACCACCCTTGAACTAAGGCCATTGGTCTGTATCTTAGCTGTAAGTACTATAATGTAGCTTACATTTCGGCAGTGAACAAAAATTGAAGCTTTTAGCCTCAGTATGATATGGGTTAAACTTTCAAATAATCCCCTTGCGCACACAATCACAAGTACTGTTAAAACTGAGGTCACTAGTTCCCCAAAAGTAGATCACTCCCTAGGCTAAGACAACGTGTCCATGTGGATGATATGCAGTGCAGGCAGAAAACCTTTACAGACAACATTTCTTCCATGCAACTGCCTAATATCAGCAGCGTTTGCTCGAATAAAATGCATCTACAGTTGGTATAACAAAGGTGAATAATCTGACTCGCTACTAAAACAGCAGGCAAATCATCTGCCAAATAACAAGGCAGATCATTTTCCAAACAGCAAGTCTTCCACAACCACTGGGACTAGTGTCACTGCTATTCACTGGGACTAGTGTCACTGCTATTCACTGGGACTAGTGTCACTGCTATTCACTGGGACTAGTGTCACTGCTATTCACTGGGACTAGTGTCACTGCTATTCACTGGGACTAGTTTCACTGCTATTCACTGGGACTAGTGTCACTGCTATTCACTGGGACTAGTGTCACTGCTATTCACTGGGACTAGTGTCACTGCTATTCACTGGGACTAGTGTCACTGCTATTCACTGGGACTAGTGTCACTGCTATTCACTGGGACTAGTGTCATTGCTATTCACTGGGACTAGTGTCACTGCTATTCACTGGGACTAGTGTCACTGCTATTCACTGGGACTAGTGTCACTGCTATTCACTGGGACTAGTGTCACTGCTATTCACTGGGACTAGTGTCACTGCTATTCACTGGGACTAGTGTCATTGCTATTCACTGGGACGAGTGTCACTGCTATTCACTGGGTCTAGTGTCACTGCTATTCACTGGGACTAGTGTCACTGCTATTCACTGGGATTAGTGTCACTGCTATTCACTGGGACTAGTGTCACTGCTATTCACTGGGACTAGTGTCACTGCTATTCACTGAGACTAGTGTCACTGCTATTCACTGGGACTAGTGTCACTGCTATTCACTGGGACTAGTGTCACTGCTATTCACTGGGACTAGTGTCAATGCTATTCACTGGGACTAATGTCATTGCTATTCACTGGGACTAGTTTCACTGCTATTCACTGGGACTAGTGTCACTGCTATTCACTGGGACTAGTTTCACTGCTATTCACTGGGACTAGTGTCACTGCTATTCACTGGGACTAGTGTCACTGCTATTAACTGGGACTACTGTCACTGCTATTCACTGGGACTAGTGTCATTGCTATTCACTGAGACAAGCTTCACTGCTATTCACTGGGACTAGTGTCACTGCTATTCACTGGGACTAGTGTCACTGCTATTCACTGGGACTAGTGTCACTGCTATTAAATGGGACTACTGTCACTGCTATTCACTGGGACCAGTGTCACTGCTATTCACTGGGACTAGTTTCACTGCTATTCACTGGGACTAGTTTCATTGCTATTCACTGGGACTAGTGTCACTGCTATTCACTGGGACTAGTGTCACTGCTATTCACTGGGATAGTTTCATTGCTATTCACTGAGACCAGCTTCATTGCTATTCACTGGGACTAGTGTCATTGCTATTCACTGAGACCAGCTTCATTGCTATTCACTGGGACTAGTGTCACTGCTATTCACTGGGACTAGTTTCATTGCTATTCACTGGGACTAGTGTCACTGCTATTTACTGGGACTAGTGTCAATGCTATTCACTGGGACTAGTTTCATTGCTATTCACTGGGACTAGTGTCATTGCTATTCACTGGGACTAGTTTCATTGCTATTCACTGGGACTAGTGTCACTGCTATTCACTGGGACTAGTGTCACTGCTATTCACTGGGACTAGTTTCATTGCTATTCACTGGGACTAGTGTCACTGCTATTCACTGGGACTAGTGTCACTGCTATTCACTGGGACAAGTTTCACTGCTATTCACTGGGATGAGTTTCATTGCTATTCACTGGGACTAGTGTCACTGCTATTCACTGGGACTAGTGTCACTGCTATTCACTGGGACTAGTGTCACTGCTATTCACTGGGACTAGTGTCACTGCTATTCACTGGGACTAGTTTCACTGCTATTCACTGGGATTAGTGTCACTGCTATTCACTGGGACTAGTGTCACTGCTATTCACTGGGAATAGTGTCACTGCTATTCACTGGGACTAGTATCACTGCTATTCACTGGGACTACTTTCACTGCTATTCACTGGGATTAGTGTCACTGCTATTCACTGGGACTAGTGTCACTATTCACTGGGACTAGTGTCACTGCTATTCACTGGGACTAGTGTCACTGCTATTAACTGGGACTACTGTCACTGCTATTCACTGGCACTAGTGTCATTGCTATTCACTGAGACAAGCTTCACTGCTATTCACTGGGACTAATGTCACTGCTATTCACTGGGACTAGTTTCACAGCTATTCACTGGGACTAGTTTCATTGCTATTCACTGGGACTAGTGTCACTGATATTCACTGGGACTAGTGTCACTGCTATTAACTGGGATAGTTTCATTGCTATTCACTGAGACCAGCTTCATTGCTATTCACTGGGACTAGTGTCACTGCTATTCACTGAGACCAGCTTCATTGCTATTCACTGGGACTAGTGTCACTGCTATTCACTGGGACTAGTGTCACTGATATTCACTGGGACTAGTGTCATTGCTATTCACTGGGACTAGTTTCATTGCTATTCACTGGGACTAGTGTCACTGCAATTAACTGGGACTATTGTCACTGCTATTCACTGGGACAAGTTTCATTGCTATTCACTGGGACTAGTGTCACTGCTATTTACTGGGACTAGTGTCACTGCTATTCACTGGGACTAGTTTCACTGCTATTCACTGGGACTAGTTTCATTGCTATTCACTGGGACTAGTTTCATTGCTTTTCACTGGGACTAGTGTCACTGCTATTAACTGGGACTAGTGTCACTGCTATTCACTGGGACTAGTTTCATTGCTATTCACTGGGACTAGTGTCACTGCTATTTACTGGGACTAGTGTCACTGCTATTCACTGGGACTAGTGTCACTGCTATTCACTGGGACGAGTTTCACTGCTATTCACTGGGATGAGTTTCCTTGCTATTCACTGGGACTAGTGTCACTGCTATTCACTGAGACTAGTGTCACTGCTATTCACTGGGACTAGTGTCACTGCTAATCACTGGGACTAGTGTCACTGCTATTCACTGGGACTAGTTTCACTGCTATTCACTGGGACTAGTGTCACTGCTATTCACTGGGACTAGTGTCACTGCTATTCACTGGCACTAGTGTCACTGCTATTCACTGGGACTAGTGTCACTGATATTCACTGGGACTAGTGTCACTGCTATTCACTGGGATGAGTTTCATTGCTATTCACTAGGACTAGTGTCACTGCTACTCACTGGGACTAGTGTCACTGCGATTCACTGGGACTAGTGTCACTGCGATTCACTGGGACTAGTGTCACTGCTATTCACTGGGACTAGTGTCACTGCTATTCACTG
Source organism: Semisulcospira habei (assembly GCA_036245525.1). Taxonomy (NCBI): domain Eukaryota; kingdom Metazoa; phylum Mollusca; class Gastropoda; family Semisulcospiridae; genus Semisulcospira; species Semisulcospira habei. Next base: position 228,056 of record BTPG01000002.1, on the reverse strand, counting down.
GGACGAGTTTCACTGCTATTCACTGGGACTAGTGTCACTGCTATTCACTGGGACTAGTGTCACTGCTATTCACTGGGACTCTCTTGGCTTGACTTCGTGAACGAAGATTCTATAGGGCTTGCCCACGTCGTCTGCAGGCATTTTCGTGGCTGCGGAGGCCAATCCGGGACAGGCAGGTTCGACCGCAGTGGCTGCAGGGGAAGGTCTGGTCAGGGTTCTGAGTTACGACAACTCTGTTTTTTCTTCTGAGCCGCTTGTCCTTAAGGTTAGCTCTGCGAGAGTCCTCAAAGGAGACAGCTGCCTTGTGATGGTGGAGCGCCTGGTGTCACAGTCCGCAGCAAGCGAAGACCACTGGCGGTGGTCGATTTGGCAGGCACTAAGTGACTTCTTGAGACCGTCTTTGTATCTCTTCTTTGGTGCCCCTCTGTCTCGGTGTCCAGTGGCGAGCTCGCTGAACAGAGTGATCTTGGGTAGGCGATGATCCTCCATCCTGTAGACATGCCCCGCCCAGCGAAGCTGTGTCCGCAGCAGCAAAGCCTCGATGCTCACAGTTTCCGCCTGTTCAAGGACCTCGACGTTGGTGACATAGTCACTCCAGTGAATGCTGAGGATGGTACGCAGGCAGCGCTGGTGAAAGCGTTTGAGGAGTCGTAGTTGGCTGCGGTAGAGGGCCCAGGACTCGGAACCGTACAGCAGGGTGGTGAGGACAGCTCTGTACACGCTGATCTTGGTGCCTTTTTTCAGCTGTTGATTGTGCCACACCCGCTTGAATAGTCGCCCGAAAGCACTGTTCGCTTTTGCCAGCCTGTTGTCCAGCTCCTTGTCCAGCTTGGCGTCTGACGTGATGATGCAGCCAAGGTAGGTAAACTGGTGTACAGACCAGTTCGGACTCGCTGATGGTGATGTGGGGAGGGTGATGCTCTTCCTTGGGTGCCGGCTGATGAAGGACCTCTGTCTTTTTCAGACTGACCTCAAGTCCAAAGAGCTGGGCGGCATCTGCGAAGCAGGACGTAATGCGCTGCAAGGCTCTCTCTGTGTGTGCAATGAGGGCAGCGTCATCAGCAAAGAGCAGCTCACGAATCAGTTCGTCTAGGGTTTTCATGTGGGCCTGCAGTGGTCTGAGGTTGAACAGGCTGCCATCGAGACGATACCTGATGTACACTGCGTCGTCATCGTTGAGGTCCACTGTGGCCTGCTTCAACGTCATGCTGAAGAAGATGGTGAAGTGGGTCGGTGCCAGCACGCAGCCTTGCTTCACGCCGTTGCGAATGGGGAATGGTTCTGAGAGGTCACTCAGTTTAGTCTGACCTGGCCTTGCTGGTCCTCGTGGAGCTGGACGATCATGTTGAGGAACTTTGGGGGACAGCCTAGTCGCTCAAGGATCTGCCACAGACCTTGCCTGCTCACAGTGTCAAACGCTTTTGTTAGGTCGACAAACGTTACGTACAGCCCTTTGTTCTGCTCACGGCACTTCTCCTGAAGCTGTCTCAGCACAAAGACCATGTCGGTGGTACTCCTGTTGGCTCTGAAGCCACACTGGCCCTCTGGGAGGTGGTCTTCAGCGATGGCAGGTACCAGCCGATTCAGGAGCAACCTTGCGAGAATTTTCCCGGCAATGGACAGCAGGGTAATTCCACGATAATTAGAGCAGGCAGACTTCTCTCCTTTGTTCTTGTACAGGGTGATGATGACTGCATCACGGAGATCCTTTGGTAGTGTTCCTTTTTCCCAGCAGCAGAGAAAGAGGTCATGGAGCTTGTTGTGCAGTGCTGGGCCTCCATGTTTCCAGATCTCTGGCGGGATTCCGTCAATGCCTGCTGCTTTGCCACTCTTGAGCTGGTGGATGGCTGTGAGGGTCTCTTCGGCGGTGGGCAGTTCGTCCAATTCAACCTTTAGTGGAAGGTGTGGGATTTGGAGGATGACTGTTTCTTGAACAGTGCGCTCAGCGCCGAAGAGGTCCTGAAAGTATTCCGACCAGCGGTTCAGATGGAGGTATTATCTGTGAGGAGTGCCTGTCCATCAGCGCTTCGCAGGGGACTTTGTACCAGGTGCCTAGGGCCATACACTGCTTTCAGTGCTTCGTAGAAGCCCCTGTAGTCACCGTTGTCAGCGCAGAGCTGGGTCCTCTGTGCGAGTCTGGACCACCACTCGTTCTGGAGCTCTCTAAGCTTGAGCTGGAGACTGCTGCAGATGAGGCGGAAGGCAGACTTCTTCACAGGGCAGGAAGGCTGGGCTAGGTGGGCCTGGTGAGCGGCTCTTTTTTTTGCAAGAAGTTCCTGGCTCTCTACGTCGTTTTCGTCAAACCAGTCGTTGTTCCTTTTTCTAGCAAAGCCCAAGACTTCCACAGACGATTTTACAATAGCAGTTTTCAGTTGTTCCCAGAGTGTTTCAGGGGAGGAGTCTGCTGGATCAACTGTGTCTTTGAGCATGCGCTGTAAATCGGCCTGAAGGGCAGCTTTCTTGTCGTCACGCTGAAGGCTGGCAACATCAAGCTTTTTCTTGGGGGGGGGGCCCCCTTTCTTGGGTTTCAGCTTGAGGCGGAGCCTGAGTTTGCAGCGAACAAGGCGGTGGTCAGTGTGGCACTCTGCGCTGGGCATCACTCTGGTGAGTAGGACATCACTGCGGTCCCTCTGACGCACTAGGACATAGTCGATAAGGTGCCAGTGCTTGGAGCGAGGATGCATCCAGGTGGTCTTTCGACTGTCCTTTTCCTGGAAAGTAGTGTTGGTGATGACAAGTTGCTGCTCTGCACAGAGCTCCAACAGTAGGCGACCATTTCATTGCAGTTCCCAACGCCATGCTTGCCGAGGACTCCTTTCCAGGCTTCAGAGTCCTGGCCCACGCTGGCGTTGAAGTCGCCAAGGATGATGACTTTGTCGTCTGCAGGGGTGCTCTGCAGGAGGCTGCGCAGGTCAGTGTAGAACTTGTCTTTTTCTGCAGGCTCTGCCAGGAGGGTTGGGGAGTACACACTGAGAAGGGTGACGTATTGCTGGTGTCTCAGTGGGAGGCGCATGGACATGATGCGGTCGGAGTGACCCTTTGGTAGGTTTTCCAACTTAGTCGCAATGGGGGTCTTCACCATGAAGCCCACGCCTGAGAGCCGTCTTTCTGATGCAGGCCTGCCTGACCAGTAGGTGTAGCCAGCACCAAGTTCTTGGAGGCTGCCTTCCTCTGGGAGGCGTACTTCGCTGAGCGTGGCGATGTCGATGTTTAACCTCCGCAATTCATTGGCAATGAGGGCGGAGCGACGTTCAGGGCGTCCGCTGTCTGCTGTGTTGAGCATGGTTCGAATGTTCCAGCATGCTATGTTGAGTCTGGTCGTGGTCGTCATGAGAGTGGATCCATTGTTTTTTCTTGTTTTCTGACCGCATGAGAAGATGCCCGTTGACCGCGGCTAGCCAACTGGGGTTACGAGGGGATGAGCTTTGGTTAGGCCACCTTTTCTAGGCCCCTCTCCGTGTGGAGCAAGCAGTGCTGTCCCTAGAGAAGGCTGCTTGGTCGTTCAGGGTGTGCCGAGTGACGTAGTCATCCCCAGGTCAACATCAGGCGACCAATATCCTGAACCGCCTGCATGCAGGTTTGAGACTGCGGCTTCCAGTGACATCTTTCACCTGCCGTTTTGCCCCTTGCCCATCGCTACAGGTCAGTGTCATAGTCCGTGGGCGTTTCCTAAAGCCTGCGCTGTGGAGCTTTTTGGTGGAGTGCAGTGTGCGCAGTACTGGCCCCACCCTTTAAACCCTTGGTTCGTTTGCCATGGCCTAGCAAGCTGGGACAGTGGCATCGAGGTCCTCGGGTAGTAGGTTTTATATCAGACTGTCCTTGTCTTAGTCTCTGGCTCAAAAGCCTTCCCCGGAGACACGGGGGCTTTGATGTCAGGGGTTTCCTCCCTTAGCCTTTCCGCAGCCAAGCGGCCAGGCCTGCAAGGCAGCAGGGGACTCGTGGGGGCCGGGGTCGTCTATGTCCCATGCAGATGTGAACATCTGCCCACTGCCCAGACGGCGACACTTACCAGAGGAGAAAAATCCAACGCCGGAACCCGGTATCGAACCTCGCACCTTTGGCATTGGAGGCAGACACTGCTATTCACTGGGACTAGTGTCACTGCTATTCACTGGAACGAGTGTCACTGCTATTCACTGGGACTAGTGTCACTGCTATTCACTGGGACTAGTGTCACTGCTATTTACTGGGTCTAGTGTCACTGCTATTCACTGGGACTAGTTTCACTGCTATTCACTGGGACTAGTGTCACTGCTATTCACTGGGACTAGTGTCACTGCTATTCACTGGGTCTAGTGTCACTGCTATTCACTGGGACTAGTTTCACTGCTATTCACTGGGACTAGTGTCACTGCTATTCACTGGGACTAGTGTCATTGCTATTCACTGGGACTAGTGTCATTGCTATTCACTGGGACTAGTGTCACTGCTATTCACTGGGACTAGTTTCACTGCTATTCACTGGGACTAGTGTCACTGCTATTCACTGGGACTAGTGTCACTGCTATTCACTGGGACTAGTGTCACTGCTGTTCACTGGGACTAGTGTCATTGCTATTCACTGGGACTAGTGTCACTGCTGTTCACTGGGACTAGTTTCACTGCTATTCACTGGGACTAGTGTCACTGCTATTCACTGGGACTAGTTTCACTGCTATTCACTGGGACTAGTGTCACTGCTATTCACTGGGACTAGTTTCACTGCTATTCACTGGGACTAGTGTCATTGCTGTTCACTGGGACTAGTTTCACTGCTATTCACTGGGACTAGTGTCACTGCTATTCACTGGGACTAGTTTCACTGCTATTCACTGGGACTAGTGTCATTGCTATTCACTGGGACTAGTTTCACTGCTATTCACTGGGACTAGTGTCATTGCTATTCACTGGGACTAGTTTCACTGCTATTCACTGGGACTAGTTTCACTGCTATTCACTGGGACTAGTGTCTGCTATTCACTGGGACTAGTGTCACTGCTATTCACTGGGACTAGTTTCACTGCTATTCACTGGGACTAGTTTCACTGCTATTCACTGGGACTAGTGTCACTGCTATTCACTGGAACTAGTGTCACTGCTATTCACTGGGACTAGTTTCACTGCTATTCACTGGGACTAGTGTCACTGCTATTCACTGGGACTAGTTTCACTGCTATTCACTGGGACTAGTGTCACTGCTGTTCACTGGGACTAGTTTCACTGCTATTCACTGGGACTAGTTTCACTGCTATTCACTGGGACTAGTGTCACTGCTATTCACTGGGACTAGTTTCACTGCTATTCACTGGGACTAGTTTCACTGCTATTCACTGGGACTAGTGTCACTGCTATTCACTGGGACTAGTTTCACTGCTATTCACTGGGACTAGTGTCACTGCTATTCACTGGGACTAGTGTCACTGCTATTAACCCATTTCATCCTGATACACCCACTGCTTAAAATAAATTTGACTGATAGTTCAAGTAGGGTGCCAGCAGAGCTTGGCGCCTGAGGCTCGAAGCTATGCTGGCACCGCCCTTGAACTAAACTGGTTGATCTATATCCTAATCAGTACAAGCAAATTTGCCACAGGATATCAGGGGTTAATGAAGGTTAGAGGTCATTTTGTTCAGCATTATTTTTGCAAAATTTGAAAGAATGGTTGTATTGTAACAACTGTATGACCAGGATGCAAACACTGGCAGTGCTTTGTCAACCTGAGCTTAGATTTTGCCAAATAATGCATTTGCATGGATGGGACAGAACAAAAGTTGAATCCTGAAGCGGGGGGTCTGGGGGCCTCAGAAGGTCCCCAGTGAAGGTGACAGAAATATTAATGTTAAAAACATAAAATCTGTCATCTGACAGCATCTGAGGCTTAATAACAGGACAAAACAAAAGGACTAAAAAAACATGTTGGCAAACAATACAAAATGCTGCACATGCACTGTCAATTGTTTTTAGCCACAGTTCAAATTTTCTGTTACTTTCACCCTTCACTTCAAGCAAATCCCATCTTCACTTATTCTTCACAATATTGGCAATATCCTTCACACACTGTCCTGGCTTTATAAACACCATTTTCTTTGCTAATAGCACTCAAGTGCAAGAAACTAAAACACTTAGATTTGGCGAACTGGAAACCGAAAGTGTTTAGGAGAAAACTCAAACAAAACAAAACAAACCAAAAAAAGGCAATTTTGGGGAGTCCGGAATTCCGGCTGTAGCGAGAAAAGTCCCATCCGTGCATCTGATTAACAACAAAACAGTACCAGCTAAGCATAACTGTTAGGCAAGTTGTCCACATTTTGTGGCTAGTGGAATCTAGTCTCAGCTCAGTCACATGACCTAGCGAGCATTCTCAGACTATTTGGAACCCAGCAGCCTGTGTATTGCAAGTTAATGGTGGCAGTTACCATTGCCCCTCTGTAGTATGCTGTGGTGATGGTTCGAAACCTCTCCTGCCCGGCTGTGTCCCTGAAAAATGACATAGCATATTACTGCCAAAAAAAAAGTGAACATGAATATTAATTTTTTTTTTTTTAAGTTCACGTTAACCCATATCATACTGATGCTAAAAGCTTCAAATTTGTACACTGCCATATGCTAGCTGCATTATAGTACAGACAGATAAGGATATAGACCAATGGCTTTAGTTCAAGGGTGGTGCCAGAATAGCTTGGCGCCTAGAGGCGCCAAGCTATTCTGGCACTACCCTTGAACTATTTTAGTCAAACTTATTTCACAGACTGGTGTCTTCCGAATGAGAAGGATTAATAATATCAAGTACTATGGCACATGTTGCAGTCTGTGAACTGATAAAGTGAAGTGATATATACTTTTCATCCATCGTGTGGGTAATATTATTAACCCAAACTGTTCATCCATCGTGTGGATAATATTAACCCAAACTGTTCATCCATCGTGTGGGTAATATTAATATTTACTGTCCATCCATCGTGTGGGTAATATTAATATTTACTGTCCATCCATCATGTGGGTAATATTAATATTTACTGTTCATCCAGAGTGTGGGTAATATTAATATTTACTGTTCATCCATCATGTGGGTAATATTAATATTTACTGTTCATCCATCGTGTGGGTATATTAATATTTACTGTTCATCCATCATGTGGGTAATATTAATATTTACTGTCCATCCATCATGTGGGTAATATTAATATTTACTGTTCATCCATCATGTGGGTAATATTAATATTTACTGTTCATCCATCATGTGGGTAATATTAATATTTACTGTTCATCCATCGTGTGGGTATATTAATATTTACTCAGTTTACTGTTCATCCGTCGTGTGGGTAATACTGTCCATCCAGCGTGTGGGTAATATTAATATTTACTGTCCATCGTGTGGGTAATATTAATATTTACTGTCCATCCATCATGTGGGTAACAGCCCTGAAAGTCTAAAATTTTGCCCACCAGCCTTTGGCTAGTGACTTGCAAGTTTTACTAGCCAAACTGAAAATGTTACTAGCCAAAACTGAAAATTTTACTACTGAAAATAGCCCCCCAACTCAACAATATAATGTACCACAAGTGTTTGACGCCCAATGTTAGAGAGTGTTTTCTGCCCAGATGCATTGAAAACAAATATTTGAACAGACAATCATAACCAAGTTAATGTTTATGTCCTGACTTCAGGCTTTTGATAGTATCAAGTGGAGAAATAACTGACAAAATCCCCATGTGAACTGTGGTGGGATTTTGTATTTATTTATTTTTTGTAAGTAGAGCTGGGATTTTGTTTGCACAACAGGTTAAAGGGTCTGTAGACCCCCAGGTATAAATTTTAGAGGGTACACAGACCCCCAGACTAGCATTATAGAGGGTCCGCAGATTTATTTAAGAAAAACTGCATCATCTGTATGTTCCTTAAAATAAATTATCCACACCCGGGTCTGCCCTGGGGGACTTGGGTGGGATTAACTACATTTTAGTTCCCAGGGTCACCCTGGTCAGCCCCACAGACAGGGTGTGTTTTTTCTGGGGCATGTGTTTCTGTCTACCCTTGGTCCATTCACCTGTATTTCTCTTTTTAAAACTCTCCCAACTGTCTGCACTGCCTGTAGCTCTTGATATTGGATGTGTGTTGCTAAATGGTCTTAGCTTTATTTAGGCCCCATGGCGTAGGTTTATTTAACGTATTGGACTGGCTGGCGACATACATTCAATATTCTGTTTCTTTTTTTTTCACGAGCAGTGCAGGCACGTCCTGAGAAAGCCTTGTTGCTGTCGGGACGATAAACAATGTACAATCAATCAATCATTAAAATAAATTATCTCATTTCGCTCTCTCCTCTTTAAATGTGTTGTGACAGTGTGTGTGTGTCCTTTCCATGATCCGATTCTTTAACTGGTGAGCTATCGCGCAAAAGCCTGTCTCCCTAGCTCTCTCACACACAGAAAAAAAGATCTCTATTTATTTATTTGTATGATCGTTTGATAATGTATTGTAACAGAGAATATAGCGTTTTCTGCTGAACGCGGCAGATTGACAACCGAAGTGTGACTTGTCTAAACTCTGTGTGTGTGTTTGTGAGTGTGTGTGTGTGTGTGTGTGCGTGTGTGTGTATGTGTGTGTGCTGTGTGTGTGTGTGTGTGTGTGTGTGTGTGTGTGTGTGTGTGTGTGTGTAAACTGATGTACTTCAAAGTTAGTTTCAAACCGTTTAACCACTCAGAACTGAGACGTGTTTCTCCAATGTTTGCCTAATAACTGTGTACCAGAAGATGGATCGACCACGATTAAAAAAAAAACTGACAAACTTATTTCTGTTCAAATTTCTGGACTTGCTTTTTGAGTTTGCCTCAGTGCACATTGCGCATGCCATTCGCGTGCCGTCGAGCTTTAGCCATGGAAATACACTCAGCACAGCCATGGACTCTGAAAACTGTGTCGTAGCGGCGGTGCCACACACGGCCCAGGGGTAGCATTTCTGGTACTGTCGCTTGTCTATGGAGATGTCGAAGTGCAACTTTCTTCTTAGCGATTATCAAGATCAGACATGCCGGATTAAAGAATCCGAAGCATTCCAGCTCTTCCTTTGCTTTTTCTCCGCCATCTACAACTTCGTTCTAGATCGAAAGCGAAACGCACGACGCCGTATCCCATAATAGTATGTACGGTGATGTCACAGCAAGCAACGCGTTCAACATGTAGCGCGCACTTTGTAATAACATGCTGACACCACACATAAACTAACAGTTTGCCCGCCCTGTTACACTCGCACGGACGCCAGCGTCGGGTCGATTCTGAACACAGCCGCGACTGAGCAAGCCGCTAAACGAACCAATTCGTCACTAAAAATAGAACGACTGTCACCGACCACTGTTATGGTACGCACAGTTCGAGTGACGTGTTCGGCTACTGCCGCAAAGTGATGTAGGCGACTCGCGGTGCGGTCAGGTCACGCGCCGGCGTACCTGATGTTCAGCTGGCGGTTAGCCGTTGGATTTAAAAACGCACGAGCGCACTCGCATTTGGCGAGTATTTTTTTTTACTCGCCAAATAAAAAATTCACTCGCCATGGCGAGTAAATTACTCGCCATTTTCAGGGCTGGGTAATATTAATATTTACAGTTCATCTCTACCAGGGGACGGCCTCCCAAAACTTTTGCCCTTCATTACCGACATCATCAACACATCTCTAGAGAATGGCTCCGTCCTCGATATCTTCAAGTCCGCTATCGTCCGTCCTCCCCTCAAAAAACACAACCTCGACCCAAACAAACTCAAGAACTACCGCCCAGTCTCCAATCTTTCTTTCCTGTCCAAGCTTCTTGAAAAGGTTGTCCTCAACCAACTCAACCTCCACCTCGCCGACAACAACCTCCTCAGTCCCTTCCACTTCCAGTCTGCCTATCACAAACATCACAGCCCTTCTACATATCCTTAACGACCTGCTTCTCTCCACTGACTCGGGCAACATCTCCCTTCTTACGCTACTCGATCTCTCTGCCGCCTTCGACACCATAGACACTCTATCCTCCTCCACCGCCTTCACCACACCTTTGGCATCACTGACTCTGCCCACTCCTGGTTTCTCTCCTACCTCTCCAACAGACAGCAGTCCGTCACCATCAACGGCGTCTCCTCCAACCCAATCAGGCTCTCCTGCGGCGTTCCACAGGGGTCCGTCCTGGGCCCGGTCCTTTTCACACTCTACACCTCTCCCCTGTCCAACATCATCCAGTCTCACCACATACACCACCACCTCTACGCTGACGACTCACAACTACTAGACAAAGACAAACTCGACAACACTCAGACACTACTGACTCGCACGGCTGACTGCTATGAAGACGTGAAAAACTGGATGACAGCAAACAAGCTCAAGCTGAACGACGAATAAACGGAAGCCATGCTGGTAGGCACTCACCAGAAACTTTCCCAGCTCCCTCCCTCTCTCCACCTTCAACTCGACAGCACCCCCATCTCCCTCTCTGACTCGGTCAAGAACCTTGGCGTTATCCTCCATTCCTCTCTTTCCATGACCAGCTTCGTCTCCGCCACGGACCAGGCATGTTATTTCCACCTCCGCCGCATCAGTCAGATCAGAAAATACCTCACTACCGCAGCTGCCACCAAACTCGCTGTCTCTCTCATCTTATCTCACATCAACTACTGCAACTCTCTCCTTTCCGGCCTTCCTCACTCCACCACTCTCACTCTCTAGCGCATCCAGAACAAAGCTGCCCGCCTCATCCTCAGAAAGAAAAAATCCGACCATATCACTCCCCTGCTCAAGCTCCTTCACTGGCTCCCCATTCCCCAACGCATCCAATACAAGATTCTGTCTCTCTGCTACAAATCCCTGAACAACTATGCTCCTACCTATCTCTCCAACTTACTTCACCCCTACACTCATTCCCGCTCCCTCCGCTCTGCCTCCTCATCCCCCGCACCAAACTCAGCACTTTCGGCCCCCGCTTCTTCTCAGTATATGGTCCAACCACCTGGAACACTCTCCCACTCTCTCTCCGTCAGAAACTCTCTCTCTCCTCCTTCCAGTCCGCCCTCAAAACTCACCTCTTTCAACAGTTCTAGCACTATATCACCACACTCCCCACCCCAAGCTGACCGTCGTAATGTATTTTCACTATTTGTGGTACGTGAGTCATTGTCTAAAGCGTTCGCATGCGTGTGCGAGTTGTGAGTGCACGCTTAGAATTATAATTATTATAAGCGCATTATAAATACCGTAGTTATTAATTATTATTATTATCCATCGTGTGGGTAATATTAACCCAAACTGTTCATCCATCGTGTGGGTAATATTAATATTTACTGTCCATCCATCGCGTGGGTAATATTAATATTTACTGTTCATCCATCATGTGGGTAATATTAATATTTACTGTTCATCCATCATGTGGGTAATATTAACTTTAGCACGCTGGTGGCGACATTTGTCGCCAGCCGCCATCTTGCTTCATTATCGGATGGCGACATATGTCGCCACCGCGTGGTCTGTTCGAAATCGGCTATGGTAAACACACTAGGTTGCTATGAAGCCTTTGCAAAGGATTGTGGGTGATTGTAAATGAGGCTTGCTTCCGTTTTATATCGGCCATCTTGCTAACTTCGAATGCGTTTGAGCGATTCAAATTTTCTAAGCGAGAGTTTGTTCTGACGGCTTCATTTTGACAAAAGATGACCGATGAGGAGTTAGAAGGATTCATCAAGGAATACTTTTATGGAGTCAGATTCCGATGATGAAGACTTTCTTGGCTTTTTGCCAGAAGACTTGAGATCGAGGGGGGGTAGGTGGGAGATGGTGGTGATGGGCAGAGGAGCGATTCTGAATCGAGTGCTAGTGAACGCAGAAACGGTGCGTAGTAAGCATTGATTATTATTATTTTTTTTTTAAGGATAATAACACAGATAACACAGTTTTAAGAATTGTGACATAATCTTGATTCATTTATTTACGTACATGCCAAATTCCACAACCATACATAGAAAAATGAAAATGTTGTAGGCTTTTGAAGTAAGTAGGGTAGCGTTGGGTTTAGCCCACTCAAAAAGAATGCAGTTGCAGGGAAAAGAACTGCCAGCGGAAAGCAGAGTGCTAAAGGTTAATATTTACTGTTCATCCATCATGTGGGTAATATTAATATTTACTGTTCATCCATCATGTGGGTAATATTAATATTTACTGTTCATCCATCATGTGTGAAATATTAACATTTACTGTTCTGTGTTCATCCATCGTGTGGGTAATAATAACATTTACTGTTCATCCATCATATGGGAAATATTAACTCATGTAACCCCAAGGTCATATTTTCAAAATGTGGAGATGTCAAATAGCTGCTGTGTGCCAGTTGCAGGATATGTATCAAGCATGATTATCCAAGGGTAATGCCCTTTGATTGGTGCCTGATAGCGCGAAGCTAATCTTGCACTACCCTTGTAGTATTATCATGGTCTATCCATTACCTGATGTAGTGTGTTGAGGCTACAAAGGCTGATTATCACAAAACACTGGCAGTATACATACCATATTTGTAACTTTATTTTCTTCCCTTCTAATTCAATCGTTCGGATCTTGAAATCGATGCCTGAAAAATATAATTAATAAACACAATGAATACAAATCTAACAGTAACACTGTTAAATTATTCATTTACAGTTCAGGGGTGGGATTCTAGTAACAAAGAAAACGCGGAAAATCAAATGACAGGGGGGGGGAGCTAGCATGTCCTTCATTTTCAGCGGCCGAAAAATCAAACGACAGGGGGAGGGGGGGGGTGGGGGGGGGGGTGGGGGGTGGGGGGGGAAATCGCGTGTCCACTGTTCGCCAAAGTATCCAAAAACCGACAGGGGCAGCGAGACCAAACACACCCGAAAATGGACTTTGTTATGACACTCCTGATCTGCAGTATAAAAATGGAATGTGCGTACCAGTTTATGTTCAGATGCACACTAAAAGGCACTCTGTCTTGGACAATATCCTTTTTCACCGCCATTTTCCACTGCGACCTAAAGCTACCGGAAGTGTCGGGCGATAGTAAACCAAACTACATACAAATCCAACCCATTTGAGAATTTTTTGCCATTTAAGAAGAATTTTTTTTTTTCGTCTTTTTCGTTGTTATTAGACGCGGAAAATAAATTTGCTTCAGCGGAATTGTGAAAGAATTTCCACGGAAATCCGCGGAAACGCGGAAGAATCCCACCCCTGACAGTTAAACCTGTGTGGCAAGGGACTATTAAAAGACTGGTCACTGTAGACAGGCAGTCTTGTAGTTGTATACAGGTAGAAGTAACACTCACTAACAGACAGAACACCTCAGGACCACAACTTGGTCATCTGCCTGACAGATGTTCACATAACACAGGTGGACAACTTGACAGGTCGGACTGTAGCCCAACATTCTGCCAAGAACAATAACTCTCACTGCTAGTGCTAGTAAGGTAACCTATTTAACCCCAAGGTCACAACTCACAGGTGTCACCTAATGGAGTGACCAAGGTCACCACTCACAGGTGTCACCTAATGATGGAGTGACCAAGGTCACCACTCACAGGTGTCACCTAATGATGGAGTGACCAAGGTCACCACTCACAGGTGTCACCTAATGATGGAGTGACCAAGGTCACCACTCACAGGTGTCACCTAATGATGGAGTGACCAAGGTCACCACTCACAGGTGTCACCTAATGATGGAGTGACCAAGGTCACCACTCACAGGTGTCACCTAATGATGGAGTGACCAAGGTCACAACTCACAGGTGTCACCTAATGATGGAGTGACCAAGGTCACAACTCACAGGTGTCACCTAATGATGGAGTGACCAAGGTCACCACTCACAGGTGTCACCTAATGATGGAGTGACCAAGGTCACAACTCACAGGTGTCACCTAATGATGGAGTGACCATGAGAATTCAAGGGTAGTGCTGGATTTTCTTGGCGCCATCAGGCGCTAAGCAAATCCGGCACTACCCTTGAATTGTCATGGTCTATCCATCTCCTGGTGTAGTGCATTTGGGGTAAGTGGGTTACTACACACTGCAACCTCCTCTTTTTCATGAATCCTAACACAGGCTGTCTGTAGTGGTCTTTACGGACAATTCCCGCTGGAATCTTTGAAACCAAAACTGCTCCCGACAGCCAAAAGGTTAACCATATTTGCATGCTTCAGACAGCAAGTGCATCTGGATGTACATCTGCAACTTTTCCAAGGACATCACTTCTACTTCTAGTGGCTGGCACCAAAGGGGTTAAAGCGGAAGCTCAAAGGGAGAGAAGTGGTGGGGGTAGGGGGGGAGGGCCAAACTGAACTGTGGCAAATAGGAAGGGTGTGGGTGGATCTATGTTGTCAATGGTATCTCTAACCCTTTGGGTGCTGGTAGAGGTTTTAGTCACGATTGATTCCTGCAGGGTGTCAGGGTGTTGTTATTCTGCAGGGATCATCGCAACTAAAACCGCTACCAACACGCAGAGGGTTAAGAGCTGTGACGTACGCCACCAAAAGCAAGATCCCATTCCAGGGCAATAAAAGGTCACTGGCCAAAGTCAGTCGCCGCTGGGACACCAACAGCGGCCGATGTCGGCCTAATGACCTTCTGCTTACTAGGATTCTGGCTCAGGTTGCAGCACCAGGCATGACAAACGTTTGACTAGGAAGTGACATGGCAGCTGGTATGCCCTGAATGCCAGCTTATGTCTCATTCAGCAACACCGGCACAGCATGAATGAGCATTCGCAGTAGTGTAACTCTACGCTCCTTTTGTTCGTCATACTGACCGGTAACATACACGGTTTTAGTTTATTTTAACCTCAGCACATGCAGATAAGAGTGAAAGCAGAAGTTGGCTATTCACGATGAACTCTGTCACGTCAAAATCAGTAAATGATAGAGCAGACTTCATCGCAACTTGTTGCTTCCATTCTAGACGGAGTCAAAAATGCATTCCTACGCAACCAGCTCACCTATTGTGGATATGAACGTTGAGTTGAAGGCATCTTCTGAGAATCTGAAGAGTAGACATGTTTTCCCTACCCCTGAATCTCCGATCAGCAGAAGTTTGAAAAGATAGTCGTACGTCTTAGCCATTTTGGCAAACTAGCGGAAACACCCTCATTTACATAAATCGGTGACGTCTAGCAAAAGGTCACATCCGGCGTGGTGAGGTCATCAGTCGTGAGTCATTTAGCTCGGCCGGCTTTGAACACAATGAATTTACAATGCTCGGTAGGACGGTCTGTCTTTTCTTCTCCTCTCTCCACAAACTTCACTAGCCACCAGTGGCACTCCTTTTAGACAGCGAAGCACTTTACAAACACTGACACCACGCTGAATTTGATAGGTTTGCGTGTAGCAGACGAATTTTTCCATGCATGGGCAGGTAACCGATATTACACGCTCGTGACACGGATACACACCGGCGTGACATGCGGAGTGACAGAGACGTGACAACGCAAACACACTGGCCACGACTTCAGTGACTAATTGACGGGTTGTTAACTGCTGGCAGCCAATAAAGCACAAACATGTATAAAGGTCCTATAATGGTAGACGGTGTGTTTACAGTCTTTACAGCGGCGTACTGCGTACTGGTCAGTCGGGCGGCCGGGCCCCGGCCGCCGGGCGGCCGCCGCGGAGTAAGGGAGGGGGGAGGGTGGTGGTGGAAGGGCCCGGCCGTTTAAGAGTGTTGAAAGGGGGGGGGGTGCACAGAGTATCCCAGCCCCCCCCCCCCCCTCCTTCCCCCTTTTGAAAGCCAACAAGATGATGATGATGATGACTTGAAAGGGACAAGGACTTCCAACTTACTCCGTTGATTTCGTCCGAGGGGGGTGGGCCAGGGGGGGGGGGGGGAGGTTGTCTCGCTGACTGTCTGCCGCCAACAAGCTAAACCATTATATATTTATATTGGAGTTTATTGGACTGGCTGAATTGGACTGAGACTGACTGATTTGTCACGTCAACATGATCTTAGTCTAACCGTGAATTCAGTCAATACTGCGGAACACTGAGCCTCACGTACGTGCCCGCCTTCAACTTTTCAAAGTTATTTTTACTTTGGCGGGGGGGGGGGGGGGGGGGGGGGGGGGGGGGGGAGGGGGGCTCGTAGGTTAGTGTCCGATACTGACTTACGCTGCCGGCTTTGTGGAAGTCGTGACCGATTTTCAGTTCATGCCTTTTATGGGTTCACGACACGGCCGTTCACGCGCGGCCGGCCGGCGCTTGTCATTCACGAGCCGATTCATCGCCGCACTGCCCGGAGAACGTCAGTGGACCACGACTAACTGATTAAGGCATCCCGTTCTGTCCGCAGTGGCGAGTCCGTCTCAGAATGGAGTAAAAATTATTATTTGAGTTGTCTTTCACGTTTCACCACTGACGCCGACCCTTTCTTTACGGCCCCGATCACGAGGATGAAAAAAATTACACTCCGTCACAAATCACGAGACTCCGTAGTTCAGTCAGTAAAACACCGCTCACAAATTATTAGGCATTGGTGTTTCCGCTAGTCTCAGCCCCCCCCCCCCCTCCTCCCCACCCCCACTGACCCCGCCCCCCCCCCCCCCCCCCCCCCGCGCCACGGCCCCGCA
The DNA here is from genome assembly GCA_036245525.1 of Semisulcospira habei. Classification (NCBI taxonomy): domain Eukaryota; kingdom Metazoa; phylum Mollusca; class Gastropoda; family Semisulcospiridae; genus Semisulcospira; species Semisulcospira habei. The sequence goes on along the minus strand of BTPG01000002.1, from coordinate 211,488 downwards.
ATGTTAACGGACCACGCGGTACGATCGAAGCCGCGGCCGTCGTCAGTACATGATAGGGCTGGACTGAGAAGTTCCCCGCGGGGCCGATACGCGGATAGTCTTCAGATAGTAGCCGGCGAGAAGTAGTCAGTGTTTCAACTCACACGTTTTTCTTCATGTCACGTCAGTCGAGAAACAAACCAAAACATGAGATTCAGTCTGGTTAGCGGTTTCCTACGGTGATGGCCGCAAGACTTGCTGTCGGCATTGCCTCAGTATGGCACGTCAAGACTTTCCTGATATTGTCCTGACCCGTGCGGAGCCGCGCCGCGGCCTCAGTCCTGCAGACGGAGTCGCGTATCCAAGTCCCCGGTCTCTCAAGACTATGGCCGCCACGCGGACTAGCGTGATGACGTCAGCTTCCCGAGCCCTTATCATGTTAATGTTCGCATTTCACAATTGAATAATAATAATAATAATAATAATAATAATAATATACAGGTTATTATATAGGCGGTTTAGACTTAAAACGGGCTGACCCAGCAATTGCGGCATGAAAACGCCTTGGTTATCTCATAAAACATGACGAGAAGTCTGTTGTCAGACTGTAAAACTAGTTTAAGTTAGTCATACCCCTCATTATGGACCCCCCCCCCCCCCCTCCTGCCGTCCCAGCTTTCAGCCGGATGAGCAACTACTGCTGTGGGAAAGCAGTGCACCAGCAGCCCCCCACCCCCACCCGACCCTTTGTTGAACTTTTTATAATAATAATAATAATAATAATAATAATAATAATAATAATAATAATAATAATAATAAATACTGAATAAACTATTAACGTTACTATGTAATGAAAAGTGAACAGCCTGTTGTCACACTGGCAAATTGATAAATAGAACTGAACCTTCATCAGTTTCCCCGCCCCAATCCCACCCCACCCTCCAATCCACTATGTCCCACCGGCCCACCCCTCACTGACGTACCATCTTCCCCTCCCCCGTTCCAGGGTTTCATTGTCCGGCTACTGAGTTGTAACGTGAAAGTTGTCTCCGTCCAGCATCAACACTTATCCACAGCTCCCCTCCATCACCCTGTTGTTGCCCCACTGTCCCTCCCCCCCCCCCCCCCCCCCCCCGGTCCCTTCTTCATGAGTTTCTTCACTATGCTTCACCCCGCGCCGCCGCCCTAGTGACTTGACTCAGTGAAACTGTGACTAGTGTATCGGAAAGCGGTACCTTCTAGCTCATCATCATTTATTTCCTTTGTTAATTCTGACATTAATGCTTTTTGTATCGTTACTGGGTTTTTTCACTGCCTAGATTCACGAACCTCTGAGCAAAACTATGAATCGTGATGGTATCCCGCCCATCCGGCGGCCCCGCCTCGCCATACCTTCCATAGTCCTGATGACATGACCACTCCCCCTCAGCTAGTTAGTTAGTTCGGGTTTAACGTCCACCGTCAGTACCGACTGAGGTGATCATGGACGGCCCTGACGGGCGGATTATGGGGGACAGGGAAATCTATTGCCTATGCCGGCGCGGAGTACTGATATGACCTGAACACTGACCGCTCCGCAGTGCCGATCAACTTGACCTCAGGCGCACTCCAACTGTGCGGGCCACTTCACCGCAGGACCTTCCAACGGACATGCTATTGAACAAATCCGTTTTTTCCCCTGGATTGTGAGTCCATCTACCGGGGCCGGGACGGGATTCGAACCCACGACTGACCCGGCGATTCCGGCCCGGCTTTGTCGCGGCTCTCCTGCCTGCTCGGCCGACGTTAACTTAACCGCCTGAGCTATTTCGGACTCTCCCCCTCAGGCTCCCCTTTAGTACACCTTTACATCGCCCCTCATCTTCCATCCCCTTCCCTAACACTGGATATGCTGTGTATTACACACACACACACACAGACACAGGCACACACTCACTGTGACTACTAGTACGCGCGCGCGGCCGTCTGCTAGGGAAGGGACGATACTGGACTCCATTACCACAATATTTGTTTTCGCACTGAAAAGTATTAATATCTCAAAACAATAACTGTACTGGCAAAATTCTGGGCGTAAATATAGATATGGAACGTGGATACTGTGTTAAATATTGCACCATTGCAAGAAATGCGTAAACAATCAGATTGGCTCCTGATTGTGCAACCAACTGCGCGTGCGCATACAAGTTTCCGTCCACCCTGCACTCCCACGTGAAGACCCCAGATTCTGTCTTTTTCCAACTTGCTACCTAGCCAGAACCATGCCTGTGAGTATGCTACGTAACACTATTTATAATTTCTTCGTTAATACACCACGTATTCACACAAGCTTTAGTTCGTTAGATTCCTTTGTTATTTGGGATGTTACGGAAGGCACTAAAGACCAAATAAACACATACACTTTTGTTTCTGCGCCTCCCAAAATGTCCCGTGTCATAACTGGGTCAAAATGAACTGAAACTGGAAACGTTTGCAGCAATTTTGTTACGCAAGCTTTTCTTAGACATGTAACGGGCTGTTAAATGTAGGTTTTCATGTAACTATGCACGGAATTTTGTTTTGAACTTACTGTCATGCGATCGTTAGGAAAATATCGGCACAAACAACCTTCTAACGTGTGCTGGAGATTGTCAACAACCAAAATGGCCGCTACTCTCACGTGGTTACCAGTGGTGCAATCCATGCTGCTGGCGGTTTTGTGTTGTCAGTGACAGTGACAAGTTTGAATAGAAACGTTGTAATCATATTGTATTTTTCCGTTTTAGCTTGCGAAGGATTTGCTGCATCCCACCCTCGAGGAGGAGAAGAAGAAGAACAAACTCAAGCGACTTGTCCAGAGTCCCAACTCTTACTTCATGGACGTTAAATGCCCAGGTTTGTTCCAACTTTTGACGTCTAGTGGTCTGTGATTCACTGATTGATAGCTTAGTTGTTTAGCTACAGTACAGATCTCAGTCTGAGTAGACTGTGTACAGAGTATATGCATGTCTTGTGTACCTATCTGACTGGTGATCCCCCCCCCCCCCCCCTTCCCCCTGGGTGTATAGCTACAGTATAGGTCTCAGTCTGAGTAGACTGTGTACAGAGTATATGCATGTCTTGTGTACCTATCTGACTGGTGATCTCCCCCTGGGTGTATAGCTACAGTATAGGTCTCAGTCTGAGCAGACTGTGTACCAGGGATGGGAATTGTCCGCGAAAACGTGGGATTCCGCGGGGGAAGAAATTTTTTCCGCGAAATTGAAAAGGCGTCTCCGCGAATAAACATCGTGGGTAGCAAAACGAGCAAAGCACCGGTTTTACTCCGCGGGCAGGCTATGACGTGGCAGGCTGCGTTCGCGGCACCCACTGGTCACTCACTCCGTGCGCCGCGCGCTGCGCAGTAACCTAGGCGGGCAGACACGCGCTCTGAAAGAAGCCAATCTTCCGGTGGAGTACGTACTTATATTGTGGTGATCAACGTGGCTTGCGGCGTGACTCGTCTTGTGAATCGTGGCGGCAAATTTGACGATTCAAGCAGTCTTAAGAAGTGGAGATGGGACTGGATATCGGCCTAAGTAAAGTTAAACAGTCTTAGGTCCAACGCCAAGGGGTGGTGTGGTGGGTGGGTGAGTGCCAAGCTGTCCGAAAAACCGCTAGTTTCTGGCTGCCCAGTGCCTGCCTGATGACGGCATCGTGTTTGTTCAGGACCCTCCCTTTTCCCTCTTTAGCACCAGCCAGCAGTCCAGCGGCACTGTCCGTCCCTGAGAGCCAGCTCCGTCTTTTTCTTTTGTTATATTACTCAGCTGGCAAACTGCAGGTAGTGCGTTGAGATATCTGAACTAATTTTTTTTTTAATGAAAAATTCAGGCTAAATTTTGAAACGTTAAACAATATTTCGAGAGATCGTGGAATTTAATATGTACACTACATACCTATCAGAACTCCAAATTTATGTGCCCACACACTGAGTTTCAGTAATAGTATGTGCAACTCTACATCTTTTAGTCCACACTTTAACCAGTACTGAATAACATCCTAACTTTAGGATACAAACGAGGCTGGTAGGGTAATAAAAGCTAGGTTTGCATCCACAGTCTCGTGGGGGGGGGGGGGGGGGGGGGGGGGTGGGGGGGGGGGAGAGAGGTTCATGAAGATCTGTGTCAATTGCAGTTGTACTGGTCTGACTTGGACACTGTTTCCAGGCAAAATGAACACTAGAGGGGACAGAAACGAAAAGTGAAGTGTTGTGTGGGTGACGGTCAACTGCATAAGATAAACATTGGGCTGTTGGCACCAGTTTGATGAGTTTTGTGACTTCACCCTGCGGTCAGGGGGTATCGGATTTCCCTGAAATTTCAGGGACTCGGGTGGCGTTGGAGCTAAGACTGTAGTGGGTGAGAAAGTTCAGAAAGAACGCATGGGCACACGCTTTCGCAAAGTTGACGTTAGTGCCGAAGTTTTCAGAGTTTTTTGCCATGGCCAATTCCCATCCCTGGTGTGCAGAGTATAATTATGTATTCCTTGGTACCTATCTGACTTGTGATCCCCCCTCCCCCCAGGTATATAGCTACAGTACAGGTCTCAGTCTGAGCAGACTGTGTACGGAGTATAATTATGTATGCCTTGGTACCTATGTGACTTGTGATAACCCCCCCCCCCCCCCCCCTCTCTGGGTGTATAGCTACAGTACATGTCTCAGTCTGAGCAGACTGTGTACATAGTATAATTATGTATGCCTTGGTACCTATCTGACTTGTGATCCCCCCCCCCCCCCCCCCCCTGGGTATATAGCTACAGTACAGATCTCAGTCTGAGCAGACTGTACAGAGTATAATTATGTATGCCTTGATATCTATCTGACTTGTGATCCCCCTCCCCCCACCCCTGGGTGTATAGCTACAGTACAGAACAGTCTGAGCAGACTGTGTACAGAGTATAATTATGTATGCCTAGGTACCTATCTGACTTGTGATTCCCCCCCACCCCTGGGTGTTTAGCTACAGTACAGATCTCAGTCTGAGCAGACTGTGTACAGTGTATATGCATGTCTTGGTACCTATCCATGTCACCTCCACAGGCAATCAACTTTTTAAAAAGTCCTAAATGTTCAACCAGACCTGAAAAAATCGGAAAATTTGCATGTAAGATGTGGTCCGATATTTAGGGTAATTATGATATTATCTGTGTGTAAGTAATGGTGGAATGAGAACTTAAAAGAACCACTTGCAACAGTAGAAACTACATGATATCATATGAAAGGTTTTCATGGGTACCTCCATAATAGATGACCAGGTTCACACTCATATTCGTCAAGCTGACACGGTCTTGCATCACAGTTTTAACTCCTTTGAGGTATGTCCCATCCGGAAATGCGACCTAATGCCGCATATCAAACAGATGTCCCTATAAGTATATGTTGCTGGTGTATTTTCTTTTGCAGGCTGTGACAAGATCATGACAGTGTTCTGCAAGTAACACTTTGCGCATCTGTAGCAGTTTTTGTCTCAGCGATTCCTACAGAAATTGTCACGACTAAAACCTTGACCGACACACAAAGGGTTAACACACACTAGTGCTGTGTGCCACTGTAGTGCTGTCCCTATAATATTATATTGGTAGTGTCTTTACTGTTGCAGGCTGTTACAAGATCACCAGTGTTCAGCCATGCTCAGACGGTAGTGCTGTCCCTATAATATTATATTGGTAGTATCTTTATTGTTGCAGGCTGTTACAAGATCACCACAGTGTTCAGCCATGCTCAGACGATAGTGCTGTCCCTATAATATTATATTGGTAGTGTCTTTACTGTTGCAGGCTGTTACAAGATCACCACAGTGTTCAGCCATGCTCAGACGGTAGTGCTGTCCCTATAATATTATATTGGTAGTGTCTGTACTGTTGCAGGCTGTTACAAGATCACCACAGTGTTCAGCCATGCTCAGACGGTAGTGCTGTCCCTATAATATTATATTGGTAGTGTCTTTACTGTTGCAGTCTGTTACAAGATCACCACAGTGTTCAGCCATGCTCAGACGGTAGTGCTGTCCCTATAATATTATATTGGTAGTGTCTTTACTGTTGCAGGCTGTTACAAGATCACCACAGTGTTCAGCCATGATCAGACGGTAGTGCTGTCCCTATAATATTATATTGGTAGTGTCTTTACTGTTGCAGGCTGTTACAAGATCACCACAGTGCTCGGCCATGCTCAGACGGTAGTGCTGTCCCTATAATATTATATTGGTAGTGTCTTTACTGTTGCAGGCTGTTACAAGATCACCAGTGTTCAGCCATGATCAGACGGTAGTGCTGTCCCTATAACATAGCTGCCAACCCTCCCGATTTTATCGGGAATTTCCCGATTTTTTTTTCAAGTCTCGATTTTCCGGTTTTTTGTACATTTTTCCCGATTTTGAGATTTTCAAGTTTTGTTTGAAAATTCGAGGCATTTTGGTGTACCGCTCCCAGTCAAGCAGCTGTAGTTGAGAGCCTGCCGCTATACTGTACCGCTAAGCTTTCGGGGACCCACAGACAGTCTTGATTACGCATGCGCAGCAAATTTGCATCCATTCTGTGTTTGTTCCGGTTCCTTCAGAATTGCCCTGTCCCCACCCGGGTCTGCCCTGGGGGACTTGGGTGGGGTTAGGTATTTTTTAGTTCCCAGGGTCACCCTGGTCAGCCCCACAGGGTGGGTTTTTCTCTCTATTCTGGGGCATGTGTTTCTGTCTACCCTTTGTCCATTCACATGTATTTGCCTTTTTAAAACTCTCCCTACTGTCTGCACTGCCTGTAGCTCTTGATATTGGATGTGTGTTGCTAAATGGTCTTAGCTTTATTTAGGCCCCATGTGTTAGGTTTATTTAACGTATTTGACCGGCTGGCGACATACATTCAATGTTCTGTTTGGGTTTTTTTTTTCTTCACAAGCAGTGCAGGCACGTCTTGAGGAAGCCTTGTTGCTGTCGGGACGTTAAGCAATGTACAATCAATCAAAATTGCCCTGGTCTGGAGCACATGCTTAGCGATTTTCACAAGTGTTATTTTCGATTTTCAACAAAATGATGCCTCCAAAGAAGCAGAAGTGGTTGTTAAAGTTCCATCCAGACTACAAGCGTTCCTTGCATCATCGACGAATCGAGAAAGGGCGAACACTTTGCCGTTTGTAAAATGTGCCGGGCGGACATAAACATCGCTGCACAGTAAACCTAGGCGGGCTGACGCGCACTGCGTACACACCCACCCCCCCCACCCCCCCCCCCCCCCCCCCCCCCCCCCCCCCCCCCACCGTTGTTTGATTTTTCGGCACCTGGAAGCAAGGGCTAGCGTCGTGGAGGCCGCAGCTCAGGATTTTCATTGCCTCACGGTTGGCAGCTATGCTATAATATTATATTGGTAGTATCTTTATTGTTGCAGGCTGTTACAAGATCACCAGTGTTCAGCCATGCTCAGACGGTAGTGCTGTCCCTATAATATTATATTGGTAGTGTCTTTTCTGTTGCAGGCTGTTACAAGATCAGAGTTGCCAACCACTACGGAGTTTCCGTAGTTTACTATGGAAGTCGATGTGTTACTACGGGACTACGGAAGTATTAAAAATACTACGGAAAAGCAAAAATCAACGATAGTAAAAACAAAAGTTTTAAGGTTTGTTGAGCGCCAGTGGCTACCGTGTAGGTGACTGCCGGGCAAGTCAAGGTAACGGTCACCCAACTACGTGTTGCTGATCACAGCTTCCGGCGCGTGCTAGGCTTTGAACCAATCATTGTGAAGCCCAAGTCTGAGAGTAGATGACGGAAGTTGGTGGAACGCGGCCAGAATCGCACCTCACGGCTACCGCCATTTCGATCACATCGCAAACATATCGCGTGCAGACATCGTTGAGAAGAATTCTAGCAGAGCAAAGGATATAATATAGACAAAGAGTGTGATAAGAAATGGAACTGTAACTGTGGCAACATTGGCCACTTGGGCGTGTGCGGTGCACTATTTTTAACAGCAGCCGGTGCTGAAGCGTCACTCTGTTGGCCAGGCTGTCGTAAGTCTAGTAGTGCGAGGACAAAATAGGCCGTGAGACCTTTGCAAATGTCCTTTCTTTCTTTAATTACTTTATGGGTCTGTTATGCAAGCATTTTTCCCTACAAATCATTCATCATAGCAATAGAAAATCTCTTTAAATTTTGGTAATTCATCTAGCTGCCCCCAAAAGTTGTTTCAATTTAGGTCATCGATGCCATTATAAATTTTAAAAGCTTGGATTAAGTCTCCACGTATTATAAGTCCACGTAAGGAGTGTAGTCCAAAGTATTTGAATCTAAGTCGTATTTTTACATTCTTTAACCAGCTTTGTTGCTTGTCTCTGTACCCTTTCGAGTGCAACTGACCGTCTCTTTGACCCTCGGTACCGTACAGTGTTTGCATATTCTAAATGTGGTCTGACTAGTGCTTTATACAGTTTACTGAAAGAGTCCTTATCCAAATAATTAAAGGCTCTCTTAACTACAACCGTTTTGTTGGCCTTATTGATACAGTTCTGAATATGGGGATCAAAAGATAGAACTTTATCAAAAACAACACCAAAGTCCCTTTCCTCCTCACAAGATACCACCTTTTTAATGTCACTGTTAACTTTCATCAAGTAATCATGTTCAGGAATGTTCCTTCCAGCATGCAAGACCTTGCATTTCTCTACATTAACTCTTAATCACCTATAACGCCCGTAAACGCCCTCCGGGGCTTTACCTAAAGCGCCCATAGACACCCGTCCTTGGTACTAAATTTAGAAGTCATGTGATACGTTGGTGGGTTCTTCTGTGAAGAAGGTGAGATTGTATACCATAGGGGGCAAGGTCAAACTAACTTTAGACACTGGGCATGCGCTCTAAGCCACTGTGTGTGTCGAATTGGGAGAGTTTTACCGTGCACCTGGCTGCTCGCTAACGTACGTGTTTGCAAACATGGTGACATACACGACAGTGACCCAGAGTTTACCGCTATTTCGGAGTAAATTGGCAATTATCCAGTTTCAGAGTCAGAGGGAAGTGACATAAGTGTGTCTAGTGTACATATTAGCGATCTGTCGGACTGGGATGACGAAAATACCGGAGTATTTCGGCAGTGTTTACCGAAGCGACGACTGCAAGGTGGCGGCGGCGGCGACGCTATCTGGCATCAGCGGCCAATTTCAGACTTTTTTGCAGCCTTTCACGCGATATGTGGGCCCAACAACTCCACTTGAGTTGGAAGCGACACCACTTGATTATTTTTTATCAGTATTTCCCTGCTGAAATGTTCGAAATTTTCGCCCAACAGACGAACTTGGCGATCAATTTGTAGCAACATCCGCCGACGGGGATACGTGCACTTCGATTACCTGAAGGATTATCAGTGGATTGCCTGGTAATAGTGATCACTAATGTAAAATTATCTCACTCCACTATCACACACTTTCATATTTTCGCCCACCGACACATTTTTCAGTTTTACGTCTTTTGTTTGTCATCAAAATAATCAAGGTGCATTTTTTTCAGTTAATTTACCTGTAATTAATTACAGTAAATAATATAAACAGGTATCAAATTACACTCCACCACAACATAAAATACTATCCATCCATATGTCAGCTAAGAAAAAAAAACCAGACTGAAATATCTGTCTATTTAAAAAAGTTATAGACACTTTGAAGTAACCCATTTTCTCAGTAATTTTCTTACTATCTTCTAGGTACAGGAGAATAGACAGTGTATGTTCTTATAGGTGATTAAGAGTTAAAATGCAAATCCCATGTGTCGGACCACCCTTGCAAGTGATCCAAATCATACTGCAGCACGTCTTTATTGATCGATTCATTATAGATTTTAGTATCCCCTTATTAACACAGTCAGTACCATAAAAGTAACACTTTACTCTGAAAGTAACATAAAAGTAACACTATACTCTGAAAGTAACATAAAAGTAAGACTATACTCTGAAAGTAACATACAAGTAACACTATACTCTGAAAGTAACCTACAAGTAACACTATACTCTGAAAGTAACATACAAGTAACACTATGCTCTGAAAGTAACCTACAAGTAACACTATACTCTGAAAGTAACCTACAAGTAACACTATACTCTGAAAGTAACACTCGCGTGTGCGCAAATCCGGCGACTGGATTTTTTCCGGGATTTTTAAGAATTTGTATTGGGAGCACTGAATGTGGTCAGAGATTTTAACGACATTATCAGCAAGGCTTGTGTTTGTGTATAGTTACATTAGTAATGCATCGCAGTGACGCGTATTGACTACTGAAATTGTCATGAAACTACTGAAATTCTAAATTTTGACTACTGAAAAAAAAATTGGGGGTTGGCAACTCTGCAAGATCACCACAGTGCTCGGCCATGCTCAGACGGTAGTGCTGTCCCTATAATATTATATTGGTAGTGTCTTTTCTGTTGCAGGCTGTTACAAGATCACCACAGTGTTCAGCCATGCTCAGACGGTAGTGCTGTGTGTTGGGTGCTCTACAGTCCTCTGTCAGCCCACTGGCGGCAAGGCACGACTCACTGAGGGTAGGTGCCCATGTTTTTTTGCCGTGTGTGTTAGGTGCTATTCATTGTCGCTGCGTGGGAGTTTCGTTCATGCATTTGCTGTTTGTGCCCTGGGTCTCCCTTTCTGGCCGTATAAGCTTCTGATTCTGGTTAATCTTTCAATGTGGGGCGGGCAACTTGGATCTTAATTGCCATGGGCCAGGTGCATGACTGAGCTTAGTCCTGCGCCATCCACCAAGCAAGGTGCTCCGCTATCCAGGTGCATGACTGAGCTTAGTCCTGAAATGAAAATGACTACAAATGCATTCTAATTGGTACAGGTATTTGTGGTATTCAGAGATGCACATAGCCAAGGTAAGAACTATCACAAAACAGACATATCCTAAAACAATAGAATGTACGCAGCATCACGTTTTTGTCCTCTAAATGGTGGAGATTCTTTTTTTTTTTTTTTTTTTTACACTCTGATAGCTAACTAGCCTGCATCAGGACGAAATTAATATTTTGGGGGGTCAATCGTTATTGTGAATATAGACCGATTCATTTTTTTTGTATCGCTGGTGTATTATTGCAACATCGAATGACCTAAGCATCCAGTCAGAAAAAAATTGATCATATCCTGCGTTTTAAGAGACACAATTTGAAAACCCAAATTTTTTTTAAAACGGACTCTTGAAGTACTGCTACAATCAAAAGCAACGCAGTAGGTGGTAGGTAGAACATTTTTTGTTGCTGTTGACTGATAAATCGGCTTACCAATAAATAACTGTCACAAAATCAGCAGTTGCACCTGGCGCCAAAAACACAAGATAAAAAATAATTCATCAATTGATAACAGTTTTTGGGACAAGAAAAGAATCTTCCACCTTTTGTCTGAAAGAAGCTGTCATTGCTTTTAAACTTCGACAAGTCTAAAGTACTTAAAGGGGCACGCCCGACCTTTTTGAAGGCTTCAGTTTGCAAAAAGCTTTTACTGGGGGTTAGTATACATACCCACTTAGACAGTGACCACCCTATTGTCCCACCAAATGCTTTCTTTCGTCTGTTCAAAGCGAAAAGAGGCCCACCGATATCTTGTGATGGGATGCTGTTAAAAGATTGCTTCTGATAGGCGATGGTAGCTGTCGTAACTATTCTGTACGACCTTAGGTCATCTGCATAATAATTATTATACCCAATCGGAGACAAGATGGCAGATGAAAGAGCGAGGAAAAACTGAAAGAAAGTATCCGTGACAGCCCTGAAAGTCTAAAATTTTGCCCACCAGCCTTTGGCTAGTGACTTCCAAGTTTATCAGCCAAACGTGAAAATGTTAATAGCCAAACTGCAAATTTTACTAGTACTGAAAATAACCCAACGCAACAATATAATGTACCGCAATTGTTTGACGCCCAATGTTAGAGAGTGTTTTCTGCCCAGAGGCATTGAAAACAAATATTTGAACAGACAATCATAACCAAGTTAATGTTTATGTCCTGACTTCAGGCTTTTGATAGTATCAAGTGGAGAAATAACTGACAAAGTCCCCATGTGAACTGTGGTGGGATTTTGATTTTATTTATTTTTGTAAATAGAGCAGGGCTTCTGTTTTCACAACAGGTTAAAGGGTCTGTAGACCCCCAGGTATTAATTTTAGAGGGTATAAGACCCCCACTGATGTGAGCATTATAGAGGGTCCTCAGATTTATTTAAGAAAAACTGCATCATCTGTATGTTCCTTAAAATAAATTGACACATTTCGCCCTCTCCTCTTTAAATGTGTTGTGACAGTGTGCTTGTCCTTTCCATGATACTGATTCTTTAACTGGTGAGCTATCATGCAAAAGCCCGTCTCCCTCTCCGTCTCTCTCTCTCACACATCCTCCACCCGGGTCTGCCCTGGCGGACTTGGGTGGGGTTAACTACTTTTTATTTCCCAGGGTCACCCTGGTCAGCCCCACAGGGTGGGTTTTCCTCTCTATTCTGGGGCATGTGTTTCTGTCTACCCTTTGTCCATTCACCTGTATTTGCCTTTTTAAAACTCTCCCTACTGTCTGCACTGCCTGTAGCTATTGATATTGGATGTGTGTTGCTAAATGGTCTTAGCTTTATTTAGCCCCATGTGTTAGGTTTATTTAACGTATTTGACCGGCTGGTGACATACATTCAATGTTCTGTTTATTTTTTTTTTCACAAGCAGTGTAGGTACGTCCTGAGAAAGCCTTGTTGCTGTCGGGACGTTAAGCAATGTACAATCAAATCAAATTTATTTAGGCCCCATGTGTTAGGTTTACTTAATGTATTTGACCGGCTGGTGACATAATTCACTGTTCTGTTTAGTTGGGTTTTTTTCACAAGCAGTGCAGGCACGTCCTGAGAAAGCCTTGTTGCTGTCGGGACGTTAAACAATGTACAATCAATCAATCTCTCACACACATAGTTTATTTATTTGTATGATCGTTTGATAATGTATTGTAACAGAGACTATAGCGTTTTCTGCTGAATGCAGATTGACAACCAAAGTCTCTCTCTCTCTCTCTCTCTCTCTCTCTCTCTCTCTCTCTCTCTCTCTCTCTCTCTCTCTCTCTCTCTCTGTCCACCAGAAAATGTCTTCAAGACTGTTTCAGGCCCTTGTTATTAGTGTGCTTTCATTTTCCTTGTACAACCTAACGTGGTAATGTCCCAAATCACATTACAACACACTCAACCCTCTGGCTGTCGATAGCGGTTTTTGTCACGATCATCCCTGCAGGAGTATTGACCCAAACCCGCTACCAGCAGCCGAAGGGTGAGCGTAGTATTGTACTGGTCTTCATTGATGTACGTTGCTTTGTTGCAGGTTGCTCGTTCAGGAGAAAGCAACACTGAAACTCATCACCATGGCATCCTGTGTTTGTGTGTAAAAACATGCGCTAATAATAATAAACCCAACAGTGAGGCACTCGCCTGCTTTTCTCACCTTTGTGGAGTGCTTTGGGGGAGTGCTTTGGGGAGAATGTGGAAGTGACTCGGCAAGAGACTGTGCCGTGTGTGACAGTAACGATCAGCGAGTCGGGGGCATGTTTCATGAGAAGTAATTGTAGTATACACCAGGAAACAGAAAATTTGGCATATTTACCAGGTCCCACACCCCTCGCCCCTTACAATCAAATTAGGGGGGTGGGGGGGGGGGGGGAAAGGTTCTGATGTCCTGGATGTTTTGTCTCGTGAAGCATATCCTGATGTTGCGGTTGAAAGCGTGGACTGCATGGGTATCAACAGACTTGTGTATGTCAATGTGTGCATGCTGTGATGAATCATGTACTGTGAAAGTGAGGCTGGTCTCCTGGGGTGGTTGGTATGCATGAATGTGGAGGGAACCATGGGCCTGGCCTAAACTTGTGGTTGACCCATGTAGCCCCAGACACCCTGCACCTGGAGATGGGTTGATCATGGTAATTCAAGGGTAGTGCCAGATGAGCTTGGCACCTGAAGCTCATCTGGCACTACCCTTGAATTATTATGATCAATCCATCTCCTACAACTGGCACAGACAATGCCTCCAAAAGTTTGGAAACGGGAGGAAGAGGGTTGAACTACTGTCATAACAGCCTGAGATGACTTCCCCATGGCCAGCGGGCTGACTTGGGATTGAATGTGGCCGATGGTCTCCATGATGGTAGGCTAAGGCCTGAAGGGCTGATAACTGGATTGAATGTGGCCGATGGTCTCCATGATACTCTTATGCTAGGTACAGTTGCATGAGCCAGCTTGGTCCTGCACAAGCCGCTGGTGAGACGCTCTGCTGTAGAGCCAGCTTCATCGTCCTCTATAGTGGAGCGCCTGACTTGATGGTTGGCACAGGACTGAGCGCGCTTAAGCGACGGGGCCCCTTGGTGATCAAACAGTATTTCATCAGTCTGAGGATGCTTGAGTGGACCCACTAAGGCCGATGTCGGCCGGGTTTCTGTACTCGGGTGTGCGTGAGACGGATAATCCACGAAGCTGTGGGTCATGCCTGGTGAAAGTGGTATGGGGCAGTTGACATCGGAGAGCATGTTCTTTGCGAATGTCTCTTGCAAATCTAGTTTTTGTGTACCCACCTAAAGTACTCTGTACCAGCTGACCTAATATCATCTGTTTTTAAAGATCTACAAGCAGTTGTTTGTGCTGTCCAGTTGTAAGAGTTGAGCCTAGTACCAAAAACAGACAGGTCAGTATTAGCCCCAGAGTCCCTACAGCAGAAGATCGATGGACCTCAATAATTCAAGGGTAGTGCCAGATTAACTTGGTGCCTGAAGGCACCAAGCTAATCTGGCACTATCCTTGAATAGTCGGTCTGCTGCAACTGGTACTTCGTGATTATGCAACACCTCCAAAATTTGCAAAATGGGACCTTGTGGCTAAAATGGTTAAATAACCCAGTAGCGCCTGCGGTGAAATGGACTGATCTCGATAACTAGGGTACCCCTGTGCTGTTTTCCAGGTTTTCTTGCTCACTCGTGTGAAAACGGACCTTCACGCTAATGGGCTTAAATTAATTTCAGAAAGTAACCATGGCACATTGTAGGGTCATGGAATCGGTCACTTTAAGAAACATTTCTGAACATTCACAACTGCATGCAGCAAAACTTTTAATTTTCTTCAGTAAATCATTGGGTCGAACTACATGCAATATTTGAGTGGTATGAAATATTATTTTGCAAATGAAAAAAAAAAGCGCTCCGATGAGAAATGACCTACACCAGCGCTACTTGTGAGCCATCATGGTTGAACCGTTTCCCATGCCTTGCTAATTGCTGATGTGCACCTAACAAAATGTCCGTGTTGGGTCTATAAACTGGCCATGTCTGGGGGGGGGGGGGGGGCTGCGGATGGTAATATAAGAACATGTCATACCCGAGTTGATAGCCCCATGACACGTGGCACCACTACTCGTGTAACTAAACGCAACATGCTGCTACCCCGACATGTAGGATGAGATAAATCGACCATGATAATTCAAGGGTAGTGCAACCAGGCGCCAAGCTGATCTTGCGCTACCCTTGAGTTGTCATGGTCGATCCATCTTTTGCAACTGGTGCATAGTCGTTGGATGGCACCTCCTCGCAACCACGGGGTTAAATGGGGTCATTTATTATTGCTTTTAAAACCGGGTATCTACAGCTTGTACCGGGTATCGACAGCATGTAGAGAAACTTTACGGTCTGTGAAAGCATTCTTTACAAATAAAATGAATTTGATTCTCTGTTGTCATGCCTAACTGACCATCCAAGGAACGGGGATACAAACTTGTCTCGGCAAGAGACATAGATCCCTCATGAGCCCCCACTGTGGCGGGCGCTCATGAGGATCTATGTCTCTTGCAGTTGGATCGCGTTCACTTTTTGCTGGCAGTGAAGGGGTTAGTGACTGGACACGTGACTACCGGTAGTAGTGAATAGCACCAAGGTAGCCAGTCACATTGGACAATCCAGCACTGATGTGGTCGTAGTGAATAGCACCAAGGTAGCCAGTCACATTGGACAATCCAGCACTGATGTGGTAGTAGTGAATAGCACCAAGGTAGCCAGTCACATTGGACAATCCAGCACTGATGTGGTAGTAGTGAATAGCACCAAGGTAGCCAGTCACATTGGACAATCCAGCACTGATGTGGTCGTAGTGAATAGCACCTAGGTAGCCAGTCACATTGGACAATCCAGCTCTGATGTGGTCGTAGTGAATAGCACCAAGGTAGCTAGTCACATTGGACAATCCAGCACTGATGTGGTCGTAGTGAATAGCACCAAGGTAGCCAGTCACATTGGACAATCCAGCACTGATGTGGTCGTAGTGAATAGCACCTAGGTAGCCAGTCACATTGGACAATCCAGCTCTGATGTGGTCGTAGTGAATAGCACCAAGGTAGCCAGTCACATTGGACAATCCAGCACTGATGTGGTCGTAGTGAATAGCACCAAGGTAGCTAGTCACATTGGACAATCCAGCACTGATGTGGTCGTAGTGAATAGCACCAAGGTAGCTAGTCACATTGGACAATCCAGCACTGATGTGGTAGTAGTGAATAGCAGTTAGCACCAAGGTAGCCAGTCACATTGGACAATCCAGCACTGATGTGGTCGTAGTGAATAGCACCAAGGTAGCCAGTCACATTGGACAATCCAGCACTGATGTGGTAGTAGTGAATAGCACCAAGGTAGCCAGTCACATTGGACAATCCAGCACTGATGTGGTCGTAGTGAATAGCACCAAGGTAGCCAGTCACATTGGACAATCCAGCACTGATGTGGTCGTAGTGAATAGCACCAAGGTAGCCAGTCACATTGGACAATCCAGCACTGATGTGGTCATAGTGAATAGCACCAAGGTAGCCAGTCACATTGGACAATCCAGCACTGATGTGGTCGTAGTGAATAGCACCTAGGTAGCCAGTCACATTGGACAATCCAGCACTGATGTGGTCGTAGTGAATAGCACCAAGGTAGCCAGTCACATTGGACAATCCAGCACTGATGTGGTCGTAGTGAATAGCACCTAGGTAGCCAGTCACATTGGACAATCCAGCACTGATGTGGTCGTAGTGAATAGCACCAAGGTAGCCAGTCACATTGGACAATCCAGCACTGATGTGGTCGTAGTGAATAGCACCAAGGTAGCTAGTCACATTGGACAATCCAGCACTGATGTGGTCGTAGTGAATAGCACCAAGGTAGCCAGTCACATTGGACAATCCAGCACTGATGTGGTCGTAGTGAATAGCACCAAGGTAGCCAGTCACATTGGACAATCCAGCACTGATGTGGTCGTAGTGAATAGCACCAAGGTAGCTAGTCACATTGGACAATCCAGCACTGATGTGGTCGTAGTGAATAGCACCAAGGTAGCCAGTCACATTGGACAATCCAGCACTGATGTGGTCGTAGTGAATAGCACCAAGGTAGCTAGTCACATTGGACAATCCAGCACTGATGTGGTCGAGTCGCATCACTTGGATTTTCCAAGACGCATCTACACAAAACACTCAAATTCTACTGCGCAGATTGTAGGAGGTATTGTTTGATTCTCATCAGTCGTGTTTTCATTCGTCGTATAAAACCGATGTTTTCCCCCTAAGTCGAGTCGAGTCCCGCGGTCTGTCTTGTAACTAGTGTTTACCTGGCCCGCTTTGAGAGAGTGTACTGCGGCTACTGAGAATCCCATCCAATTATTGCCGAGCGAATACCCTGAAACTTCAATTTTAGTAATTGGATGGGATTTTCAGTAGCCCCAGTATTCCTCTATCTCGACCTCAGGCTCGCGCAGTCATGCGTGCAACGTGTTGCGTCGCCCGTGAGAGCGACATGAATGCAGCCGTTTTTTAAAATGATGACTGAATGCGAAGCTGTTCTAAAAATAAACATTGTTGGGCGACAACAAGCGACTTCCTGTTGCAACTCTCACGGACACGCGATGGGGGTCGTATTGAAAGGCCGACGGCAACTGACACAGTGACTCGACTTCCGGGTTGAAACCTTTTTTTTATATAGTGGCTGATGCGAATCGAACACAATACGCAGTGCTACTCTTTGAAGCAGGATTTCAGGAGTGTGTTTTGTGTGTGGGAATCTAAATAACACGACTGCCGGGATTGCGCGCTGGATTCCGAGTCCGATGTGTGACATGCCATGCTGCTATTTACTGTGATTGCAAGTGCCCAGCAACTACGTACGGGGACTCATGCCGGCCAGCTCTACTGTGAGTACGGCTGTAGGAGGCAGCATCTCTCCTGCCCTAAATAGTGACGTTTCGTTTGTGACGAACGACTGTCAACAACGAACGATCGTTGGCGGATAACCACAGCGTACCGTAAACGCAGACGGCTCCAAACATCTCCAAGAGGCATAGATTCTCATGGAGGGCTCATGGAGGGCTCATGAGGATCTATGCCTCTTAGAGATGCCGGTTTGGATTGTCTGTTGAAAAGCTGGTCACAAGCCGCGATTTCGCTGTCGTTCGTAGCAAACGAAGCCTCGCACTGTATAAAGGGGCACAACTTATTATCTCCCTTTGCTAAGGGGAGTCGGCCTCTGGGCGGCAACTTTTTGTTTTGGGCGTTTAACCATGATACGGAAAGGCAGACCTTTCACTGGCCGAAAATCTTGCTGTCAGGGGAGAGGTGTGTAGATGGACCTTGTCACTGCTGCGGTCTCACACACACTGCCGATCTCAGTCACACACACTGCCGATCTCGGTTGCACACACTGCCGATCTCAGTCGCACACACTGCCGATCTCAGTCGCACACACTGCCGATCTCAGTCACACACACTGCCGATCTCAGTTGCACACACTGCCGATCTCAGTCGCATACACTGCCGATCTCAGTCGCACACACTGCCGATCTCAGTCGCACACACTGCCGATCTCAGTTGCACACACTGCCGATCTCAGTCGCATACACTGCCGATCTCAGTCGCACACACTGCCGATCTCAGTCACACACACTGCCGATCTCAGTTGCACACACTGCCGATCTCAGTCGCATACACTGCCGATCTCAGTCGCACACACTGCCGATCTCAGTCGCACACACTGCCGATCTCAGTCACACACACTGCCGATCTCAGTCGCACACACTGCCGATCTCAGTTGCACACACTGCCGATCTCAGTCGCATACACTGCCGATCTCAGTCGCACACACTGCCGATCTCAGTCACACACACTGCCGATCTCAGTCGCATACACTGCCGATCTCAGTCGCACACACTGCCGATCTCAGTCGCACATACCAACTCTAGCGACAAAGTACTGCAGCTGGATGAGTGGGGAAACGCATCCCCTCAGTCCTCCCCTACACGCGTCTCCGCAACACGTTGACAGCTAACACTAAAACACCAATCCAGACCAAAAAGGTGACTGCCAAGCGTGTGAAATGCAAAAAAGTACCCAACGGAGAAAGAAACACGCTTAGAAAAAACGGTACAACACAATTTATTAATATTTCGGGTAAATGCCCTTTGTCAAAATAGACAAACAAACAGAGACATTATTTGCTACTTATCTTCAGATGCAGCACCAGATGTGTTCCTCAGTTCAGTACCGCTGAAGACAGCATTAGAGTTGAAGAGAGGCCAACCAACCCGGCGATCGGTCCTCTCGAGCCAAAAAAACGAAAACCTCGCCGTGCACACAGTTTGTTCTCCGATGTATAAAACTGATCACAGTACTTGATCATGCTTTCCAATGACGTTAATGAAAGTACACACGCACACACTCACACAAGTAAGCGTGCTTACTTGAAACACCAGCCGCAAGCCCGTCGAGTTTAATCAGTAAACTAAGGCCTGCTAGTGCCGGGCAGCCACCACCTTCCGCATTTAAACAGCATAGATTCTCATAAGCAGATAATTAATTTATAGAGGAGGCGTTTGTTACATTTGTGCCAGGATTTACAGCTGTGCTCACTATAGTGAGAGAATCATTGCTGGTGAATCTGCGTCTGCAGCAAAGCTTTCTGATATGAATGAGGCACATGAGTAATTCTCATGAGGGTTCAGTTCAGTTCACAGTTATTGCATCATGAAATATGCAGCTGTGTTCCTCAGTTCAGTACCGCTGAAGACAGCATTAGAGTTGAAGAGAGGCCAACCAACCCGGCGATCGGTCCTCTCCAGCCAAAAAACGAAAACCTCGCCGTGCACACAGTTTGTTCTCCGATGTATAAAACTGATCACAGTACTTGATCATGCTTTCCAATGACGTTAATGAAAGTACACACGCACACACTCACACAAGTAAGCGTGCTTACTTGAAAATATCGTGCATGAGCACCAGCGGTCTACATTATGTTAAAGAAAACATTTTGCAATATTTTTCAATGCGACATACCCCACCCGGGTCTGCCCTGGGGGACTTGGGTGGGGTTAGGTATTTTTTAGTTCCCAGGGTCACCCTGGTCGGCCCCACAGGGTGGGTTTTTCTCTCTATTCTGGGGCATGTGTTTCTGTCTACCCTTTGTCCATTCACCTGTATTTGCCTTTTTAAAACTCTCCCTACTGTCTGCACTGCCTGTAGCTCTTGATGTTGGATGTGTGTTGCTAAATGGTCTTAGCTTTATTTAGGCCCCATGTGTTAGGTTTATTTAACGTATTTGACCGGCTGGCGACATACATTCAATGTTCTGTTTTTTTTTTTTTTTATTTCACAAGCAGTGCAGGCACGTCCTGAGAAAGCCTTGTTGCTGTCGGGACGTTAAGCAATGTACAATCAATGTACAATCAATCAATGCGACATGTCGTGAAATTATAGCAAACATCAACACTATTATATCTGGTATCAGGAGTCTTTGAAAAGCGGGCACGACTATGACCAAATTAGTAGAGGTCATCTATAACTTGCGCTTTCATTAGCGTCGTTTGGGCGGTAACCCCTTCATCGCAAAGTTCAAACCTAGCGACTCTATCGCATAAGCGGGAGCACAATACAATACAGTGTTGATGTACATCGTTGTTATGTGCCGATAATAATATGACATAATGCCCGACACAAACGCTGTGGACTCCGACGAACTATAGTAGCGCAATAAAACCGCCGAGAAAGAAGTAAGAAAACCAATACATCAACTGACTAACGCATTAATACAGAACTAACACTTTAACTCAACTATGAACAGCACTGCAACTGACTAACGCATTAATACATAACTAACACTTTAACTCAACTATGAACAGCACTGAGTTTCAAAATGTCTCGAGTTCTTCGGTCCAAGGTTATGGTGAAAGGTGACCACCATTATGCCGTGAACCGCCATATCTCGGTGTATGAGTGCAACGTTTGTTACTAATTCAGTATGATCTTCAGAGTATATTCACAAAAGTCCATAGTTCAGTGTTGCGTCTGAAGAACTCCCTGTCTCCTGACAGCTCCATTTGTTCTGCGTGTTACGGTTTCTGCAATTATAAAAGTTCAAACATAAGAACAAAGGCAGTCGTTAGCTCGAACAAAATCTTCGTGTATGATCATGAACAAGCTACAATAACCGTCACGGCTCAATCGACGCTAGAATAAACCTTTTGGAACCGTAACGATTGAAGGCACACTATCATTTATAATGTTCCAACTTTAACAATTCTTCATTGCCATTACGATTACAACCCGTTTAATATGTCTTTTTCAACAAAATATACCCATATTTCTGTGTTTGCTAGTCTAGTGTAATGTACACGTTAATGTGTTTCTGGCTGATGTGACACTTTCTCTTGTTAACATTGTTTCTTCGTATACACGTATAATAAGTATTTTATTCGCAACTCTTGGTACAAAATTAAGCAGTGATAGAGTACCTTTGGGGTAGATGTCACTGGCTGTATCTTTCGACGCTCGCCTTTTTGTGGGGTGTCTTGCATGCGGCGTTTCGATCCTTGTCTGCTGGCCCGAAGAATCAAGCCCTGAAGGACAGCTTCTGGAATTTGAAGAAGGTCCTGCTTGTCTTCAACTCTCGTTTCGGAGTCAAAGTTGTAGTCTACTTGGCCATCAGCTCATTTGACAAGGCATCCAGAAGACAAGAAATCGGGCAAACTAGAGGCGTGGTCGCCGGCAGTGAACAGATAATGCGATCTGTAGGTCGATGAGATCTGCGATGAGATGTCAACACTGGCACTGGTGGCATCCACAATTGTTCGTTATTGAAGGTAGACTTTTTGGGGTCCTTAATACTGTACTGTCTGACCGACTCAACTGACAGTTGAGAGGGGTTGCAGCGCGGCGGACAGTAAAAGGTTTTCATCAACTCCAAGTAGCTTTCTTTGTCGATGGATCCACCTGTGTAATAGCCTTTATCGCCATCTGCCACAAAGGGGAAAAATGTGTGATAGTATCCCTGGGATAAGACAGGCTGTAGTAGTTTTGCATGAGAAATATTGAAAAATTTCGGCAGGAAATCATGCACAAGGTTATGGCAACCTTCATCCCAGCGTCTTTTCCATATTTCTTCTCTAGTGCTTCAACGATACCTGTGATGTTGTAGGTGTCGTAAAGCCTCTTGGTCTTCTGTAGCACGACATGAACGGGGTGTATAAATGAACCATCAGATTTCCTTGGCCACCTGTTGCTGACGACAAAGAGATGAATTGGAACAGCGTCTATGTCTGCAGAGGTCACTAAAGAAATTATGCTCTCTCCTGGTCTGAGGTCTGGCAGAACATCAACCAACCAGTCCAGCTGCGCCATTTCAGCCTCGCCCTTTCTTTGCTGGACAGACTGCAAAAGAATGGATGACTGGTAGCCGTTTGCACTGAAGATGGATCGAAGAGGCACAGCAAACTTTGTTCCGCAGACGTCGGCGGTATGATATTCGCTGTCAATGTCGATGATGACATCCTTTCTGATGGTGGATACCTGGCCGATGTTTGCAGCCAGATACGTACTTATGGCTTGTTTACCATAGACGTCGACGTGACTGCTGTTCTGTCAAACGTGCTGCTGTCAATCACCTCTGACGGATCCTTCAGGTGAGCAATGGTACTCTTCATCTCTCTGTGTCGTCGTTATCTTATTGCAGCGTTCAAATCATCAGGCGTGAACGAGTACTTCTCTTCGGTCACGATGACACGTCGCAAAGTTTTATAGATCCTAAAAATCTTGGAAAATATATTTTGCTCAACGTGTTTTTTAAGTATGCAACTCCGGATCCAGCGAAAGTTTTGAACTTGACGCCAGAAAAATCGACGATGGCGATACTGGTTCGATTGGCCATTCCTGATGGCAGCATCTTGGCGTTCAAGGAAACAAGGTTGTGACCCCCTTCTTCGGCAAGGACAGAAAGTAGGGCGTTCTTGATGCCCACAGCCGATTGCGATCGGAAGACGTCATATATCCGATCTAATCCCAATGGGCTGGGAATCGGGTGTTAAGAACCTGCTCTATTTTTCCGATCAGAATCGGCCCCGATTGTAAGCTTCAACCAATCAGAGCGCGTCTGGCAAAGCACGTAGTCGTTTAGTTTGAAAATGGCGGAAGATCAGTACCACCTTCCTTGCCGATGTTTCGCCCGCCTCTTCCCGAATATGATGCAAAACTGCTGATAAGTTTGATGCAAGCACATCATCATCACTGTCAAAACTAGCAGCCATTTTGCAGAAGAGGTACGACTTTGATCTTCGGTTCAAACCGGTCGGCTAAAAAAAAGTCGGGAAATGTGGTGGTTAGTTCGGGTTTAACGTCCACAGCACCGAGGTGATCATGGACGGCCCTGACGGGCGGGTTATGGGGGACAGGGAAATCTATTGCCTATGGAGTACGACCTGAACATTGATCAACTCAGGCGCACTCTAACTGTGCCACTTTGATTTACCAGGACCTTTCAACGGACATCTATCTATCTATCTATATCCCGTAGTCTTGCCGACCGTTGGGGCACCACTGATGACCCGGCAACCAGCTCCCTCCAATCCTCTCTGTTCTCTGCCATTCTCAGCGTATCGCCCAGCTTCAGTTCTGTCCACTCTGAGATATTGTCCTCCCATCTTTTCCTCTGTCTTCCTCTCCTTCGTCCTCCTTGCACAGTGCCTTGCAGGATTGTTTTGGTAAGCCCTGCTGAACGCGTGACATGCCCATACCACTTCAGTTTTCTTAACTGTTTCCAGTTTTTGGCCTCCAACCATGATTTCAGTGCCAATGCCACTGGCGTTATTGGTCATCAGTTTGGTCTTCTCTGCACTAATTTCCATCCCATATGCAATGGCTGTACTATCCAGCTTTTCCACCAGCTGACATGCTATTGAACAAATCCGTTTCCCCCCCTGGATTGTGAGTCCAGCTACCGGGCCCGGGACGGGGTTCGAACCCACGACCCGACGATTCCCTTCGCTCTCCTGCTCCGACGTTTAACCGCCTGAGCTATTTCGGACTCGGGAAATGTGTGGCAGTGCACACGTTTTTATAGTCCGGCCCGATCACACTCCGATCCGAAACTGCTCGAGAATCGGCCTCAAAATCGGGCCTGTGTGGCGGGGCCTTAAGAAACTGTAAAAACTCCTCAAACGAAAGCCAAGCACCATCTCCATCTTCGTAGACGATAAGGTGTGAAATAGTTGGTAAGCTCTTTAAAGACATCGATGCACGTTATGATGCCCTGAAATAAAAAGAGAAGAAGAGGGCTTGGTATCACAGATACTTTTGGTATGACAAATATAACAATTTTATAAAATCATTAAATACATACCTGCATTAGAACAAGAAATACTGAACGTGACGTGTGCAGTGTGCAAATGAGTACACAATCCCTTTTGCAGATAAGACAATAGTTGAAAGTGTAGTGAGTACATTATTAGAAATTGTGTGTAAAATTTTACTTCATACAAACAGTATCATTTAGAAACCTTCATATAACAACAAACGCTGAAGCATCAAATAAATTAAAAAGAAAAACCCAACAATAACAAAACAACATAAGAACATTATTGTAGAGCATCACAGATTCCCATGATTTACCACAGTATGCAATGTTATGGCAGGGAATTGCAAGAAAATCGTGAAATAAGCATGCAATCAAAACAACAAAAGCATCAAGACCACTACATAAGCGAGACCTTTTAAATGCTAAAAAATTCAAACTTACGGTTTTCCCAGCGAAGTTTGGATTGATGACACAGCCGGTACGAAGTGATAAATAATTACGAGGTCCGTGAGGCAGGTAAGTGGACGAAGACTGTGCGGGCTGTCGCTCCCAGCGGTTAAATAATCACCACGCGATCACTCTCCGGCACGGATCACGAAATGGTCAGCAATAGACCGTTTAAAGTGAAAACTTGAGTTTGTTGCACACCAGAAAAAAAAGGGGGGGAAAAAAACCAGTAACTAACGAATGACAAAACATAGCAACCTTCGATTTAATCCATACGACAGCAAAATTTAAATGCTAACTATGATACAGTCTTTGATTTACAGGGAGACCTTGGAATTCACTGTAAAGTACGATGTTTCAGACTAAAAGGTTGCGCAGTTGTGAAACATAACGGTACATGGGTCTTGAGATTTAACAGACAAGTGTATTTGAAACCGCCGTCGGCATATTTCAGCTTCAGAAATACAGACGTAAATGGCAGTACATTTACTTCTAAATATTTCCATAAGCCCTTGAATCCTGCTTATACGTTTCGTTATTTAAGTCGATAACCAGGAAGGGGGACGCTCTTCTATAGACTGTGATACCACTCACACCACTCACTGTCAGTACCACTCACATCACACATCAATGGCGAACTCTGCTTCTCTGTTACATTAACATGCATAGATAACGCCACGAGTGCATGACCCTTCCTGCGTTTGCTGTATGCCCTTTGGCCAAATGGGAGGGGCTGTTCTCAGTCTGCCTACTCCGACAGTGTCAGGGTATATGGCATGGTTAGGTTTTAGCTGCGTGCCTCACTCGGGTGAGATTTAACAGCTGTGCTTCCAACTTGCCATGAGTCGCTGGTTAGGACTTCGTCGCTGAACTGATACTGCCGATCTCAGTCGTTACGGAAAAGCAATTTGGCTGTACCAGCCGCTGTATTTCAGCTTCAGTCCCTGTGGCGGAATGGAAGACTGTTACTGTGTGTGTAATAATTATGGTCACAAGTTGCCCTGGGGTTCGTGACATGTCATAAGTTTTACGTCTGGTTTGTTGGTTGTTTTAGTGGCAACGCTGATGATTGTTGTTGATATTGTTGTTTTATCATTATTATTGTTAAATGGATTACAACCGGGGACCAGGTGTAAAACAGAAGTCACAATTCAACGTCATACTTTGACTGGTGACAGTAAGCTAAGATTTCTCTTTGGCTTAGACCTGGCACACGGTTTTAGTACACTTTTATGAATACAACTCCAGGGGTAGTGCTTAATTTACTTCAGTACTGAGCCAGTCAGTGCGTGAAAATCATGTCTCGGAAAAAAACCCGTTTAGGGCTTAACGTCTTTTGTCCACCACAGAGGTGATTTTTACAGACGGGGCACCGAAAACTGGGAGGCCTGTACAAATTTGCACCCCAGCTGGGTTCGAACCCACGGCCTTTCGGACGAGGGTCGAACGCCGCTCTGCCACTGAGCCACCCAGCTCCCATGAAAATGTCCCGAGCTAAGCCATTTAGGCACTACCGTTGAGCTGTCATCGCTGGTCACGGCCGACAGTGACATCCGGCTTCTAAATCAGGGTAGGAAGCCAACTCAGTTTTGGAATGAAATAATGAGTGTCCAGCCCAGGGAGCGGGGGCCATCGGGTCCGTCCAAGTCCGAGTCGTTTTGCTACGGGGAAAGCACTCGCGTGACTGCGTGGGATGGATGGCAGCAGACAGGAAGCGCGCGGCATCACGAGGTGGAGGGCGGGTCGCTCCTGACGGGCTCAATGGCAGTCACTGATGGTTGCCAGACAACCACTATGCCATCGCGCGCGCACAGCGATGGCGCAGTCAGTGGTTGTTTCGCAAATATCGGCAAACAATGATCCTTTGTTTTCGAACTTAGTTTCAAAAAATCATTGGCTTACAGCCCCGAACCAGTTTTCAAATCTGCTGTGTCATGCACGATCAGCGCATTGAGCCTGTCAGGCCCCGGCTATTTGTTGTACAGTCACGTGCCGCCCGGCTCTGAATGCCGCGGGTCTGTGAATTTGGGCCTTGTTACTCTACACTGAGTGCTGGTGGGTGAGTTTTGAATCCCAGATCACCGTACCGTTTGTCTCTTGGAGCCTAAGCCGGCGATGTATACTTCCACTGAAACTCCGCCGGGGCCACTAAGGTGACTGCCAAGCCGGGTATGAAGTCGAAAATACCCAATAAAGAAAGAAACGCGTTTTAAAAAAAGGGCAAGTTCATGAGTGAACTGTGTTGTGGCTTGTCCTTTTAAAGCGTGTTTCTTTGTCGGGGAAAATGCAGAGAAGTCTTGCTAGTTCAAAACGACTGAGACAGTTCAGTTTGCTGCGTCAGTTTAGTCAAGGAGCGATCTCTGAGCTCGGAAAGGCCCACACGCGCTCCACCTAACCCGTCAGAGTTCCTTTCGATAGTGTAGCAACTTATTGCGGGTCCTGTTTCAGCCCTGACGCACTACCGCAGGAGATGGATCGACCATGATAATTCAAGGGTAGTGCATGTCGGCGCCAAGCTCATCTGGCATTACCCTTGAATTATCATGGTCGATCCATCTCCTGCAACAGGTACATAGTCGTTAGATGACGCCTCCAAAATTTGGGAAATACGTGCGCCGGGCTGAATGCGTTAGTTACTATGGACCTAGATCTGAGTCTCGCCGGCTTCCTTTCAAGTCCCGTCCAACCTCCGCTGCGGTCTATCTCCACACCTCTGCGCTGGAGGCGATCGGCTGTGCCACCTGGTGCCCTTCAGTGCCTCTGTTCCTGCAAGTGCTTTTTCTCAGGTTTCTCAGTCGCCACGTCAGTGTCCGCTCGACCGTAGCCGTGTACTTCAGCTTGTCGTGACCCGCCACAGCGGGACTGAGGGTCGTCGGTGTTGTACTCTAGTATCGTGTGGGTATTAGGAAAGAGCAGAGCATCAGGGATTTCGACTCGACGCCTGTACCTGAGGCAATCAGATGATAACCGTCTCAAGTTAATTAACCGCCAGCCGGCACGGGCCGCCGCATTTCCAAACTTTTGGAGGCGTCGTCCAAGGACTATGTACCGGCAGGTGCAGGAGATGGATTGATCATGATAATTCAAGGGTAGTGCCAGATGAGCTTGGCGCCTACAGGCACTACCCTTGAATTATCATGATCATCTATTGCAGGGTCCCGGGGCTAAATGGGTTCACCACTGTGCTACGGGTTTCAGGCCACTTTATAAAGCCGTTTCAAATACTAGCGATCAAAATAGTTCCGAAACCACAGTAGCTGAGCTGACCCTTCGCACCACGTGAATGTCCTGTGTGGCGGTCTGCCGGTACTGTGTTTGTCTTGTACTGTGTTTGTCTTGTACTAGTGTTTGTCTTCAGAGTGAAGTGGCGTGTGTGTCACGCGAGCGTGCGTGTTGGGTTCAGTTCGCGGCGCTTTGAGCCGATTGGCAGAATTGGGCCACTAAAGCGCCTATATAATAACCGGTATTGTTATTAGTATTTTTATAATACCCAGCCTTGTCCGTGCGGCCCAGTTCGTTGACACCTGAACTAATGTCACGCGGACGCGGTTAGGTAATTATGTGGTGTTGATTACTGACTGATTAAACCAGACCTATGTAGGCTCTAAGTGTGTACTCTGTGTCGCTGCGAGGACAGTGTCAGTTTTCTTATCACACAGGCTATGTCCGAACCGCCGCGAACTCTGACGTGATTGTCAAGGTCAAAATGCACAAAAAAGATTCCAGCAAAGTATCAGGCTTAAGGCGCGTTTCCATACAGCGGTGGACTGAGTCAGCGACACTCATCAGTTCTAGCTCAGACTCCGAAATGCCTAATCATTTTGATTCGCTGGAATGTGAGTTCGCGCTATTCTCTGTTTCTGTCCCCCACCCTTTTTTTTTTTCCAGCAGAGCGGTTTGTTTATAATTGCTGTCACAGTCAACGCGTCTAATACACTATAGAAGACAGTCACTGAATCAGCTCGTGCAGTTCATACTCAAAAACCAGATAGGTGAGGTAGCATAAAAGACAGCCTCAAGCACTGCGTCTTCTCGGTAAAGGAACTTGAAGCAGAAGCACAAGACAGATCCGGCTGGCGTGCCGCCACCAGGAAAGCCTGCACGCTCTTTGAACACAATCGGCGCGAACGGATCACGTGCCAGAACTCGCAGAAAGACAGCTTCGACTCTCCCCACAGCTACGTTCCAGTGCCCCCATTGCCCTCGCAGGTGTGGCTCCAGTATTGGCTTGGCCAGCCACACCCGCACCCACAAATAGAAGTCATGCACAATGACGACATCATCGGTTTTCCATGGCGGTCTACCCATTACATTACAATTAGGGAGGTCAGGCAGTAAGGGGCCGGTGTTTGCTTCTTTGTTTCTTTCTTTGTTTAATCGTCTGCCTTCTTTGGATGTTTTGTCAGTATGCTGGAATTTGCTTCAAATCTCTTGATAGATGAGAAGAGACATGTTTGGTGCTTTGATTCATACCAGCCTTGGCTTAACCAGCGGACTCTTTTTGCCCTAGTTTGAGTTGCCAAGTCACTGGATGGCGATTTGAGGTGTGTACCAGTTTTGGCTGCGCTTCAATGTAGGGTTGGTACAGAATCATGTTCATAGCCAGGAAATGAGACGGGTGATGTCTTTATTTTTGGGATGTTGTGCATGGGAAATGTGCAGCAAGTGGGCGGTAGTGTTATTTTAGGGGATTGGACAATTAGGGGATGACTGGGACAGACTAAGGCTAAGGCATTTTAACAGATGGGACTGTATGGAAGGCCGAATGTGGTCTAAGGTCAGTAGCGCGGATGCCGGACTGGCCGCATATCAACACCCACAGAGGTCCGTGTCAGGCGCCTGTGAGATCTGCAATCGTCACGTGGACTGGCTGTTATCAGTTTAGACGCAGACGTCATTTTGAAAACAATGTGTCGGTAAGAGGAAATGAAAAGGCTTGGACACGTGACCTGACCATCCGATGACTTACTGTTGGTACAGGCCGGGTCGTGCTCATGCCGCTGGTGTGTGTTGCACAGAGTCCGTGACTCTGGACCTAGCATAACCTTGAACAGCCGAGCGTCATGTCTAGAATCACCGCCGGTCTGCCACGCGCATTGACTGTGACGTCGGCCTGAGGCAGGACATTCTGAGTAAACTCCCTTGCCTGTCACCGTACGTACTCGGTGTCTGTTTCTGAAAACTTGATTCGTTCAACGCCCAACAACCACAACCGTCCCAGGAACATGGATACAAAGTGGTGTCAGCAAGAGGCATAGATCCTCATGAGTCCCCGCAACGGCGGGGGCTCATGAGGATCTACGCCTCTTGGGTGGGATCCGGCCGCCGCATGCTCACTTTTTGGAAGGCGCAGGCTATGATCGCCATAATTCGCGGATACAGCTTGTCACCAATTTTGTCTTGCTTTAACTAATACTTTGTACCCTTCTTTTCACACACACGAACCAGGGGTTTTCCGACTGCATTCAACTTTTGAGCATAACGGAAGTAACTCTCCTGCTTGCAAAGGAGAAGAAGAGCAGAAACGTCAGTCATTTTACATTCCCCTAGCCGTATCTTGCCCGCCATTATTGTCAGACATTGTATTTTATACAGGAGATATTGCGATCTATGAACCCTGCCCTGTCGCTGTATGTACTCAACTCTTGCTTCATTCAACGTCTAAAAACCACAACCGTCCCATAAACTAACGTGGATACACATTGGTCTCAGCAAGAAGTACTGATCCTCATCAGCCCCTCAGTCGCGGGGGCCCATGAGGATCTACGTCTCTTGCAGTTGGATCGCGTTCACTTGAACTCGGCAGTCAAGGGATTAGTTAACCCTTTGGTGCCTGGTGTAGGTCGCTTTAAGTTCAAATACACCCCTGACGGAGCTGCCGACAACTCCATGCCTTCCCTCTGCCTTCAGTTCCCTCTCCAGCGGTAACTGTAGGATATGAGTCGGCCGTGATGGCTCACGGGCAGCGCCTGATTGTGAATGTGGCAGCTGTCTTAGCGGTAAGGTGCTCAGCCGTCATCCTTGCGCTATCACGGTGGATCCAAGTCGAAGCCTGGACCCAGATCTTAGCACGCTGACTCTCCACCTGACGTGTCCGGTTGTGAAAGCGCAGGAAAGTAAGCTATTGATAACGATGATTGTTAGTGGGGCAAAATACACACAGGCAGATGTCAGCAGCGAGTGGACCACGCACAATCCAGTACGTGGCTAAGTCGGCCCGAGCCGATTTTGCTCGCTGGTCAAATTCATGCGACGTACGCCTGTTTTTAGTGCGACGGTTCAGAATAGCTGGTTCGGAGTATCACTGACTAAATCACTAAATCACTGTGACTGACTTGAGCTGACCAGTCTGGAATCAGACGCTGGATTCACCGTTTCTTCGCGCTGTGACTGAACTCGACAAATCTGAATGAGTGTGTGGTGAGCTTTTCTCTGGACCTGTAACAACAAGGAATCTAACTGGGAAACAGACAGCTGGACTTTCTACGAAGGTCACAGCGCCGCAACTGCTGATGTACACAGGTAGGTATCATACGTCCGTTTTCGAGAACAGTCGATGATGGTGTGTGCTGGTTTGTAATTTTCGACCTTACGGCCTGCGGCCGTAAGGTCGAAATTATAGACCAGCACGCCAATACGTTTGTCGGTGTGTCATTCTGGATTTTGTGTAATTCTGGATTTTTCTGCCATTTTGGTCAGAATTACGTTGCATCATGTACTTAAAAATGACAGTCTTCGCTTTGGTGAGGTATGATGTAGGTCACATTTACGCCAGACGACACTTTGGAAAAAACGAGAGTGATGTCACGGCGAATAATGAGCCTCTACCACAAACACAGACACCACTCTGGGCTCATGAGGATCTAATTAGTCTTTGAGATGTTTGGAGTGCTGTCTGTGTTTATGGCACAAGCTGGTTGCCCGCCGTGGCTTGGCTTTCCTACGTCAGTGGTTGAGAGTCGTTGGCCGCAAACGAAACCTCACTAGTCTTGGACAACGCAAAAATTGCCTGCTCAGGCGTACGCACGGTGTTTTATCGAGGTCCTTTTTGAGTGTTGGGGTGTAGGGGGGCTCTGGATAGAGGTAGCACCTTTGCTGTTCGGCAGCTGCGTCCTACATAGGACGGACGGGCATCACTGGTCCTCATCCATCTCCTTAATCTCTCTCGTGTTGGCTCCAAGCGCCACACCCTGGCAAACCACCTCAGATGGTGGGCTAAACCACGTGAGGGGGTGGTGTTAACATTGCACCACTAGGCGGATGAGCTTTTTCTGACAGCCAACGGCTAGAGGACGGAGGAGATCAGGTTGGATCCAACGGCCAAATGTGGGGGAGTAAACCCTTCAAATCAGGAGTGGAGCCCCGAAGGCAGACAGCTGCCTGTATTCACGCACTGTTCTGGCAGCTCCTGCAGCCAAACTGGTGCCAAACGTACTGCTTTGCATTCCTTTGGATACATCAGCGAGGCCGAGAGGGGGATCTTGACGACTGGGCACCCCATGATCTCCATACACTTTGCCCAGGCTTGCGCCCTGGAGAGGTCACTCCAGAGACTCAGTGACCCAGCAAGCGCATATACTCCATTGTCTTCCGAGACAGGATGCCAAACCGTGTGTAGTGTTGCAAAGAAAGGGGGGGGGGGGGGGGGCCAGGAAAAGTGTGGACACGATGCTGACAACACAGTGTGGGGTCGGACAAGGAAGTCGCGTACTTTCTTTTTCTGCTCGGCAGTTCGTGGTCAGGCACTTTCGTTTTCGTAATGGTCGACGCATTTTTAGAGACCTTGTTCGTTGAACATGCGGAAGTTGTTCGGCTTCGTTGTTGTTGTTGGTGCTGTTGGTATTGTTGTCGTTGTTTTTGCTGTTGGTATTGTTGTCGTTATTGTTGTTGGTGCTGTTGGTATTGTTGTCGTTATTGTTGTTGGTGCTGTTGGTATTGTTGTCGTTGTTGTCGTTGTTGTTGTTGGTGCTGTTGGTATTGTTGTCGTTGTTGTTGTTGGTGCTGTTGGTATTGGTGTCGTTGTTGACGGTTCACGGGGCATAATTGAGGAGTGCGTTGCCGATAGAAGGCATTGAGACAGAAACCCCGTACTGCTGCCTTCTTGACTTTTCCTACAGTCGAGGGGGTGTTCCAGCCCCCCCCCCACCCTCCTCCCCCCCGCTCCGCCCCACCGCCCCCCCCCCCCACCCCCCCAAAAAAAAAATTTAAATGCTATAACAAAGTCCCTTTTGGGGAGTTAGCCCCCCCCCCCCCCCCTCGCCTCCTTCCTGTTTGATATTTTAGCGATTTCTGACACACACGCTCCAACCCCCCCACCCCCCCCCACCCTCCCACTCCCTTTGTTCGATATTTTGCAGAGTGGCGAGAGTCTTGACACACACGCCCCCCCCCCCCACACACACACACACCACCACCACCACCCCGCCCCCGTCAGGTTTAAGGTCCCAAACAAGAAGTTGAAAAAGTTGCCCCCCCCCCTCCCCGCCCCACCACTGCCACCACCACCCCACCTCCACCCTCGAGGTAACTGATCCGCGCCTGCAATCTCATGTTCAAGAATGCTGTACGATGTTCAGAAATACTGCACGACGTTCAAGCGTGCTGTATGAAGTGTCAAAGAATGTCCATTGTTTGACACTTATAATAATAATAATAATAATAATAATAATAATAATACATAGTTCTTGTATAGCGCTGTTCTCCAAGAAAACACTCGACTCACTGCGCATGCACAACGGCACACCCTTTCTCTCAGACACACCCACAATTATACACTACTTTAAACCACCCGCCATCCCTTCCACACACCTTACATCCACTTCCTCTAGGATCAGAATAAATGGCAGTCAGTCAACAGTTAGCTAAATATGAGCTAAGTGTTAAATGCCCGACAAAAAAGAAAAGTCTTTAAGTGAACTTTGAACTGTGACAATGTGGGCAGATGCCGCATTTCATTTGGCAGAGAGTTCCACACACTTGGGGCTAAAAAGGTGAAAGAACGCTCCCCGACAGTTTTCATGTTAAGCTTCGGGATTTTTAAAAGTTTTTCACTGGAGGAACGGAGGGTGCGTGATGGCTGATAAGCAGACAGCTTGGCAGAGAGGTACGGCGGGAGATATCTGTCAAAATGCCGATAGGCGAAAATTGCAATTTTGTACTGGCAGTGGAATTTGACGGGCTGCCAGTGCAGTTGCTTCAGTAGAGGCGTAACGTGGTCTCTCTTTCGTTTCTTCAAGATGAGACGAGCCGCATTGTTTTGAATCATCTGCAAGCGTGAAATGTGATCCGCCGGTAAACCTGCCAGTACAGAATTGCAATAATCGAGCCTGGAAGTAATGAATGCATTTACAAGTCTTGACACCGCACTTTCTGTGAGATACGTTCTGAGGGAAGAAATTCTGCGCAGCTCAAGGAAACCAGCTCGGCAGACGCTACTGATATGATCATGCATGGAGAGCGTCGAATCAATCTTCACACCCAGATATTTGACACATTTCTGGAAGGAAACGCTGCAGCCACCAATGTTTGCGAACTCGCCGTCAATCAGACTAAGGCGAGACTGAGAGCCGGCAGGCATGACTTCGGTTTCGTCAGTGTTAAGCTTAAGTTTGTTGCTAGTCATCCAGGACAGGACGTCGTCTATACAACACTGTACGCTCATCTTAGCGGAGCTGAAATGGCTAGGCGCGCTACTTCTTGACAATTCAGTATCGTCAGCATACTTGTGAAAATCACACTCATGGGCGGCAATGATACAGTACATACAGTATGCTTGAACATCGTGCAGTTTTCTGAACATCGTACAGCGTGCTAGGGCATGGTATTGGTCGTACGCTCGTCGACTACAGGTCGAAGCACTGACATCGACTGTGATTTCAGATCCATGAACATGCTTTAGGAATGACTTCTTTACGTTCCCTAGGGTCCCAGCCCTTGACTAGACATAATGCATGCCCTGCCCCAGCTCTTTACGTTCCCTAGGGTCCCAGCCCTTGACTAGACACAATGCATGCCCTGCCCCAGCTCTTTACGTTCCCTAGGGTCCCAGCCCTTGACTAGACACAATGCATGCCCTGCCCCAGCTCTTTACGTTCCCTAGGCTCCCAGCCCTTGACTAGACACAATGCATGCCCCGCCCCAGCTCTTTACGTTCCCTAGGGTCCCAGCCCTTGACTAGACACAATGCATGCCCCGCCCCAGCTCTTTACGTTCCCTAGGGTCCCAGCCCTTGACTAGACACAATGCATGCCCCGCCCCAGCTCTTTACGTTCCCTAGGGTCCCAGCCCTTGACTAGACACAATGCATGCCCCGCCCCAGCTCTTTATGTTCCCTAGGGTCCCAGCCCTTGACTAGACACAATGCATGCCCCGCCCCAGCTCTTTACGTTCCCTAGGGTCCCAGCCCTTGACTAGACACAATGCATGCCCTGCCCCAGCTCTTTACGTTCCTTAGGGTCCCAGCCCTTGACTAGACACAATGCATGCCCTGCCCCAGCTCTTTACGTTCCCTAGGGTCCCAGCCCTTGACTAGACACAATGCATGCCCTGCCCCAGCTCTTTACGTTCCCTAGGGTCCCAGCCCTTCACTAGGCACAATGCATGCCCTGCCCCAGCTCTTTACGTTCCCTAGGGTCCCAGCCCCTTCACTAGACACAATGCATGCCCTGCCCCAGCTCTTTACGTTCCCTAGGGTCCCAGCCCTTGACTAGGCACAATGCATGCCCTGCCCCAGCTCTCTACGTTCCCTAGGGTCCCAGCCCTTGACTAGACACAATGCATGCCCCGCCCCAGCTCTTTACGTTCCCTAGGGTCCCAGCCCTTGACTAGACACAATGCATGCCCTGCCCCAGTTCTTTACGTTCCCTAGGGTCCCAGCCCTTGACTAGACACAATGCATGCCCTGCCCCAGCTCTTTACGTTCCCTAGGGTCCCAGCCCTTGACTAGACACAATGCATGCCCTGCCACAGCTCTTTACGTTCCCTGGGGTCCCAGCCCTTGACTAGACACAATGCATGCCCTGCCCCAGCTCTTTACGTTCCCTAGGGTCCCAGCCCTTGACTAGACACAATGCATGCCCTGCCCCAGCTCTTTACGTTCCCTAGGGTCCCAGCCCTTGACTTGACACAATGCATGCCCTGCCCCAGCTCTTTACGTTCCCTAGGGTCCCAGCCCTTGACTAGACACAATGCATGCCCTGCCCCAGCTCTTTACGTTCCCTAGGGTCCCAGCCCTTGACTAGACACAATGCATGCCCTGCCCCAGCTCTCCTAATGTTGGTTTTTATGGTTTAAAGTATGTAAGTATACATTGGTATTTTTGTGGCCTTTGCAAAAGCATAATTTGCTCAGCATTAATGTAAGACAAACTAAAAACATTTATACGGGAAATATTGCGAACTATGAACTTTTTGCTGCCTGGAGTAGGTCGCTCTC
>BTPG01000002.1:0-172500 GCA_036245525.1 Semisulcospira habei | reverse complement strand
GTGAAGTCATCCATTGTTCCACTTAAGTCGCGTGTGACGTTAAAGTCATCCATTGTTCCACTTAAGGCGCATACGGCATTACGGGCGTTACGACAGTAATAATAGGACCGGTTAGTTGGCAAAAGGCAGTATGTCCGGTTTAGAGGAAAGCGAGATTGTTATTGTTACACAATGCAAATCACGCTATTCTCTAAAATGGACTTCCTGCCTTTTGCCAAATAACGGCAGCAGTTACCCAGTTGACGATTTTTTTCCTGTCTTGATTGACGGGTCACATGGCTGCGTTTTAACCAATCGCATGTCGCGCTATAAAAGCACATGGCACCTGTTTGTCCGGCCTACATCTGGCAAACACACGACGTCTGGTTCTGTTGTGTTATGGCGCAAGTGTTGTCCCAAAGCCTGACAGAGGAGAACTGAACACGAGGCCGACATTATTAGTTGTGTTACGTGTTAGGCTTGGCCAGTGGTTGTTGTCGCCCCGAGGGTCCGGTCAGGGGGGTCAATGTCGGAGGTCAGAGTCGAGGGCTTTAGCCCTCGACTCTGACCTCCGACATTGATCCCCCTGACCGGACTCGAGATGCGACACTGAAGAATCACTGGCCAAGCCTAACACGCAATGCGATTTTGTCTTCAACTGTAAACAAGATGATGATTTCATCCCAAAGTCTACCGTATTATTTGGAGCTCACCTGCGTTAGAAGTTGGGCACACGCTACCACAAACACCTATTGCCGGGCGCAATTTTGTGGCGGCAATGTTGCCGCCACAATTAGGGGCGCCTACAATATTGCCGCCACAAATTGCGCCCCGGTTGTTTGGTTAGTTCGGGTTTAACGTCCAAAGCATCGAGGTGATCATGGACGGCCCTGACGGGCGGGTTATGGGGGACAGGGAAATCTATTGCGCCCCGATATAAACCGAGTCTATTTATTTGTGGTAGCCGGCAAGGCTCGAGCAATGTTGCCGCCTCTCAGCCAATCAGCGGTGTCCTTGCGCCACTTCCCGTTTCTTCATCTTCCCAGCCGGAAAAATGGCGGAGAAGCTGAGCGACCGGGTTTTGAGACTGTTAAGTCATTGGAGACGCGCCGCATGCGGAAACGCTGCGAATAGCTGCGTATCCGTATGCGGCACGAGTCTCCAGTGAGTTAATTGATCAACCTGGTCCGAGAGTTCCCATGCATATGGAACTCCTGCAGCTCCGAATATTTGAACGGGGCGCGTGAGAGCTGTTCCATATATGGTAATGGCAGGTCAGTCAGTACAAACACATTGCGCGCACATTGAAACGTGTGCCACGAAGCCGATGTGGCAGGTGGCAAATTGTTGCTTACCACACATTGCTAGTGGCAAATTCTGGTAGCGTGGGCCCAGCCCCTTAGGAACATTCAGAGTTGTTCATATTTTTAAGCTTATCCTTCTGATCTATTTTCCTCCTCTCTAAGCCAACCTCTTATCAACACACACGCCGGCGCACACAAATAAAGACGGACACACAGCACTTCCCGCCATTAGTACGCTCTGTGGGCTCGTGTAGCGACAGGAATTCTGAAGAAGAAGAATAGCACGAGCCGAATGACGTCACTATAAGCTGAAGGTCTCTTACACATCCACTTAATAAAGTATTTCGCCAAGTTTCAAGTTTGTGTGTACAGAAATATCGGAGATTCTCTTGTTTACATACATACGCACATACGGCGCTTCGCGCAAAATGTAGGCTACGTTCAGCAGAGCGAGGTTAGCGTAACTAGACATGACGTAATTTTATCTTGTTACTTCAATTGTTATAGGTTTAGCTTGCCCGCCTTTGACGTCACGGACATGCTATTAAATTCGCCCCACCGCGACCCGTTCTATAAATAGAAGGGCGTTAAAAAGATAAGCATGATTTATACCCTTGAAAGGGCCCCAAGCTTTACGTGTGACTTAGAGAGTCAGGGGACGCGATCTCCATACTTCCGACTGTCAGTCAACAAGCCGCGTATCCGTAGGAGGCACGTCTCGAATGAGCTAATCCCCTGTCAATGACTGAGGTAGGAAGTGCTTGGGAGACCGATGTCAGTGACTGTGGTAGGAAGTACTTGGGAGACCGACGTCAGTGACGGAGGTAGGAAGTGCTTGGGACGATGTCATGACTGAGGTAGGAAGTGCTTGGGAGACGATGTCAGACTGTGGTAGGAGTACTGGGGACGACGTCAGTGACTGAGGTAGGAAGTGCTTGGGAGACCGATGTCAATGACTGAGGTAGGAAGTACTTGGGAGACCGACGTCAATGACTGAGGTAGGAAGTGCTTGGGAGACCGACGTCAATGACTGAGGTAGGAAGTGCTTGGGAGACCGACGTCAATGACTGAGGTAGGAAGTGCTTGGGAGACCGACGTCAGTGACTGAGGTAGGAAGTGCTTGGGAGACCGACGTCAATGACTGAGGTAGGAAGTGCTTGGGAGACCGACGTCAGTGACTGAGGTAGGAAGTGCTTGGGAGACTGACGTCAGTGACTGAGGTAGGAAGTGCTTGGGAGACCGACGTCAGTGACTGAGGTAGGAAGTGCTTGGGAGACCGACGTCAGTGACTGAGGTAGGAAGTGCTTGGGATACCGACGTCAGTGACTGAGGTAGGAAGTGCTTGGGAGACCGACGTCAGTGACTGGGATAGGAAGTGCTTGGGAGACCGATGAAAGAAACTGGAACGCAGTTTTTGCTGGCACAGTTTTTGAGCCGCGTGTAGATCTAGGCCGGTGAGTACAAGATGTGTGGGATTCACTGGCACGAACATGGCTGACTCTTGACGGTAAGCGCTTTATACTGCTTAGAAAATGATTTTTTTTTTTTAAGTCAGCAAAATATCACTGCTGTTACATACTCGATACATTTCCCAAGAGAGAGGACGAAAAACCGCAGGGAGTAGATCCATGATGCCGTTGTCAGTTTGAAAAGATTCCAATACCAGGGTGGATCAGTCACCTCGAGAGAGTGGGGGCGGGGGGGGGGGGGGAGGTCAAACTTTTTGTTTGTGACCCATAACTGGACACAGAAAGCCTCCCCGGCCCTAAAAACTCGAAAAGCCCCGCGGGGGGGGGGGGGGGGGGGGGGAGGGGGGGGGGGTAGTCGTCGGTCACCAAAAAATCAAACAATGGAGGGGGGATGTAGGGGGTGGGGGGTGGGGGCTAGCGACAAGCGTGTGTAAGTCTCTTGCACTATCTCACGGCAAAGATAAAAATATTATTAAAATAAAAACAAATAGAGGGTGGGGGTGGGGGGGGGGGGGCCAAAAAGGACATTTGTTATAGCATTTTAAAGAAATTTTGGCGGTGGGGGGGGGGGGTGCACTTTCCCTCTCCCCTCCCTCCCCCCCCCCCTCCGATCCGCCCCTAAACACGAGCATTTGGTAGATTTCACCGGTCACCGTTTTGCTTCATTGGAATGTCAGTTTCAAGAGACAGATCTTCGTGAGCCCACACGGTCGCGCTAACTTACCGCAGTTGCGGAGGCTCATGAGAATCTATGCCTCTTCCGATAATAAAGATTATTTCGTGGAGCTTTCTTTGGTTGACAAGTCGGAGTGCTTGTTTCCTGCACCTCTCCAACTCTGTGACGACATGCCACTCGGCTTTGGGGCTTTGTTCTTACGAAGTGGGCATGTCGAGGGGGGGGGGGAGGGGGGGGGGAGGGGGAGGGAGATGGGGGTGGGGGAGGGGGGTGGGTGCGGGGTTTACGCTGGTGGTAAGTCGGTCGGAGGCTATCCCATGAATCACCTCAAAGCACCGCGACCCGGAACCCAACGCGCAACCTGATTCCGATGGGACGCAGGTCACGTGGGCCGAAGGTCAACAGTAACTGGGGTTGCTTGTGCTGAAGTGGTCATTATGGTGTATATATCTATTTGGTCACTGTACCACTGGCCATCACTGGACTGTCCACCGTGTACACTGTCCGGTGTCAAATTGTCCACTGTGTACACTGTCCGGTGTCAAACTGTCCACTGTGTACACTGTCCGGTATCAAACTGTCCACCGTGTGCACTGTCCGGTGTCAAACTGTCCACCGTGTGCACTGTCCGGTGTCAAACTGTCCACCGTTACACTGTGTGTGTATAAAATCATGCTCAAACATCGCACACCAATAAACCCGTTCGGTAGCCTGTTTATTCTGGCGTGGCCGTGTTGGACAAAACGGTGCTCACATCGCACACATGAATGTTTCAGTCTGATTCTGGCACTACTCATTGAGCTCTTCGGCAATCTTCACATCCATCTATGGCCTCCGAGATTTATTTTAGTACTGAAGCGAATGTCGGCTTATTCACGTGACCTCTCGCCCGACATTTGAAAAGTCTTGGACAGTTCAACATTGGACAGTGTACACGGGGTACAGTTCAACACTGGACAGTGTACACGGGGTACAGTTCAACACTGGACAGTGTACACGGGGTACAGTTCAACACTGGACAGTGTACACGGGGTACAGTTCAACACTGGACAGTGTACACGGGGTACAGTTCAACACTGGACAGTGTACACGGAGTACAGTGTCCGGAAAGTAAACTATAATGACCACTTCAGCATTGTTTGTGTCCGGAATGTTTATAAAGTGGCTTTATCCCAG
The DNA here is from genome assembly GCA_036245525.1 of Semisulcospira habei. NCBI lineage: Eukaryota > Metazoa > Mollusca > Gastropoda > Semisulcospiridae > Semisulcospira > Semisulcospira habei. The sequence goes on along the minus strand of BTPG01000002.1, from coordinate 167,896 downwards.
ACTGAGGCTAAAAGCGTCAAATTTGTACACCGCCATATATCTCTCTCTTGGCTTGACTTCGCGAACGAAGATTCTATAGGGCTTGCCCACGTCGTCTGCAGGCATTTTCGTGGCTGCGGAGGCCAATCCGGGACAGGCAGGTTCGACCGCAGTGGCTGCAGGGGAAGGTCTGGTCAGGGTTCTGAGTTACGACAACTCTGTTTTTTCTTCTAAGACGCTTGTCCTTAAGGTTAGCTCTGCGAGAGTCCTCAAAGGAGACGGCTGCCTTGTGAATGGTGGAGCGCCAGGTGTCACGGTCCGCAGCAAGCGAAGACCACTGGCGGTGGTCGATTTGGCAGGCACTAAGCGACTTCTTGAGACCGTCTTTGTATCTCTTCTTTGGTGCCCCTCTGTCTCGGTGTCCAGTGGCGAGCTCGCCGAACAGAGTGATCTTTGGTAGGCGATGATCCTCCATCCTGGAGACGTGCCCCGCCCAGCGAAGCTGTGTCCGCAGCAGCAAAGCCTCGATGCTCACAGTTTCCGCCTGTTCAAGGACTTCGACGTTGGTGACATAGTCACTCCAGTGAATGCTGAGGATGGTACGCAGGCAGCGCTGGTGAAAGCGTTCGAGGAGTCGTAGTTGGCTGCGGTAGAGGGCCCAGGACTCGGAACCGTACAGCAGGGTGGTGAGGACGACAGCTCTGCACACGCTGATCTTGGTGCCTTTTTCAGATGTTGATTGTGCCACACCCGCTTGAATAGTCGCCCGAAAGCACTGTTCGCTTTTGCCAGCCTGTTGTCCAGCTCCTTGTCCAGCTTGGCGTCTGACGTGATGATGCAGCCAAGGTAGGTAAACTGGTGTACAGACTTCAGTTCGGACTCGCCGATGGTGATGTGGGGAGGGCGATGCTCTTCCTTGGGTGCCGGCTGATGAAGGACCTCTGTCTTTTTCAGACTGACCTCAAGTCCAAAGAGCTGGGCAGCATCTGCGAAGCAGGACGTAATGCGCTGCAAGGCTCTCTCTGTGTGTGCAACGAGGGCAGCGTCATCAGCGAAGAGCAGCTCACGAATCAGTTGGTCTAGGGTTTTCGTGTGGGCCTGCAGTCGTCTGAGGTTGAACAGGCTGCCATCGAGACGATACCTGATGTACACTGCGTCGTCATCGTCGAGGTCCACTGTGGCCTGCTTCAACATCATGCTGAAGAAGATGGTGAAGAGGGTCGGTGCCAGCACGCAGCCTTGCTTCACGCCGTTGCGAATGGGGAATGGTTCTGAGAGGTCACTGTTTAGTCTGACCTGGCCTTGCTGGTCCTCGTGGAGCTGGACGATCATGTTGAGGAACTTTGGGGGACAACCTAGTCGCTCCAGGATCTGCCACATACCTTGCCTGCTCACAGTGTCGAACGCTTTTGTTAGGTCGACAAACGTTACGTACAGCCCTTTGTTCTGCTCGCGGCACTTCTCCTGAAGCTGTCTCAGCACAAAGACCATGTCGGTGGTACTCCTGTTGGCTCTGAAGCCACACTGACCCTCTGGGAGGTGGTCTTCAGCGATGGCAGGTACCAGCCGATTCAGGAGCAACCTTGCGAGAATTTTCCCGGCAATGGACAGCAGGGTAATTCCACGATAATTAGAGCAGGCAGACTTCTCTCCTTTGTTCTTGAACAGGGTGATGATGACTGCATCACGGAGATCCTTTGGTAGTGTTCCTTTTCCCCAGCAGCAGAGAAAGAGGTCGTGGAGCTTGTTGTGCAGTGCTGGGCCTCCATGTTTCCAGATCTCTGGCGGGATTCCGTCAATGCCTGCTGCTTTGCCACTCATGAGCTGGTGGATGGCTGTGAGGGTCTCTTCGGCGGTGGGCGGTTCGTCCAATTCAACCTTTAGTGGAAGGTGTGGGATTTGGAGGATGACTGTTTCTTGAACAGTGCGTTCAGCGCCGAAGAGGTCCTGAAAGTATTCCGACCAGCGGTTCAAGATGGAGGTATTATCTGTGAGGAGTGTCTGTCCATCAGCGCTTCGCAGGGGACTTTGTACCAGGTGCCTAGGGCCATACACTGCTTTCAGTGCTTCGTAGAAGCCCCTGTAGTCACCGTTGTCAGCGCAGAGCTGGGTCCTCTGTGCGAGTCTGGACCACCACTCGTTCTGGAGCTCTCTAAGCTTGAGCTGGAGACTGCTGCAGATGAGGCGGAAGGCAGACTTCTTCACAGGGCAGGAAGGCTGGGCTAGGTGGGCCTGGTGGGCGGCTCTTTTTTTTTTTGCTAGAAGTTCCTGGATCTCTACGTCGTTTTCGTCAAACCAGTCTTTGTTCCTCTTTCTAGCAAAGCCCAAGACTTCCACAGAGGATTTTACAATAGCAGTTTTCAGTTGTTCCCAGAGTGTTTCAGGAGAGGAGTCTGCTGGATCAACTGTGTCTTTGAGCATGCGCTGTAAATCGGCCTGAAGGGCAGCTTTCTTGTCGTCACGCTGAAGGCTGGCAACATCAAGCTTTTTCTTGGGAGGGCCGCCTTTCTTGGGTTTCAGCTTAAGGCGGAGCCTGAGTTTGCAGCGAACAAGGCGGTGGTCAGTGTGGCACTCTGCGCTGGGCATCACTCTGGTGAGGAGGACGTCACTGCGGTCCCTCTGACGCACTAGGACATAGTCGATAAGGTGCCAGTGCTTGGAGCGAGGATGCATCCAGGTGGTCTTTCGACTGTCCTTTTGCTGGAAAGTGGTGTTGGTGATGACAAGTTGCTGCTCTGCACAGAGCTCCAACAGTAGGCGACCATTGTCATTGCAGTTCCCAACGCCATGCTTGCCGAGGACTCCTTTCCAGGCTTCAGAGTCTTGGCCTACTCTGGCGTTGAAGTCGCCAAGGATGATGACTTTGTCGTCTGCAGGGGTGCTCTGCAGGAGGCTGCGCAGGTCAGAGTAGAACTTGTCTTTTTCTGCAGGCTCTGCCAGGAGGGTTGGGGAGTACACACTGAGAAGGGTGACATGTTGCTGGTGTCTCAGTGGGAGGCGCATGGACATGATGCGGTCGGAGTGACCCGTTGGTAGGTTTTCCAACTTAGTCGCAATGGGGGTCTTCACCATGAAGCCCACGCCTGAGAGCCGTCTTTCTGATGCAGGCCTGCCTGACCAGTAGAGGGTGTAGCCAGCGCCAAGTTCTTGGAGGCTGCCTTCCTCCGGGAGGCGTACTTCGCTGAGCGCGGCGATGTCGATGTTTAACCTTCGCAATTCATGGGCAATGAGGGCGGAGCGACGTTCAGGGCGTCCGCTGTCTGCTGTGTCGAGCATGGTTCGGATGTTCCAGCATGCTACGTTGAGTCCGGTCGTGGTCGTCATGAAAGTGGATCCATTGTTTTTTCTTGTTTTCTGACCGCATGAGAAGATGCCCGTTGACCGCGGCTAGCCAACTGGGGTTACGAGGGGATGAGCTTTGGTTAGGCCACCTTTTCTAGGCCCCTCTCCGTGTGGAGCAAGCAGTGCTGTCCCTAGAGAAGGCTGCTTGGTCGTTCAGGGTGTGCCGAGTGACGTTGTCATCCCCAGGTCAACATCAGGCGACCAATATCCTGAACCGCCTGCATGCAGGTTTGAGACTGCGGCTTCCAGTGACATCTTTCACCTGCCGTTTTGCCCCTTGCCCATCGCTACAGGACTTGGAAAGTTCAGTGTCATAGTCCGTGGGCGTTTCCTAAAGCCTGCGCGGTGGAGCTTTTTGGTGGAGTGCAGTGTGCGCAGTACTGGCCCCACCCTTTAAACCCTTGGTTCGTTTGCCATGGCCTAGCAAGCTGGGACGGTGGCATCGAGGTCCTCGGGTCGTAGGTTTTATATCAGACTGTCCTTGTCTTAGTCTCTGGCTCAAAAGCCTTCCCCGGAGACACGGGGGCTTTGATGTCAGGGGTTTCCTCCCTTAGCCTTTCCGCAGCCAAGCGGCCAGGCCTGCAAGGCAGCAGGGGACTCGTGGGGGCCGGGGTCGTCTATGTCCCGTGCAGATGTGAACATCTGCCCACTGCCCAGACGGTGACACCAGAGGAGAAAAATCCAACGCCGGAACCCGGTATCGAACCTCGCACCTTTGGCATTGGAGGCAGACGCCTTAACCACTGCGCCACTTCCCCGTCACCGCCATATATATGCAAGCTACATTATAGTACTTGCCGTGAGATGACCTTGGTTGCCTGCTTGGCGTTAAACCCAAATAACTAACTAATTATAGTACTTACAGGTAAGGATGATAGACCAATGGCTTTAGTTTAAGGGTGGTGCCAGAATAGCTTGGCGCCTAGAGGCGCCAAGCTATTCTGGCACTACCCTTGAACTAGTTTAGTCAAACTTATTTCACACACTGGTGTATTCCGAATGATAAGGGTTACAGCGGTAACAGCACCGTCCAGTTGTCCACTAGTTAGCAGGAGATAGGTCGACCATGATAATTCAAGGGTAGTGCCTGAGTAGCTAATCTGGCACTACCCTTGAATTATCATGGTCGATCCATCTCCTGCAACAGGTGCATAGTCTTTAGATGACGCCTCCAAAATTTGAGAAATACGTGCGGCGGGCTGAATGAGTTAAAGGGACCTACTGTAGACAAGGAGGGAGTAATAGATGGCAGTGTCTCCTTGAAAAATGTCTTAGAATAAACTTGAGGTGGACAAAAAAAAAATATCTTACGAAGTTTGAATGTCTTTAAATAAAAAAGTATTCGTCTCTTCTTTTCCAATATAGGCAGAAGAGTTCCACCGATGCGCACCAGGGGTAGTAGAAAACCTGTGTTACGTGTGACTGTTCATACGGATTGTAAACAGGAGGGCAGAAAAGTCATAACTAATGCAAGACAACATTGAGAGTTCTTTAGCAGTCATAGCCCTCCCTGGAGCAGATCGCGTCAGTCATCCAGCATTTCACTGCACTATTTTTAGTGGGTCATATGCTATTAATACGTCATTTAGTGTTTATCCCGGCTGCGGCTATTTATAGTGGCTCATGTGATATTATTACGTCATTCAGTGTTTCTCCCGGCTGCGGCTATTTATAGTGTCTCATGTGATATTATTACGTCATTCAGAGTTTCTCCCGGCTGCGCTATTTATAGTGTCTCATGTGATATTATTACGTCATTCAGAGTTTTTCCCGGCTGCGGCTATTTATAGTGTCTCATGTGATATTATTACGTCATTCAGAGTTTCTCCCGGCTGCGCTATTTATAGTGTCTCACGTGATATTATTACGTCATTCAGAGTTTCTCCCGGCTGCGCTATTTATAGTGGCTCATGTGATATTATTACGTCATCCAGTAGTGGTGTTGTGCCACGCGCGCTCTATTCAGAACATCTCTCCGCCACTGATGCTAATCGCGCCAGTAGTTGTAGACTCACAGGCAATCGCAGTTGAATATACGTGCGGAAATGTGAGTAGGTCAACATTGCACGTGTCAGTTTCGATGACAACTGTGGATTAACTCTCTGTATCCTAAGGCCGACTTCCACAAATTCGGCCCAAACTCCAAATTCGGAGTTGTCCACTGAAGACGGCATTTACAATCCGGAAGACAGATCGACTCTAATAGTTCAAGGGTGTTGCCAGAATAGCTTGGCGCCTGCAGGCGCCAAGCTATTCAGGCACCAGCCTTGAACTGTCGTAATCGATCCGTATCTAGTTATGGCGTGTCAGGGTTGAAAGAGTTTCAAGTTATAACACGTATTGACAGGTATATTCCTGTGGGCCTAAACGTTCCTACCTGGCGCCCCGACACGCCCTGTGTGAAGACAAAACGTGACTTGGTGACGTACTGACATTGCGGATATGTCTAGCGCACCATGCTCTAGAACAATTTGCTCTTCTGGTAATACTTTCAACTTGGGCTATACCAGAGCGTCAGAGGACCCAGTGCCCTTGTTGTTATATCGGAAGTTTGGGGTTGCTTGTGCTGAAGTGGTCACCATGGTACACCTATTCGGACACTGTACCGCGTGTACACTGTCCGGTGTCAAACTGTCCAAGACTTTTTGAACTCATTCTGCCCGCCACACGCCACAGCAAGATATGGCCGCTCGACCATGATAGTTCAAGGGTGGAGGCAGAATAGCTTGGCGCCTATGGGCGCCAAGCTATTATGCCACCACTCTTGAACTATCATGGTCGACTGGTATGAGCGAAGTACTTGACGTGGAAAAGTCTGCTGTCGAGACCTGCGACAAAGTGATGCTATATCCGACCTCGTTATAAGCGGAGTGGACTGTACGTCAGAGGTCTATGACTTTTGTCCTTATGGTGTACAGCCGTGAGGTCTAAAGCCAGAGATAGGAGACACACCACGTGACCTCTATACTTCTTACCCTCCTCTCCCTCCCCCCTCCCTCCCCCCCCCCTCCCCCGAAAAAACAAAAAAACAAAGGCAACACAAACGACAGCAATACTAAAAACACAAACAAGAAACACCACAGAACACAACAGCAGCGACAACAAACAAGAGCCGGGTAGCGCTGTTCTGTGGCCACGCGCCTTTCCTTGAAAATGTCCCCCTAATTCCCCGTCATGGCAGTGTCAAGTTGACGTTCTCTGAATTCCCCGTCATGGCACTGTCAAGATGACGTCTCCCGAATTCCCCGTCATGGCACTGTCAAGTTGACGTCCCCAGAATTCCCCGTCATGGCACTGTCAAGTTGACGTCCCGCTAATTCCCCGTTATGGCACTGTCAAGTTGACGTCCCCCGAATATCCCGTCATGGCACTGTCAAGTTGACGTTCCCCGAATTCACCGTCATGCCACTGTCAAATTGACGTCCCCCGAATTCACCGTCATGGTATTGTCAAGTTGACGTTCCCCGAATTCACCGTCATGGTACTGTCAAGTTCAGTGACGTCCCGCTAATTCCCCTTTATGGCACTGTCAAGTTGACGTCCCCCGAATTCCCCGTCATGGTACTGTCAAGTTCAGTGACGTCCCGCTAATTCCCCTTTATGGCACTGTCAAGTTGACGTCCCCCGAATTTCCCGTCAGGGCACTGTCAAGTTGACGTCCCCCGAATTCACCGTTATGGCACTGTCAAGTTGACGTCCCCCGAATTCTCCGTCATGGCACTGTCAAGTTGACGTCCCCCGAATTCACCGTTATGGCACTGTCAAGTTGACGTCCCCCGAATTCTCCGTCATGGCACTGTCAAGTTGACGTCCCCCGAATTCACCGTTATGGCACTGTCAAGTTGACGTCCCCCGAATTCACCGTTATGGCACTGTCAAGTTGACGTCCCCCGAATTCACCGTTATGGCACTGTCAAGTTGACGTCCCCCGAATTCTCCGTCATGGCACTGTCAAGTTGACGTCCCCCGAATTCACCGTTATGGCACTGTCAAGTTGACGTCCCCCGAATTCTCCGTCATGGCACTGTCAAATTGACGTCCCCAGATTTTCCCGGCATGGCACTGTCAAGTTGACGTCCCCCTAATTCCCCATCATGGAATTGACGTCAAATTGACGGAAACGAGCACTATAGACATGGCGAGTGGAGATAATGCCAAACGCCGGTGGTGACACAAGCTGACCTTGTGACTTTATATCACTGATAACAGTCAGACATTACACGTTTCGTCACCACTCGATAAATCAGGCCTCGCCTTCAGCCACTCAGTCCCGCCTACATGCTTTATTGTTGTGCCTTTGCTGTTGTTCGCTAATTTTAAACCCTTAACTGCCGGTTCAGTAAGGACCCTCATGAGCCCCCGCAGTCACACTAACTTACCGCTGTCGCGGGGCTTATGAGGATCTATGCCTCATGTTAGTTTTGTGTGTGTTTTTAAAACCTATTTCTGGATCCTATTAACTCGTATCACACTGAGGCTAAAAGCTTCAAATTTGTACACCGCCATTATGCAAGCTACATTATAGCACTTACAGATAAGGATATAGACCAATGGCTTTAGTTCAAGGGTGGCACTACCCTTGAACTATTTTCAAACTTATTTCACACACTGGTGTATTCCGAATGATAAGGGTTAAACATGTGTTCTCCACGCGAAGCAAAAGAAGAAGAACGCTCACCGTTGCTCCTTTCTCAGCGGGGCGACAAGCAGGGATAAGCATAGATGTGGGTTGCACAACTCCCGCTCATCAGTTTAGACAACCCTTTTCCCGCCATATCACTCTCAGCAGACGATTTCCGGAAATCAGAAATAGCCGCGGGTCCGACATTGCACGTGTCAGTTTCGACGAAAACATTCCGGCCTGCTTCGCGGATAAGGTAAGTAGCTAGCGGTGTTGTAACTGTCTTTTCTAAGCGTGTTCCTTTCTCGGGCCGTTGGGTTCTTCATGCGGCATGACATGTTTGTCCTCGCTGGCTTTCAATCCGTTTTCGTCGAAACTCGTGTAATTTTGACCTACTTCTCAATTCCGAACAACGTCTATTCACGCGTGTGAGAAAGGCATGCTGTCTCCGCCACGGCGGCTGACAACTTTGTGGTTCAAGCACATGACGGTTTACAAGCAGAGCCGGGCGGGGATGGGCGCGGCACTTCAATCGACATTGGCAGCAATATTTGACGTGATATTGAGGTTGACGTCACTGCAGGTTACGTATCCAAGAAAGCTGTGGCAGTCTGGAACATTAAAAGAAGGAAATTGCAAACTAACGGCAAAAGAGTATTTTGTTTGGAACTCAGACACACGCATGTCGGACTCGGGCCTTTCTGAGCTGTGATGAAGCTCTATGCTTGTGCATAGTGCTCGCACAATAGGATTAGTACGGTACGGTTTTTGTTAACGGTTTGTTTGTGCCGAAAGTCCGTGGGGCCTGCTGTCCATGTGGAATCTGTAAGACATGGTTAGCACGGGATTTTTAGTGAGTTCTGTTTAGTGAGTTCTAGGCGGAAGCTGTGACTGTCAGAGGTCTAGATCGGGAGTGCGGGCTGTCTTATCGTATGGAACGGTTGTGTTTGAGTTACCTAGCCCGCATTCCAAGACTCTGAAGCCTAGATTTCAGGTATGTTTCTATAAACGTAGTATTGATAGTTGTTTAGTTAAAGACAGTATGCGTGGTAAGATTAATGTGGTTGTATAGCGGTGTTCCGGTTTGGTTTAGTTATAGTATGTTTAGAATTCGGTGAAGTAACCGGTGTTTCTGTATACAGTTGTTTACCGAGTTAGATGACTAAAGGAATATGAAGTGTGTATGTCTAAGCCGCTATGAAGATATTACGTGGTTGGTTAAACATAGTCTTTTCCAGGGTATAGAGTAAGGTATAGCAAGAGTGTCAGTTAGGCTATAGTCTGTTTCAAGATAGTGACAGAGATATGGGGGTGATACGAAGATAGTTTATGAAGCACGTGTGTGTGTGTGTGAATGAACGTGTGAGTTATTTGTATCAGCCAGGTTACGTGACGTTTCTCATTGATCCAATATGTTGTGTGTTTAGCAAGTGTTACGTTGGGACTTTTGTCTATTCAGAGTTCTTGTAACGAGAGTGGAAAGACGGACGCCGAGACGTCGAGTCGCAGGTGGGACCTACGTGAGGTCATCCCTCCAGCTCTTCTGAGAGTGAGTCTGACTGGGGACCAAGACACCCAAGTCCAAGTGAGAACTGAGTACCGTACGAGAACGATGACGTCCGTGCCCAAAGAGAGACAGGACGGCAACAAGCGTACGACGAAGGACTTTCACGCCTAGACGTGAGAAGGACCAACGTAACCAGGCAACAACATCAAACAGGTTGGAGGCAATGTGAGACTAAGACCTAACCTGGCAAAGATATTGTGATACGTGTGTGGTGTGATAATAGAACAGTGTATATAGTTGATAATTATTTAAGTCGTTCTTTTCATTTATAGTGTATAAAGGTTACTTTAGAAAGGGAGCCCGTGTGTTGTGTTTTACCGCATGAATGCGCCCGTCTGAGTCAGTGGCGGTGTATGCGTCTGTTGCGTGAGAGTCTGTGCGTACGACTGTGGGCAAGTCTGCGTGCGTTACATGAGCAGTGTCAATTAGCATACAGACTGAAACTGAGTTGTGTCCCTTGATAAATCAATAAAATGATGACTGATCTTCGCATTAACTCACTCGGCTTAGGCCGACGCACGTATTTCCCAAATTTTGGAGGCGTCATCTAATGACTATGCACCAGTTGCATGGAGATGGATCGACCATGATAATTCAAGGGCAGTGCCAGATTAGCTTGGCGCCGCCGGACAGGCGCCAAGTTAATCTGGCACTACCCTTGAATTATTATGGTCGACCGCCGATCTGCTGTAGTGCGTCAGGGCTGATTGGGTTAATGACTGGTGGTCAAGTAGCCATGTACACCACTCGTTAAGACATGCGCTGTGTCTGTCAGCCTCACCACGAGTAACGCGAAGTCCTACTGAACAAATCCGCCTTGTCTTTTTTCAGTCGCTTGACAGCTGTTCCGAGTCATTTGCCTGGTGCTATTCGAATTTTTACCCTGGTCGCTCAGAAGTCTTCTTGTCTCATGTTGCTAAGGTAACATCAGTGTCATAAGTAGAACACCCACCATAAGACATGTACATCTGTGCATGTTCATGATCTATCCTTTACTTGGCATTCAGGTACCTGTGACTTTATCTTACTCATTTAAATTACCCGCTCTGACACATAAATTTCACCTTCCCAATTTCAAATGTAAAACACGTAGCGGTCGCGCCTTCTCCCATCTTGGCCCCGCCATTTGGAACAGCCTCCCCGCCCCTGTCCGTAACTGTCAAACGCTCTCCTCATTTAAATCACTTCTCAAAACCCACCTCTACAACGCTGCCTTTCACTGGTTCATTTCCCCAGCCATGTGCAATTCATCGCCACTGTCACGCGCGTATGTTGTGTGTTTGTGTGTGTGTGTGTGTGTGTGCGGTTTGTGTGTGTGTGTGTGTGTGTGTGTGTGTGTGTGTGCGTATGTTGTGTGTGTGTATGTGTGTGTGTGCCGTGTGTTTGTGTGTGCGTGTTAGCTGTTAGTCTTTTCATTGTATCAGTGCTTCGAACTACTTTTAGAATAAGCGCTTAATAAATCTCCTTTATTATTATTATGTATTTATTTTGTTTGTTTGTAATGTAGGTTTTGTACATAGACATCAGCTTACAACTTGAGAACATGGTAATAGGTGCCATACTGCCCGCTCCCAACCCCACACCACTGACACACATACACACATAATACTGCAGAACACCCACAAAAGATATGTACATCTGTGCATGTTCATAATCTATCCATTACTTAGCAATCATATGTCCCAGGTATCTTTGACTTACTTTATCTTATTTATTTAACCGACGTGAGATGGCCTTTAGTCGCCTGCTTGGCGTTAAACTCAAATAACTATTTAAATTATTTTTGTATTTATTTTTGTTTGTTTGTCATGTTTTGTACATACGCATCAGCATACAACATGAGAACATGCACATACATGGTAATAGGTGCCATACCGCCCGCTCCCAACCCCACCCCACATACACACACAAAACCGCAAACACCCATCAAAGACATGCACACTTGTATACTGATGGGCATTAGTGGACTGTAAAACCTATATAGAAACGTGAGGGTAAGAAAGTGGCTTGTATTGACTGCCTGTATTTTAGCTGCCCACTTCAAATCTCAATTATTTAGTTCATCACACTGCGCATGCAGCCATCAGTTTTGTGAAAAGTACTGTTGGCCTCATGCACAGGTGCACCAAAGTTAGAGATGATGCCATACCTGATAACAATAACAAAATATGCATACGCAGTCACTAGTTCTGTAAACAGCACCTGTGTAAACAGTACCAGTGGCCAAATGCACACAGACATCATAGTCACGGATGATGCCACAACTGATCACTTCAAACAATAAGCTGTCCAACACACATTGATCAGTGATACCGTGAACTAGCCTGCACATGCAGTCATCAGTTCTGTAAATATTAATGGTGGCCACATGCACCTGGGCATCAAACTTAAAGATGAGGCCACAACTGCCACCTCAAACAAAACGCTACCTGCACACACATATCAATGATATAGTCAACCTCCGTGTGCGTTACGTGAAACAGGCTTAAAGTATGGGACTGTAAATCTTACAGCGAAATGTCAAAGCCAGTAAGAAAATAAGATAACAGAAGCAAGTAAATGTATTTTGTAAATCACTCAAATAAAACACGAGATTGAGCCCAATGGTGTTATGAGTGGGTGATGGAAACACAGAAAGAAACAGTAATAGTGTGTGAAAGAAATAGTACGTGTACATTATGCAGTACGTGCCTCCTCCTCCCCCCCCCCCCACCCCCCACTGCCCTAAAACTAACTGTTCCGTCATAACATATATTCATTGATTACTTGACAGACTGATTTATTAAATCATCTCTGTGTCACCTTCATTTTTTAAAAATCGTTTTAATCCCAATATGTATGAGTGTCAGTGCTAATGCCAGCTGCTAAGAATCCTTGCAACAAACTTCAAATGTCAATATGCAGACAAACTGTAAATTACGCAGGAGCAGAATACAGTTTCCCTCTTGTGCAGCAAGGCTACTCCTAGCAAGATAGGGGTTAATGTTGTGCAGCAAGGCTACTCCTAGCAAGATAGGGGTTAATGTTGTGCAGCAAGGCTACTCCTAGCAAGATAGGGATTAATGTTAAACGAAGCATCGCATTAACTTTTGTGCAGCAAGGCTACTCCTAGCAAGATAGGGGTTAATGTTAAACGAAGCATCGCATTAACTTTTGTGCAGCAAGGCTACTCCTAGCAAGATAGGGGTTAATGTTAAACGAAGCATCGCATTAACTTTTGTGCAGCAAGGCTACTCCTAGCAAGATAGGGGTTAATGTTAAACGAAGCATCGCATTAACTTTTGTGCAGCAAGGCTACTCCTAGCAAGATAGGGGTTAATGTTAAACGAAGCATCGCATTAACTTTTGTGCAGCAAGGCTACTCCTAGCAAGATAGGGGTTAATGTTAAACGAAGCATCGCATTAACTTTTGTGCAGCAAGGCTACTCCTAGCAAGATAGGGGTTAATGTTAAACGAAGCATCGCATTAACTTTTGTGCAGCAAGGCTACTCCTAGCAAGATAGGGGTTAATGTTAAACGAAGCATCGCATTAACTTTTGTGCAGCAAGGCTACTCCTAGCAAGATAGGGGTTAATGTTAAACGAAGCATCGCATTAACTTTTGTGCAGCAAGGCTACTCCTAGCAAGATAGGGGTTAATGTTAAACGAAGCATCGCATTAACTTTTGTGCAGCAAGGCTACTTCTAGCAAGATAGGGGTTAATGTTAAACGAAGCATCGCATTAACTTTTGTGCAGCAAGTCTACTCCTAGCAAGATAGGGGTTAATGTTAAACGAAGCATCGCATTAACTTTTGTGCAGCAAGGCTACTCCTAGCAAGATAGGGGTTAATCAGTGTTAAACGAAGCATCGCATTAACTTTTGTGCAGCAAGGCTACTCCTAGCAAGATAGGGGTTAATGTTAAACGAAGCATCGCATTAACTTTTGTGCAGCAAGGCTACTCCTAGCAAGATAGGGATTAATGTTAAACGAAGCATCGCATTAACTTTTGTGCAGCAAGGCTACTCCTAGCAAGATTGGGATTAATGTTAAACGAAGCATCGCATTAACTTCCAAACGTGTTCACATTGTGCTGTGTATTCTTTCAATGTGTAGTGTACCGTACCATCAGTGATCACTGAGACTGCATTAGTGATCACGCATCACAACATAGCTTACCAGTGCAACTGAATGAATTAAATATTACAGTCAAATTCCGAAACTGTGTTCATCCATGTAAGTTAAAACCAAGTGGCATGGCACTCTTTCTCTCTTACAGCATGCAGCACTTCGGACATCGGTTTCGAAGATAGCGTTTATTTTTGTGGGTTGCGCTTTGTTTTGGTGCTGTGGTGTCGAAATGAAATGGGCAAAGCGATGGTAAAGTGAATGGAAATAAACGTGACAAACCTTTAATAAGACGTAAAAATACACAACGCGACTTTGCACGTTCACTTTTCTTGGGGAAAAAAACAAGTTTATGTAGAACAAATCAAAAGAACTCTTCGGCACACCGAAATTCACGGCAACGAGTCCGCGTGCATCATGTATCATGTAAAGATCATGTGATTTGGGATACCTTATTGTTGAATAACGATATTTGAGCTCAAGGCATGTTTTTTTCGTAATTGTTTCTTAACTTAATATGTAATTAAGTGTGGAAATATACTTAAAAAATAAAATTGAAATCCTTTTAAGTAGCATACAGTGCATACTACAACTGAATACAGGAACAATGAGGCCCCGTGTAACTACCGATCCACAGAAAACATGGCTGCCACAGCCCTGGTTTCGTCTGCAGACGTACTGGAAACAAAATGTGCTACAGAAAAATGTCTCCATCCTCCGGCGGTTTAAAATGAGTGCGCACTGCTGTTATTCGTACTACACTTCATTTTGACATACCCAAACCTTTGTTACTCTGAAGACAATCACTATCTCGTATACGGCTGATCGTCTATGAATGGCATCTGCTAGACTACAAGGTTATACATCGCGCTTTACACTTTTTACAATTGAAGACCAAATTGTTGTATCACGGGATAGGATTTGCCAGTGGTTCCTATCGCCTCTCTGATCCGATCAGGGGAGACAATGTCGGAGGTAAGAGTCTGAGTTAGGTCAATGTCGGAGGTAAGAGTCTGAGTTAGGTCAATGTCGGAGGTAAGAATCTGAGTTAGTGTTGGAGGTAAGAGTCTGAGTTAGGTCAATGTTGGAGGTAAGAGTCTGAGTTAGGTCAGTGTTGGAGGTAAGAGTCTGAGTTCGTGTTGGAGGTAAGAGTCTGAGTTAGGTCAGTGTTGGAGGAAAGAGTCTGAGTTAGGTCAGTGTTGGAGGTAAGAGTCTGAGTTCGTATTGGAGGTAAGAGTCTGAGTTAGGTCAGTGTTGGAGGTAAGAGTCTGAGTTAGTGTTGGAGGTAAGAGTCTGAGTTAGGTCAGTGTTGGAGGTAAGAGTCTGAGTTAGGTCAGTGTTGGAGGTAAGAGTCTGAGTTAGGTCAGTGTTGGAGGTAAGAGTCTGAGTTAGTGTTGGAGGTAAGAGTTTGAGTTAGGTCAGTGTTGGAGGTAAGAGTCTGAGTTAGGTCAGTGTTGGAGGTAAGAGTCTGAGTTAGGTCAGTGTTGGAGGTAAGAGTCTGAGTTAGTGTTGGAGGTAAGAGTCTGAGTTAGGTCAGTGTTGGAGGTAAGAGTCTGAGTTAGTGTTGGAGGTAAGAGTCTGAGTTAGTGATGGAGGTAAGAGTCTGAGTTAGGTCAGTGTTGGAGGTAAGAGTCTGAGTTAGGTCAGTGTTGGAGGTAAGAGTCCAAGTTAGTGTTGGAGGTAAGAGTCTGACTTAGTGTTGGAGGTAAGAGTCTGAGTTAGTTCAGTGTTGGAGGTAAAAATCTGAGTTAGGTCAGTGTTGGAGGTAAGAGTCTGAGTTAGTGTTGGAGATAAGAGTCTGAGTTAGGTCAGTGTTGGAAGTAAGAGTCTGAGTTAGTGTTGGAGGTAAGAGTCCGAGTTAGTGTTGGAGGTAAGAGTCTGAGTTAGTGTTGGAGGTAAGAGTCTGAGTTAGGTCAGTGTTGGAGGTATGGGTCTGAGTTAGGTTAGTGTTGGAGGTAAGAGTCTGAGTTAGGTCAGTGTTGGAGGTAAGGGTCTGAGTAAGGTCAGTGTTGGAGGTAAGAGTCCGAGTTAGTGTTGGAGGTAAGAGCCTGAGTTAGGTCAGTGTTGGAGGTAAGAGTCTGAGTTAGTGTTGGAGATGAGTCTGAGTTAGGTCAGTGTTGGAGGTAAGAGTCCAAGTTAGTGTTGGAGGTAAGAGTCTGACTTAGTGTTGGAGGTAAGAGTCTGAGTTAGTTCAGTGTTGGAGGTAAGAATCTGAGTTAGGTCAGTGTTGGAGGTAAGAGTCTGAGTTAGTGTTGGAGATAAGAGTCTGAGTTAGGTCAGTGTTGGAAGTAAGAGTCTGAGTTAGTGTTGGAGGTAAGAGTCCGAGTTAGTGTTGGAGGTAAGAGTCTGAGTTAGTGTTGGAGGTAAGAGTCTGAGTTAGGTCAGTGTTGGAGGTATGGGTCTGAGTTAGGTTAGTGTTGGAGGTAAGAGTCTGAGTTAGGTCAGTGTTGGAGGTAAGGGTCTGAGTAAGGTCAGTGTTGGAGGTAAGAGTCCGAGTTAGTGTTGGAGGTAAGAGTCTGAGTTAGGTCAGTGTTGGAGGTAAGAGTCTGAGTTGGTGTTGGAGGTAAGAGTCTGAGTTAGTGTTGGAGGTAAGAGTCTGAGTTGGTGTTGGAGGTAAGAGTCTGAGTTAGTGTTGGAGGTAAGAGTCTGAGTTGGTGTTGGAGGTAAGAGTCTGGGTTGGTGTTGGAGGTAAGAGTCTGAGTTGGTGTTGGAGGTAAGAGTCTGAGTTAGTGTTGGAGGTAAGAGTCTGAGTTAGGTCAGTGTTGGAGGTAAGAGTCTGAGTTAGTGTTGGAGGTAAGAGTCTGAGTTAGGTCAGTGTTGGAGGTAAGAGTCTGAGTTAGGTCAGTGTTGGAGGTAAGAGTCTGAGTTGGTGTTGGAGGTAAGAGTCTGAGTTGATGTTGGAGGTAAGAGTCTGAGTTAGGTCCGTGTTGGAGGTAAGAGTCTGAGTCCGGTGGGGGGGGGGGAGGTGGTGGGGGGGGGGGGGTGGTGGTGTCGAAACTCGCCAAAAATTAAAATATAGAGTGTGTGTGTGGGGGAGGTGGGGGGGGGGGGGAGGGGGAGATCGCCCCTGTTTGTCATCAAGATAGTACAAGCTGACTTGTCCAGTGTGTATTTTCCAACGTGTTTTTTTTTCTTTTTTTTCTTTTTTGCTTTCGTACATGAGTGAAGTTTCCAGGAAAGTTTCCAGGTAGTTCAGGAAAAACCCAACAGTTCCCAGGAATGACGTTAGGAGAGACATATTTTACACTATTTTTGCCGTGACTAACGTTTGAGTGATCAGCATACTGGTGACAACGGGTGGTTTGGATTGCTGATGTTAATTTTTGTTATCTGGAGTCTTCATTCCGCTGACATTCACTGACTCCTACGTACCCGATAAAAATTATATTTACCTACGTACCCGATAAAGATTTCGAAAGGTGATATCATCTTTGACAAAATAGCATTCCTGGTTAGTGTTTGGTATAGAAGCGCTCCACTGGAATGAAAGAACAGAATTGCGAGTAGTGATAATACTTCGACTTTAGTACACTGCTGCTAGTGGACTGTTGGAAACACGCTGCCCGTGTTTTCTCGTGACAGTCAAACGGCCAGACGGCATACAGGTAAGGTTGATAGCCAGCCCATTACCGAACTACAACTACCGAAAAACAAAGGCCCTAAGATGTTGTGTAGAATTAACACTTTGTACCCCTATCTATCTATCTATCTATCTATCTATCTATCTATCTATCTATCTATCTATCTATCTATCTATCTATCTATCTATCTATCTATCTATCTATCTATCTATCTATCTATCTATCTATCTATCTATCTATCTATCTATCTATCTATCTATCTATCTATCTATCTATCTATCTATCTATCTATCTATCTATCTATCTATCTATCTATCTATCTATCTATCTATCTATCTATCTATCTATCTATCTATCTATCTATCTATCTATCTATCTATCTATCTATCTATCTATCTATCTATCTATCTATCTATCTATCTATCTAATCTATCTATCTATTCTATCTATCTATCTATCTATCTATCTATCTATCTATCTATCTATCTATCTATCTATCTAATCTAATCTAATCTAATCTAATCTAATCTAATCTAATCTATCTATCTATCTATCTATCTCCCGTAGTCTTGCCGACCGATGGGGCACCACTGATAACTTGGCAACCAGCTGCCTCCATTTCTCTCTGTTCTCTGCCATTCTCAGCCTATCGCCCAGCCTCAGTCCTGTCCACTCTGAGATATTGTCCTCCCATCTTTTTCTCTGTCTTCCTCTCCTTCGTCCTCCTTGCACAGTGCCTTGCAGGATTGTTTTGGCAATCCCCAAATTTTGAAGTTGACCTTTGAAGGACTGTATTACAATTCCAGAGACAGATCGAGCAGGATAGTTCAAGGGTGGTGCCAGAATAGCTTGGCGAATTCTGGCACCACCCTTGAACTGTCATGCTGGATCCGTGTCTTGTTGTGGTGTGTGGGGGCTGAATGAGTCAAGCTGACAGGTTGATGTCTAACTATATACTGGTATTTCAGTTAACCCCTTCACTACCAGACCAGTCGGCTGCAAGAGACACAGATCCTCATGAGCACCGGCAGTTGTGAGGGCTGATGATGGCCTGTGTCTCTTGCGGGCGGTACTTGGTGTCTTGGTGCCTTGGGCCGCTCGTGATGTCCGACGCTGAATTGATCCGTGACAGAAGGCTTGATACGTCAAAGCAAAAATAAATCTTCATGATCCGTGAAGACGTGCTGGTTATTTCGTGATCCGTGAAGACGTGCTGGTTATTTCGTGATCCGTGAATTATTTCGTTATCCGTGAAGACGTGCTGGTTATTTCGTGAAACGTGAAACGTTTGTTTTTACAGGCCCCTCCCCCGACCAAACAACCAGGGTCCTTTAATTTTGCGCCCAGCAGAAGAATGGTGTGTCCCTGTCCACATGAACATCCAGTCAGGACCAGCAAACAGACTACCCCCACCAACCCCTCCCCCTCCCTCCCCTCTGTTATCAGGGTTTTCGGCGGTTGAAAAGAGTCTTCACCGTCTCTCTCCATCGTTAAAAATGCAATGCAGCGGCTGTTGTTTTTTGTTTCTGAGGAAACTCCGTAGTTTTGGGGTCAGTGAGGCCGTGCTTGAAAATGTGTACAAAAGTCTCATGCAAGGTTTGTTATCATTCAACATCACAGTGTGGTTTGGTAACCTGAGTGCAAAGAACAACAGTACATTGACTAGAGTTGTGAACACAGCCAGTAAGATTATAGGCAAACCAAAAAGAACAAGAGTACATTGACTAGAGTTGTGAACACAGCCAGTAAGATTATAGGGAAACCACAAAGAACAAGAGTACATTGACTAGAGTTGTGAACACAGCCAGTAAGATTATAGGGAAACCACAAAGAACAAGAGTACATTGACTAGAGTTGTGAACACAGCCAGTAAGATTATAGGGAAACCACAAAGAACAAGAGTACATTGACTAGAGTTGTGAACACAGCCAGTAAGATTATAGGCAGACCACAAAGTCGGCGCAGTGACGTTTATACAGTTTCTGTTCACAGAAAGCCTTTCTCATCACATCAGACAGTTCTACCCGCTACACTGCCAGTAGACAGTTCTTCCCTGCTACACTGCCAGTAGACAGTTCTTCCCTGCTACACTGCCAGTAGACAGTTCTACCCGCTACACTGCCAGTGGACAGTTCTTCCCTGCTACACTGCCAGTAGACAGTCCTTCCCCGCTACACTGCCAGTAGACAGTTCTTCCCTGCTACACTGCCAGTAGACAGTTCTTACCCGCTACACTGCCAGTAGACAGTTCTACCCGCTACACTGCCAGTAGACAGTTCTTCCCTGCTACACTGCCAGTAGACAGTTCTTCCCTGCTACAGCTACACTGCCAGTAGACAGTTCTTACCCGCTAAACTGCCAGTAGACAGTTCTACCCGCTACACTGCCAGTAGACAGTTCTTCCCTGCTACACTGCCAGTAGACAGTTCTACCCGCTACACTGCCAGTGGACAGTTCTTCCCTGCTACACTGCCAGTAGATAGTTCTTACCCGCTACACTGCCAGTAGACAGTTCTTACCCACTACACTGCCAGTAGACAGTTCTTCCCTGCTACACTGCCAGTAGACAGTTCTACCCGCTACACCGCCAGTAGACAGTTCTACCCGCTACACTGCCAGTAGACAGTTCTTACCCGCTACACTGCCAATAGACAGTTCTTACCCGCTCACAGTTCTTACCCGCTACACTGCCAGTAGACAGTTCTTACCTGCTACACTGCCAGTAGACAGTTCTTACCCGCTACACTGCCAGTAGACAGTTCTACCCGCTGCACTGCCAGTAGACAGTTCTTACCCGCTGCACTGCCAGTAGACAGTTCTTACCCGCTGCACTGCCAGTAGACAGTTCTACCCGCTACACTGCCAGTAGACAGTTCTTCCCTGCTACACTGCCAGTAGACAGTTCTTACCCGCTACACTGCCAGTAGACAGTTCTACCCGCCACACTGCCAGTAGACAGTTCTTCAATGCTACACTGCCAGTAGACAGTTCTACCCGCTACACTGCCAGTAGACAGTCCTTCCCTGCTACACTGCCAGTAGACAGTTCTTTCCCGCTACGCTGCCAGTAGACAGTTCTTACCCACTACACTGCCAGTAGACAGTTCTACCCGCTACACTGCCAGTAGACAGTTCTACCCGCTACACTGCCAGTAGACAGTTCTTACCCGCTACACTGCCAGTAGACAGTTCTTCCCTGATACACTGCCAGTAGACAGTTCTTACCCGCTACACCTCCAGTAGATAGTTCTACCCGCTACACTACCAGTAGACAGTTCTTCCCTGCTACACTGCCAGTAGACAGTTCTTACCCGCTACACTGCCAGTAGACAGTTCTTACCCGCTACACTGCCGGTAGACAGTTCTACCCGCTACACTGCCAGTAGACAGTTTTTACCCGCTACACTGCTGGTAGACAGTTCTTACCCGGTACACTGCCAGTAGACAGTTCTACCCGCTACACTGCCAGTAGACAGTTCTTACCCACTACACTGCCAGTAGACAGTTCTTCCCCGCTACACTGCCAGTAGACAGTTCTTCCCTGCTACATTGCCAGTAGACAGTTCTTCCCTGCTACACCCGCTACACTGCCAATAGACAGTTCTTCCCTGCTACACTGCCAGTAGACAGTTCTTACCCGCTACACTGCCAGTAGACAGTTCTTACCCGCTACACTGCCAGTAGACAGTTCTACCCGCTACACTGCCAGTAGACAGTTCTTACCCGCTACACTGCCAGTAGACAGTTCTTACCCGCTACACTGCCAGTAGACAGTTTTTCCCTGCTACACTGCCAGTAGGCAGTTCTTACCCGCCACACTGCCAGTAGACAGTTCTTACCCGCCACACCGCCAGTAGACAGTTCTACCTGCTACACTGCCAGTGGACAGTTCTTCCCTGCTACACTGCCAGTAGACAGTTCTACCCGCTACACCGCCAGTAGACAGTTCTTACCCGCTACACTGCCAGTAATCAGTTCTTCCCTGCTACACTGCCAGTAGACAGTTCTACCCGCTACACTGCCAGTGGACAGTTCTTCCCTGATACACTGCCAGTAGATAGTTCTTACCCGCTACACTGCCAGTAGACAGTTCTTACCCACTACACTGCCAGTAGACAGTTCTTCCCTGCTACACTGCCAGTAGACAGTTCTACCCGCTACACCGCCAGTAGACAGTTCTACCCGCTACACTGCCAGTAGACAGTTCTTACCCGCTACACTGCCAATAGACAGTTCTTACCCGCTCACAGTTCTTACCCGCTACACTGCCAGTAGACAGTTCTTACCTGCTACACTGCCAGTAGACAGTTCTTACCCGCTACACTGCCAGTAGACAGTTCTACCCGCTGCACTGCCAGTAGACAGTTCTTACCCGCTGCACTGCCAGTAGACAGTTCTTACCCGCTGCACTGCCAGTAGACAGTTCTACCCGCTACACTGCCAGTAGACAGTTCTTCCCTGCTACACTGCCAGTAGACAGTTCTTACCCGCTACACTGCCAGTAGACAGTTCTACCCGCCACACTGCCAGTAGACAGTTCTTCAATGCTACACTGCCAGTAGACAGTTCTACCCGCTACACTGCCAGTAGACAGTCCTTCCCTGCTACACTGCCAGTAGACAGTTCTTTCCCGCTACGCTGCCAGTAGACAGTTCTTACCCACTACACTGCCAGTAGACAGTTCTACCCGCTACACTGCCAGTAGACAGTTCTTACCCGCTGCACTGCCAGTAGACAGTTCTTACCCGCTGCACTGCCAGTAGACAGTTCTACCCGCTACACTGCCAGTAGACAGTTCTTCCCTGCTACACTGCCAGTAGACAGTTCTTACCCGCTACACTGCCAGTAGACAGTTCTACCCGCCACACTGCCAGTAGACAGTTCTTCAATGCTACACTGCCAGTAGACAGTTCTACCCGCTACACTGCCAGTAGACAGTCCTTCCCTGCTACACTGCCAGTAGACAGTTCTTTCCCGCTACGCTGCCAGTAGACAGTTCTTACCCACTACACTGCCAGTAGACAGTTCTACCCGCTACACTGCCAGTAGACAGTTCTACCCGCTACACTGCCAGTAGACAGTTCTTACCCGCTACACTGCCAGTAGACAGTTCTTCCCTGATACACTGCCAGTAGACAGTTCTTACCCGCTACACCTCCAGTAGATAGTTCTACCCGCTACACTACCAGTAGACAGTTCTTCCCTGCTACACTGCCAGTAGACAGTTCTTACCCGCTACACTGCCAGTAGACAGTTCTTACCCGCTACACTGCCGGTAGACAGTTCTACCCGCTACACTGCCAGTAGACAGTTTTTACCCGCTACACTGCTGGTAGACAGTTCTTACCCGGTACACTGCCAGTAGACAGTTCTACCCGCTACACTGCCAGTAGACAGTTCTTACCCACTACACTGCCAGTAGACAGTTCTTCCCCGCTACACTGCCAGTAGACAGTTCTTCCCTGCTACATTGCCAGTAGACAGTTCTTCCCTGCTACACCCGCTACACTGCCAATAGACAGTTCTTCCCTGCTACACTGCCAGTAGACAGTTCTTACCCGCTACACTGCCAGTAGACAGTTCTTACCCGCTACACTGCCAGTAGACAGTTCTACCCGCTACACTGCCAGTAGACAGTTCTTACCCGCTACACTGCCAGTAGACAGTTCTTACCCGCTACACTGCCAGTAGACAGTTTTTCCCTGCTACACTGCCAGTAGGCAGTTCTTACCCGCCACACTGCCAGTAGACAGTTCTTACCCGCCACACCGCCAGTAGACAGTTCTACCTGCTACACTGCCAGTGGACAGTTCTTCCCTGCTACACTGCCAGTAGACAGTTCTACCCGCTACACCGCCAGTAGACAGTTCTTACCCGCTACACTGCCAGTAATCAGTTCTTCCCTGCTACACTGCCAGTAGACAGTTCTACCCGCTACACTGCCAGTGGACAGTTCTTCCCTGATACACTGCCAGTAGATAGTTCTTACCCGCTACACTGCCAGTAGACAGTTCTTACCCACTACACTGCCAGTAGACAGTTCTTCCCTGCTACACTGCCAGTAGACAGTTCTACCCGCTACACCGCCAGTAGACAGTTCTACCCGCTACACTGCCAGTAGACAGTTCTTACCCGCTACACTGCCAATAGACAGTTCTTACCCGCTCACAGTTCTTACCCGCTACACTGCCAGTAGACAGTTCTTACCTGCTACACTGCCAGTAGACAGTTCTTACCCGCTACACTGCCAGTAGACAGTTCTACCCGCTGCACTGCCAGTAGACAGTTCTTACCCGCTGCACTGCCAGTAGACAGTTCTTACCCGCTGCACTGCCAGTAGACAGTTCTACCCGCTACACTGCCAGTAGACAGTTCTTCCCTGCTACACTGCCAGTAGACAGTTCTTACCCGCTACACTGCCAGTAGACAGTTCTACCCGCCACACTGCCAGTAGACAGTTCTTCAATGCTACACTGCCAGTAGACAGTTCTACCCGCTACACTGCCAGTAGACAGTCCTTCCCTGCTACACTGCCAGTAGACAGTTCTTTCCCGCTACGCTGCCAGTAGACAGTTCTTACCCACTACACTGCCAGTAGACAGTTCTACCCGCTACACTGCCAGTAGACAGTTCTACCCGCTACACTGCCAGTAGACAGTTCTTACCCGCTACACTGCCAGTAGACAGTTCTTCCCTGATACACTGCCAGTAGACAGTTCTTACCCGCTACACCTCCAGTAGATAGTTCTACCCGCTACACTACCAGTAGACAGTTCTTCCCTGCTACACTGCCAGTAGACAGTTCTTACCCGCTACACTGCCAGTAGACAGTTCTTACCCGCTACACTGCCGGTAGACAGTTCTACCCGCTACACTGCCAGTAGACAGTTTTTACCCGCTACACTGCTGGTAGACAGTTCTTACCCGGTACACTGCCAGTAGACAGTTCTACCCGCTACACTGCCAGTAGACAGTTCTTACCCACTACACTGCCAGTAGACAGTTCTTCCCCGCTACACTGCCAGTAGACAGTTCTTCCCTGCTACATTGCCAGTAGACAGTTCTTCCCTGCTACACCCGCTACACTGCCAATAGACAGTTCTTCCCTGCTACACTGCCAGTAGACAGTTCTTACCCGCTACACTGCCAGTAGACAGTTCTTACCCGCTACACTGCCAGTAGACAGTTCTACCCGCTACACTGCCAGTAGACAGTTCTTACCCGCTACACTGCCAGTAGACAGTTCTTACCCGCTACACTGCCAGTAGACAGTTTTTCCCTGCTACACTGCCAGTAGGCAGTTCTTACCCGCCACACTGCCAGTAGACAGTTCTTACCCGCCACACCGCCAGTAGACAGTTCTACCTGCTACACTGCCAGTGGACAGTTCTTCCCTGCTACACTGCCAGTAGACAGTTCTACCCGCTACACCGCCAGTAGACAGTTCTTACCCGCTACACTGCCAGTAATCAGTTCTTCCCTGCTACACTGCCAGTAGACAGTTCTACCCGCTACACTGCCAGTAGACAGTTCTTACCTGCTACACTGCCAGTAGACAGTTCTTCCCTGCTACACTGCCAGTAGACAGTTCTTACCCGCCACACTGCCAGTAGACAGTTCTTACCCGCCACACTGCCAGTAGACAGTTCTACCCGCTACACTGCCAGTGGACAATTCTTCCCTGCTACACTGCTAGTAGACAGTTCTACCCGCTACACCGCCAGTAGACAGTTCTTACCCGCTACACCGCCAGTAGACAGTTCTTCCCCGCTACACTGCCAGTAGACAGTTCTTCCCTGCTACACTGCCAGTAGACAGTTCTTCCCTGCTACACTGCCAGTAGACAGTTCTTCCCTGCTACACTGCCAGTAGACAGTTCTTACCCGCTACACTGCCAGTAGACAGTTCTTCCCTGCTACACTGCCAGTTTGAGAAACCGCCTTCTGGTAGAATATCCCTGGCTCGCAGGAATCTTTTCAACAAGCCATATGTGCCTAATGCAATAACCACA
Source organism: Semisulcospira habei (assembly GCA_036245525.1). Lineage (NCBI taxonomy): Eukaryota > Metazoa > Mollusca > Gastropoda > Semisulcospiridae > Semisulcospira > Semisulcospira habei. The sequence goes on along the minus strand of BTPG01000002.1, from coordinate 142,688 downwards.
GCATGCGGAACCGTCGGGCCATATGACCAGTAATAGTTTGAGCATAGTAACTCTGGCATAGTAACTCTGGGCATAGTAACTATGGGCATAGTAACTCTGCATTGTAACTTTTCATCGCAGTGAAGTATGCGACATAATTATCCATGGATGACAGTGTTTGTGTGCGTGTGTCTATATGTGCGTTCGAGCGTGTGCGCGTGTGAGCATGTACCATGCTATGATATGTGCACGTATGTTTATTATTTTCATATGATCTATGCGTATTTTAATGTCGAAGCCGAAGGAAAATTTCCACCTCATGGACAATAACTGAAGTGAATTGTATTGTGTTGTGTTGTGTTGTATTGGGTTGTGTTGTGTTGTGTTGTGTTGTGTTGTACTGTACTGTGTTGTGCTGTATTTGTATTGTATTGTGTTGTGTTGTGTTGTATTGGGTTGTGTTGTATTGGGTTGTGTTGTGTTGTGTTGTATTGGGTTGTGTTGTGTTGCGTTGCGTTGTGTTGTATTGTATTGGGTTGTGTTGTGTTGTGTTGTGTTGTGTTGCGTTGTATTGTATTGGGTTGTGTTGTGTTGTATTGTATTGTATTGGGTTGTGTTGTATTGGGTTGGGTTGTATTGTGTTGTATTGAATTGTGTTGGGTTGGGTTGGGTTGTGTTGGATTGGATTGGATTGGATTGTGTTGTGTTGTATTGTATTGTTAAACGTAGACGTCATTTTAAGGGATTATTAATCGTGAATCCGTGATGGTTCCCCCCACCCCCTGTCCCCACCCCGCCATGCCCCTCCTCAGTGAAGAGGTTAAAAGAGGGAAGCTCACTCAACCGTGACCTAGTCTTTATTTGTGTGCGCCGGTGTGTTTTGATAAGAGGTTGGCTTAGAGAGGAGGGCTAAGCCTAAAAATATGAACAACTCTGAATGTTCCAAAAGAAAAGCGCATGTGAGCTCCAAACAATACGGTAGACTTTGGGATGAAATCCTCGTCTTGTTTCTTTTATTATTATTATTATTATTATTATTATTATTATTATTATTATTATTATTATTATTATTATTATTATTATTAACTTTGTTTTCTTTCCTTACAATAGGCGTCATTCATGACGTGAAACAAGTGAAACACGCCATCAAGAAAACAGTGACGTGCTACACCGGCCGGAAACGCCTGTCTGGACCTACTGATTACAGTGATTCTATCTGACGTCATTCTGACACTGAAAACTGATTTTTAAACCGTCCTGTGCTTTCTCGGGGATCGTAACACCGGCATTATGAGATCAGATTGGAATGTCAAAGTCACTGGTGCTTTTTCACGTGAGGTATTCTTGTGGTGACCCTGTATTTTGTAGGGTGATTTGAAGTGACCTTTAACAATTGAAGTGTCCTTAAATATTTGAGCCGACGCAGGATATTGTGTGTGACTTTTGACCTCAGAGATCTACAACTGACGCCGGCATTGTAAAGTGACCTATCACCTAAGATATTTGAATTGACTGTGAATTTTTCGTGACCTTTGATATTCGAACTGAAGTCCGCATTTTGAAAGTGACCTTGGATTGCGGTTGCCATGGCGGTTGCTGCGCACGTATCCAAACAGCGCAAGGTGAAGGTGGCGGTGGTTGGCGACAAGCAGGTGGGGAAGACCTCTCTCGTCACGCGCTTCCTGCACGGCACGTTCTCACAACACTACATCTACACTAAAGGTACCTAGTAGCAAAGTCCGCCCGAGTGTATTTTGCTGTTTTGGAAGCCACTGGCACTGTGTTGTGGCATATTATAAAACATGGATTGGATCGTTGAATTGGATCCTTGGAGGGTGAAATCCATGTTTTATCATTTGCCCCTTATAAAACATGGATTAGATCGTTGGATTGGATCCTTGGAGGGTGAAATCCATGTTTTATCATTTACCCCTTATAAAACATGGATTGGATCGTTGGATTGGATCCTTGGAGGGTGAAATCCATGTTTTATCATTTGCCCCTTATAAAACATGGATTGGATCGTTGGATTGGATCCTTGGAGGGTGAAATCCATGTTTTATCATTTACCCCTTATAAAACATGGATTGGATTGTTGGATTCGATCCTTGGAGGGTGAAATCCATGTTTTATCATTTACCACCCTTACAGACTAAAACGTGGATCCTAGTTTTGGACTGCAGCAAATGTGGCCACTCCATATATATATACTGATCAACAAAAGAAACGCGAAGCAGCCCCTTCAAATCACATTTAATCCAACATTTGAAAGTCGATTCGGACAAACCATACAACGGGTGTTATCGACATTTTAGGAATGAAATCATGGACACCAGCGTAATCAGTGCGGAAGTTTATTCTGTATTTGGAGCAAGCATGGCACAGCACAAAGTCAATATGGCGTGTGACCCCCATTGGCGTTGATGATGGCTTGGCAGCGTCGGCGCATATAGTGCATCAGGCGGTTGACGCTGCCCTGGGGATGTTGTTCCAGGCCTGGACAATGGTATTCTCCAGTTTTGCGGCTGTCGTTGGTCTGGGACGTACAGCGTTGACCTCCCTTTGCAGTTGGTCCCAGAGATGTTCGATGGGATTGAGGTCCGGGCTGAGGGCAGGCCAGGGCATGACTGTGATGTTGTGCTGCTGCAAGAAGTGCTGGGTGATACGTGCAGTGTGTGTACGTGCATTATCTTGCTGAAAGATGAAGTTTCTGCGTCCCTGAGAAAGTGGCAGGACATGTGGGTGTAGTACTTGGTCAATGTAGCGCTGAGCTGTGATGCCATTTCCGCGACCTGGTACGAGTCCACGGAAGAACACAGGTCCTACTGTCTGGTTCAAGGTAATCCCACCCCAAATCACCATGCTTGGCCCGCCCCAGGCATTGTTCTCCAGCACACAGCCATCAGCATAGCGTTCACCCCTTCTCCGCCACACTCTTATGTGCCCATCTGCATGGCTGATGCAGTAGCGGCTCTCACGTTCTGCCACTGTCGCCAGGTCCAGTCGACATGAGCCTGTGACCACTATAGGCTTGCACGACGATGACGGTCAGTAAGAACAGGTCCACGAGGTGGACGGCGGTTGTGCAGATTATGCTTCTCTAGCCGTCGTCGCATTGTCTGGCCACTGATGGGTGCCTGGTGGTTGCCGATAACTTCTCTTGCTGTTTCCTCGGCCGGCTGAAAGCGATTTCGCACGTGAGCCCTGAAAATGAACGGGCTTGCCGTGGAGTTGTCACACGTGGTCGTCCGCTTAGGGGAGCGTCAGTTGGCATGATAGCTTTGCTGCAGCCTGTAAATGGTCGAAATGTGACATCTAAAGGCCACTGCCACAGCTTGTGGATCTTCTTCGGCTTCCAAACGCCCAAGAGCTCGTTCTCGTTGGGGAGCACTCAGTCTTGGCATGGCTGATGTGGCAACGGCAAAAGTGACAGAAGGCGTAACACTGCTGATTTTGTATTGCCTTGCATTGCTGAACACAGTTCATGAGCCAACATCACTCTGCAGTGTATGCACGTGCGTGGAAAGCATACGCCGTGCGTCCTAACCAATACGGGTGCCTCGTGCACAGGGAGAGTAACACGGTTATTACAGTGTTGTGACTGCATGCTTACATGTTGTTGCTCGTACACTGGCTGTCAAATTAGAGTCCGAAATAGCTCAGGCGGTTCAGGAGTAGGAGAGCGAAGGAAATCGCCGGGTCGTTGGTTCGAATCCCCGTCGCGGCCCCGGTAGCTGAACTCACAATCCAGGGGGGAAAGACGGGCTTGTTCAATAGCATGTCCGTTGAAAGGTTCTGGTAAATCAAAGTGGTACAGTTGGAGTGCGCCTGAGTTGATCAGTGTTCAGGTCGTACTTTATAGGCAATAGATTTCCCTGTCCCTCATAATCCGTCCGTAAGTGCCGTCCATTATCACTTCGGTGCCGTGGACGTTAAACCCCGAACAAACCAACCAAACTGGCTATCAAAAATGGTGTAACTTGTATTTTCGTAGATTTATCATACAAATACGACATACACTCGAATTTCGCGTTTCTTTTGTTGATCAGTATAGATAAGTTTATTCATTTTGTCCCTCCATGCCCTGGAACAGCCGCTGACCAAAGGACCCGGCGGCAAACACAAACAGCTTGATAACAAATGCGCTGACCAAAGGACCCGGCGCCAAACAATAACAGCTTGATAGCAAATGCGCTGACCAAAACCCCGGCGCCAAACACAAACAGCTTGATAACAAATGCGCTGACCAAGGGCCCCGGCGCCAAACACAAACAGCTTGATAGCAAATGCGCTGACCAAGGGACCCGGCGCCAAACACAAACAGCTTGATAACAAATGCGCTGACCAAAGGACCCGGCGCCAAACAGCTTGATAGCAAATGCGCTGACCAAAGGACCCGGCGCCAAACACAAACAGCTTGATAGCAAATGCGCTGACCAAAGGACCCGGCGCCAAACACAAACAGCTTGATAGCAAATGCGCTGACCAAAGGACCCGGCGCCAAACACAAACAGCTTGATAGCAAATGCGCTGACCAAAGGACCCGGCGCCAAACACAAACAGCTTGATAGCAAATGCGCAGACCAAAGGACCCGGCGCCAAACACAAACAGCTTGATAGCAAATGCGCTGACCAAAGGACCCGGCGCCAAACACAAACATCTTGATAACTCTGTGTTTGACGTCTAACCCTTACCTTGTACCTTGATGGCGTAGATGGAGCTAACTCCGGACGAGGCCGTGTATGTCACATACAGTGTTTTGCGTTACACCCTATGTCACATACAGTGTTTTGCGTTACACCCTATGTCACATACAGTGTTTTGCGTTACACCCTATGTCACATACAGTGTTTTGCGTTACACCCTATGTCACATACAGTGTTTTGCGTTACACCCTATGTCACATGCAGTGTTTTGCGTTACACCCTATGTCACATACAGTGTTTTGCGTTACACCCTATGTCACATGCAGTGTTTTGCGTTACACCCTATGTCACATGCAGTGTTTTGCGTTACACCCTACGTCACATGCAGTGTTTTGCGTTACACCCTATGTCACATGCAGTGTTTTGCGTTACACCCTATGTCACATACAGTGTTTTGCGTTACACCCTATGTCACATGCAGTGTTTTGCGTTACACCCTATGTCACATGCAGTGTTTTGCGTTACACCCTATGTCACATGCAGTGTTTTGCGTTACACCCTATGTCACATACAGTGTTTTGCGTTACACCCTATGTCACATACAGTGTTTTGCGTTACACCCTATGTCACATGCAGTGTTTTGCGTTACACCCTACGTCACTTGCAGTGTTTTGCGTTACACCCTATGTCACATGCAGTGTTTTGCGTTACACCCTATGTCACATGCAGTGTTTTGCGTTACACCCTATGTCACATGCAGTGTTTTGCGTTACACCCTATGTCACATACAGTGTTTTGCGTTACACCCTATGTCACATGCAGTGTTTTGCGTTACACCCTATGTCACATACAGTGTTTTGCGTTACACCTTATGTCACATACAGTGTTTTGTGTTACACGGTATTATTTCCGGATCTCTCCTGCGGCAACAGGCGCGATGTTTTATACTTTTAATTATGTGTCAAGTTCTAGGAAATGCACGTGATTTGATGTACGACAGGCGCGATGTTTTATACTTCTAATGTGTCAAGTTCTAGGAAATGCACGCGATTTGATGTACGACAGGCGCGATGTTTTATACTTCTAATTATGTGTCAAGTTCTAGGAAATGCACGTGATTTGATGTACGACAGACTTTGGGATGAAATATTCACCTTGTTTATACAGGCGGTGACCTTGAACACACGGATTTCGCCATCGATGACAAGCACACGGTGGACCTGGTTCTTATGTAAGTTGTCTTTCTTTTTTTCCGGCTTCCTTGTATTGTGCATTATTCTGCTGTACGTGGGTCACGGGTCCCAGGGTACACTCAAATCTGTACGCGGCACACGGTTCCCATGCAAACAAAAACCCACAGGAGAAAGAAACACGCTTAGAAAAGACAGTTACAACACAAATAATTAAATTGTGTTGTAACTGTCTTTTCTAAGCGTCTTTCTTTCTCCGTTGGGTTCTTCTCTGCATTTTACACGCTTGGCAGTCACCTTGTTGGTCTGGTTTCCATGGTACGTTCACTACTGTACGGTATACACGCACCCTGGTACGTTCACTACTGTACGGTATACACCCACCCTGGTACGTTCACTACTGTACGGTATACACCCACCCTGGTACGTTCACTACTGTACGGTATACACCCACCCTGGTACGTTCACTACTGTACGGTATACACCCACCCTGGTACGTTCACTACTGTACGGTATACACCCACCCTGGTACGTTCACTACTGTACGGTATACACCACCCTGGTACGTTCACTACTGTACGGTATACACCCACCCTGGTACGTTCACTACTGTACCGTATACACCCACCCTGGTACGTTCACTACTGTACGGTATACACGCACCCTGGTACGTTCACTACTGTACGCTGACAGTGCCGTTTATACAGAAGTTTGTGCTGACAATAATCTGACAATGACGTCACTCAGCTGGCGGACACGTCATCTATCAATGTGTATAATGACGTCACTCAGCTGGCGGACACGTCCTCTATCAATGTGTATAATGACGTCATTCAGCTGGCGGACACGTCATCTATCAATGTTTATAATGACGTCATTCAGCTGGCGAACACGTCATCTATCAATGTGTATAATGACGTCATTCAGCTGGCGGACACGTCATCTATCAATGTGTATAATGACGTCACTCAGCTGGGGGACACGTCATCTATCAATGTGTATAATGACGTCACTCAGCTGGCGGACACGTCATTTATCAATGTGTATAATGACGTCACTCAGCTGGCGGACACGTCATCTATCAATTGTATAATGACGTCACTCAGCTGGCGGACACGTCCTTTATCAATGTGTATAATGACGTCACTCAGCTGGCGAACACGCCATCTATCAATGTGTATAATGACGTCACTCAGCTGGCGGACAGGTCATTTATCAATGTGTATAATGATGTCATTCAGCTGGCGGACACGTCATCTATCAATGTGTATAATGATGTCCTCAGTGACGCGGCGGGTCATCAATACGTGCGATCTCTCACCAAGACGTTATACCGTGACGTGCAGGCCGTGCTGATCGTGTTTGACGTCACGAGGGAAACAACACTGAAATCGGTGGAGGAATGGCGACATCAGATAGGGCTGGTAAGTAGAAATACTCATACAGTATACCTTTCTTTATCTCCCGAGACGTCACATTTCAACATTACCATGGATGACGTCAAACTCATAAAATGACGCTGTAACTATGCTAATGTTTTTGTCTCTATGCAAATGTACAGTGGTATAGGAAACCTTTGTTTTTCTGTGGGTGCGCTTCAGAGAGAAACTAAAATGTTTACTGTATTGAACAAGATGGTATGCCCAGCCCATAGTTGTTCCTGTTTCCAAGATTATCCTTCTGGGTCCGAATGCTGAGGAGCAGGGTGGCTATTCCGGGAATATCTTCTAGTTGTGTATGCAGGGGAGCAGCATATGGAATAGTGCTATTGCCTGATCCTATTCCGGACTAAAGTTCTACGCAGCTTTCAGCTGGCAATATCGGCTTATTCCGAGGTTAATCACACGCAAAGCAATGCGGCGGTATCAAAGAAGACGTCAACTTTTGAGAAATAGGATTTTCCGTGACCGAAGGCCCCCGTTCGACATGTTTGACGACGTTCGCCTTTACCAAAAATCATCAGATTTAGGTGTCACCACATCACGGACAGCATCAGTCGGTGAGACCATTGAGCTGACCATTGCAATTCAAGGATAGTGCCATATTAGCTTGGCGCCTAATCTGGCACTACCCTTGAATTATCATGACCAACAGGAATGCGCAATGGACACGTCGTTCAACAACACCACGGTCTCCCACCCCGCTGTGAAATCTGGCTTTCTTGCTCAGACTCGCTTCTCCACTGATCCGCGTGCGATCGGCGGAAGTGCAATACATGGAAATTGAGCATGCGCATTGAGGGAGAATTCTTGAGGGAAGCACTATCTAAAAATATCCCGAGGGAATCGCCGGCGGATAGCTATTCCGGACTGACTAATTCTCTACTCCTGCATACCGATGGCAAGTCGCGACTAAGTGGAGAATAGCAATTCTGGGAGGAGGCGTTATTCCGGAGTAAATTTCATGCATGCTCCTGCATTCGGACCCTCTCTCCCCACACTGACCCGCCCTCTGACCAACACAACGTGGCCGGCACACACACACACACACACACACACACACACACACACACACACACACACACACACACACACACACACACACACACACACACACACACACACACACACACACACACAGACGGACACACGGCGGCACTTCGCGCGGCCATTTGTATTGACTGTGTGCTGACGTATGGGCAGCTATATTAAAGAAGAATAAGAGCACGAGCAGCTAAATGACGTCACTACAAGCTTCGCGTCACGGCATCGTTCTAGGATGCCGTGAAGAACCCAACGGAGAGAAAAAAACACGCTTAGAAAAGACAGTTACAACACAATTGTATTAATATTTCGGGTGAATACCCTTTTACAAAATAGATAAAGAAACAAATATAGAGATCAGTCGCTACTTCATTATCGCAGAAGGAGTGTGGCAACTGAAGGGTGTGACGTAAAATAAGATAAAAGAACAAGAAAAGTACGTAAAATAGAAATGATGTCAACGAAAACCTCATGAGACTGAGAGAAAGTGATCGCGAGCTACAAGTAGAGTTTGTGTCAGCAATTTCGGTATTGGGCTAGAATGTCTTAAAACAGAGCCATTGCTTGGCAAATTTGCTAAATGTCAGAGCTTGTTTTCTTATGAAAAAGGCAACAACCTCGTGCCAGACACAAAGACCCTTAGTTCAGATTTATGTCGAACGATATTTCGCTCATTCAAAAGTGTTGTAAACTGTATGAGCATTGAGATATCACATGTCGTCTGCTATGTTTCAAGAATTAACTCATTCAGCACGACGCACGTATTTCCAAAATTTTGGAGGCGTCATCAAAAGACTATGCACCTGTTGCAGGAGATGGATCGATCATGATAATTCAAAGGTAGTGCCAGATTAGCTTGGCGCCGAAAGGCACCAAGCTAATCTGGCACTACCTTTGAATTATGATGGTGGACCCATCTCCTGCTGTAGGGCGTTAGAACTGAAGGGGTTAATTTTGTGCTTGTTGTTGCACGCGCTGCTTGTGGCGTTTGTCTTGTCCCCCAAAGGTAAGAAATACTGACCAGCAAAAGAAACGCGAGATTTCAGTTTGGAATTCCACAATGTCGCATTTCTTTTGCTCGCCAGTATACAATTCGTCATCGGCATTTCACGCGCTGCGTGCGGCGTTTCTGTGGTCAAAGGTAGCGTACAGTGTGTGGCCATGGTAACCAGTAAGGACTCGCTTTTCACCCAACCAGCAGTAGTAGACGTAGTTAGTATCATTTTTGTATAATAATAATTATTATTATTACTATTGCCACTATTATTAGTTGTAGTATGTTATTATCATTATAACTATGACGATGGTAATGATGATTAATATTATTATACGATTATTATTATGATTTATTTTATGTGAATATTTTTATTATGATTTGTTTTATATTATTATTATTATTATTATGTTGTTGTTATATTATTGTTATTAGTAGTAGTACTAGTATTATTAGTATTGTTGTTGTTATATTGGTATTATTATTATTATTATTATTATTATTATTATTATTATTATTATTATTGTGTTATTATTATTATTATTATTGTGTTATTATTATTATTATTATTATTATTATTATTATTATTATTATTATTATTATTATTGTGTTATTATTATTATTATTATTATTATTATTGTATTATTATTATTATTATTATTATTATTATATTATTATATTATTATTATTATTATTATTATTATTGTATTATTATTATTATTATTATTATTATTATTATTATTATTATTATTATTATTATTGTATTATTATTATTATTATTGTATTATTATTATTGTATTATTATTATATTATTATTATTGTATTATTATTATATTATTATTATATTATTATTATTATTATTATTATTATTATTATTATTATATTATTATTATTACTTTATTACTACTACTACTACTACTACTACTCATTCAGGTGAACACTAACAACCCTCCCATTCTGCTGGCGGGCAACAAACAGGATCTGACGTCACACCGCAAGGTTGAGACCGAGCAGGCAGAACAGGTAAGTCAACAGACCATCAGTCTTGTTCTGTCAGACTTGTCAGTCAAACCACGTGACTATATGATAATGGCAGATAACCCATGGGCTGTCGGTCGGTAGCGGCACTTCTTGTCGTATTGACTCCTGAAGGAATCATGGCGACATAAACCCCTACCGACAGCGAAAGTGTTTATAAATAGTTGTGGATTCAACAGTCACGTATTTTTCGTCAGACAAACATGGTCTGGCAAACATTACACCCGTACCATACCTGAGGCCGGATTGAGCAGTCACGTGGTTTCTGTCCGGTCTGACAGTGAAACAGCCCGGCAACTCGGTGTACAGCACGTCCAGTGCACACAGGCCCCGTCACACATCACTGACACACTTACCTTTGGCAATATCAGCCTGAGTGCACACAGGCCCCGTCACACATCACTGACACGCTTACCTTTGGCAATGTCTGCCCGAGTGCACACAGGCCCCGTCAGTCACACATCACTGACACGCTTACCTTTGGCAATGTCTGCCTGAGTGCTTAACTGACGTGCCTATTCGGAATACACCAGTGTCAGTGTGAATAAGTTTGATTAAAATAGTTCAAGGGTAGTGCCAGAATAGCTTGGCGCCTGTAGGCGCCAAGCTATTCTGGCACCACCCTTGAACTAAAGCCATTGGTCTATATTCTTATCTGCAAGTACTATAATGTAGCTTGCATATGGCAGTGTACAAATTGGTCTATATTCTTATCTGTAAGTACTATAATGTAGCTTGCATATGGCAGTGTACAAATTGGTCTATATTCTTATCTGTAAGTACTATAATGTAGCTTGCATATGGCAGTGTACAAATTGGTCTATATTCTTATCTGTAAGTACTATAATGTAGCGTGCATATGGCAGTGTACAAATTGGTCTATATCCTTATCTGTAAGTACTATAATGTAGCTTGCATATGGCAGTGTACAAATTGGTCTATATCCTTATCTGTAAGTACTATAATGTAGCTTGCATATGGCAGTGTACAAATTGGTCTATATCCTTATCTGTAAGTACTATAATGTAGCTTGCATATGGCAGTGGACAAATTGGTCTATATCCTTATCTGTAAGTACTATTTTTTTTGGCATCCTGTCTCGGAAGACAATGGAGTATATGCGCTTGCTGGGTCAGTCACTGGAGTGACCTCTCCAGGGCGCAAGCCTGGGCGAAGTGTATGGAGATCCTGGGGTGCCCAGTCGTCAAGATCCCCCTCTCGGCCTCGCTGATGTATCCAAAGGAATGCAAAGCAGTACGTTTGGCACCAGTTTGGCTGTAGGAGCTGCCAGAACAGTGCGTGAATACAGGCAGCTGTCTGCCTTCGGGGCTCCACTCCTGATTTGAAGGGTTTACTCCCCCACATTTGGCCGTTGGATCCAACTGACCTGATCTCCTCCGTCCTCTAGCCGTTGGCTGTCAGAAACAGCTCATCCGCCTAGTGGTGCATTGTGAACACCACCCCCTCACGTGGTTTAGCCCACCAGCAGAGGTGGTTTGCCAGGGTGTGGCGCTTGGAGCCAGCACGTGAGATATTAAGGAGATGGATGAGGACCAGTGATGCCCGTCCGTCCTATGTAGGACGCAGCTGCCGAACAGCAAAGGTGCTACCTCTATCCAGAGCCCCCTACACCCCAAAAAAAAAAAAAAAAAAATATGGCAGTGTAAGTACTATAATGTAGCTTGCATATGGCAGTGTAAGTACTATAATGTAGCTTGCATATGGCAGTGTAAGTCAGTACTATAATGTAGCTTGCATATGGCAATGTAAGTACTATAATGTAGCTTGCATATGGCAGTGTAAGTACTATAATGTAGCTTGCATATGGCAGTGTAAGTACTATAATGTAGCTTGCATATGGCAGTGTAAGTACTATAATGTAGCTTGCATATGGCAGTGTAAGTACTATAATGTAGCTTGCATATGGCAGTGTAAGTACTATAATGTAGCTTGCATATGGCAATGTAAGTACTATAATGTAGCTTGCATATGGCAATATAAGTACTATAATGTAGCTTGCATATGGCCGTGTACAAATTGGAAGCTTGACGATATGGGTTACTATCGTCCGGTCTTGTGTGCGTGCGTTGGTTCGTTCGATCATTCACTAATTCATTTATTTATTCATCCGTCATCCCTTCATTAATCCATCCAACCATCCAGTTACCGACCCCCCCCCCCCTCCACACACACACATACCCCATCCGCCAATCCGTCCGTCCGTCTATTGATCCACCCACCCGTCCACCCACTCATTCACCAAACCAGCATTCATGAGTCCGCCCGTCATCCATTCATCCACGTCTGTCCGTCCGTCCATCCATCCATCCATCCGCCCTCCCACTGACGGGCGCTATGTGGCTGTACAGATGAGTCAGCACCTGAGCCTGCCCTACTTTGAGACAAGCGCGCGCACGGGGAAGAACGTGAAGGAAACTTTCACCAGGCTGGTCAGGGAGGCGTGCAAAACGCCGGTCAGTACAGTGTGTGTGTGTGTGTGTGTGTGTGTGTGTGTGTGTGTGTGTGTGTGTGTGTGTGTGTCCTCACTGATGTAGTTAACCCTCCGTCAACTGAGCGGCATTTCTTTCGTGTGGAGGCCGAAAGTGGCGTAGCTGCACATGAGACCCTGCAGACTGTGGGAGCTGAATGTCAGTTAGTGATAAAACGTTCCGATTATTAACACATTCTGCTCCAGGAACGACTGAAATCCGCACACTTGGAAGTTGCCCCCTGAAGACTGTATTACACTTCTGGAAACAGATCGAGCGTGATAGTTGAAGGGTTGTGCCAGCATAGCTTGGCGCCTATAGGCTGACTGAATGACTGACCGCCTGTGGAGTCTGGCATCGTAAGATGCCAGACTTCACTCTCTTTGTCAGTCAGTCAGGGATGTCGTAAAATGACAGACTTCACTCTCTTTGTCAGTCAGTCAGGGATGTCGTAAGATGCCAGACTTCACTCTCACGGACTCTTTGTCAGTCAGTCAGGGATGTCGTAAGATGACAGACTTCACTCTCTTTGTCAGTCAGTCAGGGATGTCGTAAGATGCCAGACGTCACTCTCTTTGTCAGTCAGTCAGGGATGTCGTAAGATGCCAGACTTCACTCTCTTTGTCAGTCAGTCAGGGATGTCGTAAGATGACAGACTTCACTCTCTTTGTCAGTCAGTCAGGGATGTCGTAAGATGCCAGACGTCACTCTCTTTGTCAGTCAGTCAGGGATGTCGTAAGATGACAGACTTCACTCTCTTTGTCAGACCCCACCCGGGTCTGCCTTGGGGGACTTGGGTGGGGTTAGGTATTTTTTAGTTCCCAGGGTCACCCTGGTCAGCCCCACAGGGTGGGTTTTTCTCTCTATTCTGGGGCATGTGTTTCTGTCTACCCTTTGTCCATTCACCTGTATTTGCCTTTTTAAAACTCTCCCTACTGTCTGCACTGCCTGTAGCTCTTGATATTGGATGTGTGCTGCTAAATGGTCTTAGCTTTATTTAGGCCCCATGTTGTAGGTTTATGTAACGTATTTGACCGGCTGGCGACATACATTCAATTTTCTGTTTTTTTTTTTTGTTGTTTTTTTTTTCACAAGCAGTGCAGGCACGTCCTGAGAAAGCCTTGTTGCTGTCGGGACGTTAAGCAATGTACAATCAATCAATCAATCTCTTTGTCAGTCAGTAAAAGATGTCGTAAGATGCCAGACTTCAGTCTCTTTGTCAGTCAGTCAGGGATGTCGTAAGATGCCAGACTTCACTCTCTTTGTCAGTCAGTCAGGGATGTCGTAAGATGCCAGACTTCAGTCTCTTTGTCAGTCAGTCAGGGATGTCGTAAGATGCCAGACTTCACTCTCTTTGTCAGTCAGTCAGGGAAGTCGTAAGATGCCAGACTTCAGTCTCTTTGTCAGTCAGTCAGGGATGTCGTAAGATGCCAGACTTCAGTCTCTTTGTCAGTCAGTCAGGGATGTCGTAAGATGCCAGACTTCACTCTCTTTGTCAGTCAGTCAGGGATGTCGTAAGATGACAGACTTCAGTCTCTTTGTCAGTCAGTCAGGGATGTCGTAAGATGCCAGACTTCAGTCTCTTTGTCAGTCAGTCAGCGATGTCGTAAGATGCCAGACTTCAGTCTCTTTGTCAGTCAGTCAGGAATGTCGTAAGATGCCAGACTTCACTCTGTTTGTCAGTCAGTCAGGGATGTCATAAGATGACAGACTTCACTCTCTTTGTCAGTCAGTCAGGGATGTCGTAAGATGACAGACTTCAGTCTCTTTGGCAGTCAGTCAGGGATGTCGTAAGATGACAGACTTCAGTCTCTTTGGCAGTCAGTCAGGGATGTCGTAAGATGACAGACTTCACTCTCTTTGTCAGTCATTCAGGGATGTCGTAAGATGCCAGACTTCAGTTTCTTTGTCAGTCAGTCAGGGATGTCGTAAGATGCCAGACTTCAGTCTCTTTGTCAGTCAGTCAGGGATCTCGTAAGATGCCAGACTTCAGTCTCTTTGTCAGTCAGTCAGGGATCTCGTAAGATGCCAGACTTCAGTCTCTGTCAGTCAGTCAGGGATGTCGTAAGATGCCAGACTTCAGTCTCTTTGTCAGTCAGTCAGGGATGTCGTAAGATGCCAGACTTCAGTCTCTTTGTCAGTCAGTCAGGGATGTCGTAAGATGCCAGACTTCAGTCTCTTTGTCAGTCAGTCAGGGATGTCGTAAGATGCCAGACTTCAGTCTCTTTGTCAGTCAGTCAGGGATGTCGTAAGATGCCAGACTTCACTCTCTTTGTCAGTCAGTCAGGGATGTCGTAAGATGTCAGACTTCAGTCTCTTTGTCAGTCAGTCAGGGATGTCGTAGGATGAACTTCACTCTCTTTGTCAGTCAGTCAGGCATGTCGTAAGATGCCAGACTTCAGTCTCTTTGTCAGTCAGTCAGGGATGTCGTAAGATGCCAGACTTCAGTCTCTTTGTCAGTCAGTCAGGGATGTCGTAAGATGACAGACTTCACTCTCTTTGTCAGTCAGTCAGGGATGTCGTAGGATGAACTTCACTCTCTTTGTCAGTCAGTCAGGGATGTCGTAAGATGCCAGACTTCAGTCTCTTTGTCAGTCAGTCAGTCAGGGATGTCGTAAGATGCCAGACTTCAGTCTCTTTGTCAGTCAGTCAGTCAGGGATGTCGTAAGATGCCAGACTTCACTCTCTTTGTCAGTCAGTCAGGGATGTCGTAAGATGCCAGACTTCAGTCTCTTTGTCAGTCAGTCAGGGATGTCGTAAGATGCCAGACTTCAGTCTCTTTGTCAGTCAGTCAGGGATGTCGTAAGATGCCAGACTTCAGTCTCTTTGTCAGTCAGTCAGGGATGTCGTAAGATGACAGACTTCACTCTCTTTTGTCAGTCAGTCAGGGATGTCGTAAGATGCCAGACTTCAGTCTCTTTGTCAGTCAGTCAGGGATGTCGTAAGATGCCAGACTTCACTTTTTCTTCGTTTTGTACGTACCCAGTGCGCAAAAGGCCATCGGGCCGACGTCGGCCGCCTTTGGCCCGCGCACGACCGTGCGCGGACCAACGGCGGCTGAAATCGGCCTGATGAAGGGCTTTTGCGAATTTATTTGGGCGTTTCCGCCCACACTGACTTGTCAGGGCAGTAGAACAACTCTGTTACGTGTGCCTAGTACTCGCATGGAAACCCGTCTTTGTTGGAGCAACTTAACACAACACGCCGTGGTACCGGCGGATTTTAGCAGTCAAAGCCTACCATAGTGATCGCATTAAACGTGTGCCAACCAGTTCTGACGAAAGGCGCACATTGTCTCCTCTTCCTTGCCAATGGATGTGTATTTCGTTTCGACTGAAATCTTCAACAACCAAAAGTCTTTTGGCGAGAGGTCTTTCTCATACCAAGGACCATTTCTTTGGAATAAACTCCCACAGTCCCTCAGATAATTATGTTGAATCAGCCAATAGTGTCCGGCAGTCTTTAACTAAGACGCATTTATTCCTTTAAACGTGCATTCACCGTTATAATAAGTTCTTCGTTTTGTCAACATTTCCGGCGTTGTTGGTGAGGGCTGTCTGGTGTATCCGTTGTTGGTTTGATGGTACACGTGTGTCAGTCTTTTTGTGTAATGAGCATTTTTTGTTATTGTGTTCTTTTTGTTATTCCTATTTTTCTTGTATATCCTGTTGCGTGAGTGTGTATGTTGGGGAATATATGTGTTGTAGGATGCAAGGTGTGTGTATGTTAGTATGTCATTTGTACGGCGCCTAGAGCTTTTCTTAGTTCGAAAGTATAGACGCCTTAAAAATTATTATTATTATTATTGTAATTATTATTATTAAATTATTATCAAGTTATAATAATAATTATTATTATTATTGTAATCATTATTATTAAAAGCCAAAACCGTGTAAAAATATGGATACACAAGTGGTCCCGCGGCATAGATCCTCATGAGACCCCGCAATTGCGGGGGCTCATGAGGATCTATACCTCTTGCAGTATAAGTAGTGTGTTTCAAGTTGTTCTCAGCAGTGAAGGTGTGACGTATTGGATGATAAACTGGCATGGCGGTCAGCAGTGGGCCGTGCGTCTTGTACGAAGCACTGTCACCGTTATTTTAGCTGAATGACGCTGCCTATCGGGATGCTCCTGACACATTGCAAGCTGAACTCTGTTGTCGTCTTTCTGCCCACAGGTGTGCGTGCCGGAAGAGAGCATAGTTCTGTCTCACAAAGACATCCGCCCGAGACAAAGCGAAGAGCGCAAATCTTGCTGCGCCACGTGACACAGGGGACACTATTCTACTGCTTCGTTTACAGTGATCGCCCCAAGTGCATGAAAAGAAAACACTTTGAGACTGACAATCATCTCTGTTGCTTCGGTTATCGCCCTTAGTGTATGAAAGGACAACACTTAACCCCTTTAGCCCTGACGCACTACAGCAGGAGATGGATCGACCATGATAATTCAAGGTAGTGCCAGATTAGCTTGGCGCCTCAGTCGTCGGCGCCAAGCCGGCTAATCTGGCACTACCCTTGAATCGATCCATCTCAGTCCTGCAACAGGTGCATACTAGTAGTCGTTAGATGACGCCTCCAAAATTTGGGAAATACGTGCGTCGGGCTGAAAGAGTTAATACTGACAACAATGATCTCCGTTCTATAGAGTGTGAATCCGCAATGAACACTGACTGACGGCATTACGGTTTGAGTAGCAGTCAGGTCTGGGAGGTCCTGTTAGCACTACACTGACACAGTAAGCAAAGGGTGCTCGGGCACACGACGGCCGGCACAGCGTGCCCGCGGCACAGCCCGTACGACCGTGCTCTGTGGCCGTCGTGGGCCCTAAAACGTTTTGCTAGTGGCGGAAGCCCGTTGTCGCAATTCTCCAAGTTTCTCTGAGATGTCCTCAGTTAGAGAACTGCGTCACAACCCATCTGTCAGAACGACAAAGATACTTTAAGGTTGGTGCCAGCTAAGCTTGAAGCCTCGAGGAATGCCTCGAGTCATTTTATGTCTCTATCATTTTAGAGGCAATACTGTATGTCAGCCTTCAGGCAATCCTATCTATCAGCCTACACTGAGGCAGTACTATCTATAAGCCCACAGACAGTACTATCTATCAGCCTACAGACAGTAGTGCCTATCAGCCTACAGGCAATAGTGTCTATCAGCCCACACTGAGGCAGTACTATCTATAAGCCCACAGACAGTACTATCTATCAGCCTACAGACAGTAGTGTCTATCAGCCTACAGCCAATAGTGTCTATCAGCCTACAGGCAGTAGTGTCTATCAGCCCACACTGAGGCAATACTATCTATAAGCCCACAGACAGTACTATCTATCAGCCTACAGACAGTAGTGTCTATCAGCCTACAGCCAATAGTGTCTATCAGCCCACAGGCAGTAGTGTCTATCAGCCTACAGCCAATAGTGTCTATCAGCCCACAGGCAGTACTATCTATCATCCTACAGACAGTAGTGTCTATCAGCCTACAGCCGGGCAGTAGTGTCTATCAGCCTACAGGCAGTAGTGTCTATCAGCCTACAGGCAGTAGTGTCTATCAGCCTACAGGCAGTAGTGTCTATCAGCCTACAGGTAGTAGTGTCTATCAGCCCACAGGCAGTAGTGTCTATCAGCCTACAGGTAGGCAGTAGTGTCTATCAGCCTACAGGCAGTAGTGTCTATCAGCCTACAGGCAGTAGTGTCTATCAGCCTACAGGCAGTAGTGTCTATCAGCCTACAGGTAGTAGTGTCTATCAGCCTACAGGCAGTAGTGTCTATCAGCCTACAGGCAGTAGTGTCTATCAGCCTACAGGCAATAGTGTCTATCAGCCTACAGCCAATAGTGTCTATCAGCCTACAGGCAATAGTGTCTATCAGCCTACAGCCAATAGTGTCTATCAGCCCACAGGCAGTAGTGTCTATCAGCCTACAGCCAATAGTGTCTATCAGCCTACAGGCAGTAGTGTCTATCAGCCTACAGACAGTAGTGTCTATCAGCCTACAGCCAATAGTGTCTATCAGCCCACAAGCAGTAGTGTCTATCAGCCTACAGGCAATAGTGTCTATCAGCCCACAGGCAGTAGTGTCTATCAGCCTACAGGTAGTAGTGTCTATCAGCCTACAGGCAGTAGTGTCTATCAGCCTACAGGTAGTAGTGTCTATCAGCCTACAGGCAGTAGTGTCTATCAGCCTACAGGCAGTAGTGTCTATCAGCCTACAGGCAGTAGTGTCTATCAGCCCACAGGCAGTAGTGTCTATCAGCCTACAGGCAGTAGTGTCTATCAGCCTACAGGCTGTGCTGTCTTATCAGCCTACAGGCGCCAAGTTGTTTTGACACCACCCTTAAACTATCACGGTCGTCTTTCATTGTGTGTGTGTGTGTGTGTGTGTGTGTGTGTGTGTGCGTGCGTGCATGTGTTTGCGTGTTTTTTTGTGTATGATATTTATGAGTACAAACAATTGCCTGTGTGCGAGGTCCTCAGATATAACAGACTTTCTACTGAAGCAAGCGTCATAACCCATTCAGCCCTGACGCACTACAGTAAGAGATGGATCGACCATGATAATTTAAGGGTAGTGCGAGATTAGCTTGGCGCCTGTCGTCCGATTGCAGAGGGTAGAGAAATGTGAGATTTTTTCCATTCGTTAATTACCTGATATTACTGAATCTGAATTAGTGAAAATGACGGAGAGGTCGGACTGACGAAATGTTGTTTCCCCTGCAGGTTTGCCTTAGGCCTTTGGCTGTCGGTAGCGGTTTTGTCGCTATGATTCCTGCAGAAATAACAACACCCTGACATCTTGCAGGAATAACAACACCCTGACATCCTGCAGGAATAACAACACCCTGACATCCTGCAGGAATAACAACACCCTGACATCCTGCAGGAATAACAACACCCTGACATCCTGCAGGAATAACAACACCCTGACATCCTGCAGGAATAACAACACCCTGACATCCTGCAGGAATAACAACACCCTGACATCCTGCAGGAATAACAACACCCTGACATCCTGCAGGAATAACAACACCCTGACATCCTGCAGAAATAACAACACCCTGACATCTTGCAGGAATAACAACACCCTGACATCTTGCAGGAATAACAACACCCTGACATCCTGCAGGAATAACAACACCCTGACATCCTGCTGGAATAACAACACCCTGACATCCTGCAGGAATAACAACACCCTGACATCCTGCTGGAATAACAACACCCTGACATCCTACAGGAATAACAACACCCTGACATCCTGCAGGAATAACAACACCCTGACATCCTGCAGGAATAACAACACCCTGACATCCTGCAGGAATAACAACACCCTGACATTCTGCAGGAATAACAACACCCTGACATCCTGCTGGAATAACAACACCCTGACATCCTGCTGGAATAACAACACCCTGACATCCTGCAGGAATAACAACACCCTGACATCCTGCTGGAATAACAACACCCTGACATCCTGCAGGAATAACAACACCCTGACATCCTGCAGGAATAACAACACCCTGACATCCTGCAGGAATAACAACACCCTGACATCCTACAGGAATAACAACACCCTGACATCCTGCTGGAATAACAGCACCCTGACATCCTGCAGGAATAACAACACCCTGACATCCTGCAGGAATAACAGCACCCTGACATCCTGCAGGAATAACAACACCCTGACATCCTGCAGGAATAACAACACCCTGACATCCTGCAGGAATAACAACACCCTGAAATCCTGCTGGAATAACAACACCTGACATCCTGCAGGAATAACAACACCCTGACATCCTGCTGGAATAACAACACCATGACATCCTGCAGGAATAACAACACCCTGACATCCTGCTGGAATAAAAACATCCTGACATCCTGCAGGAATAACAACACCCTGACATCCTGCTGGAATAAAAACACCCTGACATCCTGCAGGAATAACAACACCCTGACATCCTACAGGAATAACAACACCCTGACATCCTGCAGGAATCATGGCGACAAAACGTGAACCGCTAGCGACAGCCAAAGCCGGCCGATGCGTCTTGCACTGTGGGCCTACTTCATTTTTCTGAGTTGACGCATGAGACAGGTCTCTGGCGTGACCTTCGGCTGTGCAGCTTGTGTGCAGTTATATACGTCACAATTAGTGATGTAAGACTAGTCATTATAGGTCTGCCGTCATCAGGAATGACGTATTACACCAGGAGCAAAGTTCAGCAGTATAGCTTGCGTGTAGTTACATACGTGTAGGGGGCTCTGGATAGAGGTAGCACCTTTGCTGTTCGGCAGCTGCGTTGTTAGCTACATTATAGTTTCTTTGTGTAGGGGGCTCTGGATAGAGGTAGCACCTTTGCTGTTCGGCAGCTGCGTCCTACATAGGACGGACGGGCATCACTGGTCCTCATCCATCTCCTTAATCTCTCACGTGCTGGCTCCAAGCGCCACACCCTGGCAAACCACCTCAGCTGGTGGGCTAAACCATGTGAGGGGGTGGTGTTCACATTGCACCACTAGGCGGATGAGCTGTTTCTGACAGCCAACGGCTAGAGGACGGAGGAGATCAGGTTGGATCCAACGGCCAAATGTGGGGGAGTAAACCCTTCAAATCAGGAGCGGAGGGCCCCGAAGGCAGACAGCTGCCTGTATTCACGCACTGTTCTGGCAGCTCCTGCAGCCAAACTGGTGCCAAACGTACTGCTTTGCATTCCTTTGGATACATCAGCGAGGCCGAGGGGGGGGGGGGGGGGGGGGGGGGGGGGGGGGGATCTTGACGACTGGGCATCCCAGGATCTCCATACACTTCGCCCAGGCTTGCGCACTGGAGAGGTCACTCCAGAGACTGACCCAGGAAGCGCACACTCCATTGTCTTTCGAGACAGGATGCCGAAGTTTTAGTTAAATACGCAATGTAAGACCAGTTATCATAGGTATGCCGTCATCAGGAATGACGCATTACGCCAGGAGATCAAATCACCCATGGTAGTTGAAGGCCGGTAGTGTCTGATATAAGGGAGTTCAAGGGTAGTGCTGGATTAGATTGGCCGCGCCTAGGAAGGCTATTCTGGCACGACCGTTAAACTATCCTAGTCAAATGCGTCAAGCGGAGTTGGCACTACGTGTACACTGATGGTATTGTGTAATAAGCAAAGACTTCGTAACTCCTTTGAACAACTTGATCTTGATAAAAGGAACCAAAACTAGTCTGGCTCAACCCGTATCACAACGGCCCTATACAGATTTCACGCTAATCTACCTTCGCCCTTGAATAGTCGTGGTCGTTCCATCTTCCGCAGCCACTACTAGAAGAAAAGAGTTTAGAGGATCATTACCATCACACGATTTTCTGTGATATATCTCATCATGTTCGTCCATCCATCCATCCATGCATCTGTCCATCCATCCCTTCATTCATCCATCTATCCATCAATGCATGCATGCATCCCAACCAAACTGTTTCAGTCACCCTCTTAACTGCATGTCCAAACTTTTGGAGTCTAAAGATTTATTTACCAGTGGTAGGAGATGATGGATGGCTCATGATAATTCAAGGGTAGTACCTGATGAACTTGGCGCCTTCAGGCGCCAAGCTCATCTGACACTACCCTTGAATTATCATGATCTATTTATCTCCTGCTGCAGGGTCCCGGGGCTACATGGGTTAACTCACCCTACCCCATCACCGAACTCCCCAAATGTTGCCGTTGTCCTCTGAAGACCGCGTTGCAGTGCAGGACACAGCTCGACCATGATAGTTCAAGGGTGATGCCAGAATAGCTTGGCGCCCATGGGCGCCAAGCTATTCTGGCATCACCCTTGAACTAGCCTGGTCGCTGCTTATCTTGCTGTGGCCGTGTCTGGGGCAGAATGAGTTAACCACTGTATGAACAAGGACTGCGGGCTATTCTGGCATCACCCTTGAACTAGCCTGGTCGCTGCTTATCTTGCTGTGGCCGTGTCTGGGGCAGAATGAGCTAACCACTGTATGAACAAGGACTGCGGCCCTGCGGGTTAAACTTCGCCAATGAAACGGATTCTCAATCTGTGTAATGTCATCCGATGTTTTTATAGGTGAGCGTGAGGTAACAGAGGTGTTGTTACTGTCCATTCGTTAATTGAAGACTCCCGGATGTAGATCTATAGGACAAGAAGAGCAGTCAACTGACGTCACAATTACTGGTACACAAAACAATGTCGGGGAAATCAGGCTTTCAGTACCGCGTTACCGTCCGACACCTAGTGAACACATTGATGCGGGAGATACTGCCACATGTTGACCTTTATCGTCATCACTCATTCAGCGCCGACACACCACAGCAAGACATGGATCCAGCGTGATAGTTCAAGGGTGGTGCCAGAATAGCTTGGCGCCCATAGGCGCCAAGCTACTTTGGCACCACCCTTGAACTACCATGCTCTTTCTCTAAAATTGTAATACAGTCCTTCAGAGGGCAACGTCAAAAATTTGTGGATTTCGGTCCTTGGTTAGAACGTGGTAACCTTTAGGCCTATCGTCTGTTGGACGTATCTTTAAATTTCCGGTGAACGTTACTGCCCGAACTACTTAGTGAGAACACAGGAGATATAGTCCACTAGTAACTTTTATTGCCCGTTTGACATCACTTTAAATCTCCCGTTAACGAGTCCAGCTGTTTTGTCACCTCGTATGTTACAGTCTGTTGTACTGTCAGACAGCTGTTTTCACGACATAATAAATATAAGTATGAAATATCACTGCTGTTGTATGCGTTGTTACTTTCTTACAGTGTGGTCTGTTGCGGTTACTGCAACTGCAGATTGTTTGATTTTACTTTCGTTTACAAACATGCATTCACACACGCGCGCGCGCGCGCGCGCGCTCAAGAAGAAGGCGGTGCAACCGTCGTCCATGTACAGCCATGTTTATTGGAGTGTACAGCCACAGAGAAACAGACATCATACCCCGCCGCCAGTTAACGTAACATAACCCACCACCAGAAAATCACTGCGTAGCGCAAACAACCAGCAGATAAAAACTCTCCACAGTCTAGCTAATCATAAAATCAAATTGTCATGAGCCATTTTCAACATACATGTGGGGGGAAGACAGGAAGGGGTGGGGGGGGGGGGTGGGTAACGCTTTCGTCAACATTAACACATTCGATACGTGATACGTCCGGATACGTGGCATATGCCTGCTCCATACGTACTCCCGGCATATGCCTGCTCCATAAAATTATGTACTCCCGGCATATACCTGCTCCATATGTACTCCCGGCATATGCCTGCTCCATATGTACTTCCGGCATATACCTGCTCCATATGTACTCCCGGCATATGCCGGTATCTGGACGTGTCACGTATCGAATGAGTCATTTACCTGCCAGATGCATGCAGACACCTTACCGTTTCTTAAAGTAAGAGTGCCGAGTGCTACCGGTGGTTACAGGCCAAACTCGGTTAACATATATCTGGGGGGGCGGGGGGGGGGGGGGGGGGGGGGGGCGGGGTGAGGAGGGGGGGGGGGGGGGTGGGGGGTACTAGGGCATGACACAAGTGACAAATTGTACTTCACCATGACGTCAACAAACATCAATATATTTCTTACACAAACATACGGAATAAACATAGCAATATTAGAGTTTTCTTACACAAAAATACAGAATAAACATACAAGATACCTTAAGACAACTACCAAGATATCATTTCATGCACATACAGGATAGCAACACTACACTCCTTACTTAAACGCAGAACAACACTACACTCCTTACTGAAACACATACATCGACAGAACTGTGTACAGACATACCAACATGCCATTCCATACCGAACTGAGCGTAGGCAGATGAACATACCAACATGCCATTCCATACCAAACTGAGCGTAGGCTGATGAACATGCCATTCCATACCAAACTGAGCACAGGCAGACGAACATACCAACATGCCATTCCATACCGAACTAAGCGTAGGCAGACGAACATGCCATTCCATACCAAACTGAGCACAGGCAGACGAACATACCAACATGCGATTCCATACTGAACTAAGCACAGACAAACATACCAACATGATATTTCATACCAAACTACGCGCAGGCAGACGGACATACCAACATGATATTTCATACCAAACTATGCGCAGGCAGATGGACATACCAACATGATATTCCATACCAAACACTACACGTAGGCAGACGGACCAACCTGCATGTCATTTATACAGAAAGACAGTAATGACTCAACAAAGAGAGAAAAATGGACAAACACTTTGTGTATCTTACCAACACGTACATATCCACATAATAATAATTATGATGCTGAAGAAATGTCACTGTCGAGCCACCTGTACATGCACCAGACTCTTCCGGCACTACCCTTGAACTGTCCAGGTCAACTGAACTGGTATGTAACCTTCGGAAGACAAGTCCCAAATGTTGGTCTCAGGACAAGTACTAAACTCACTCAATACGGGCCGAACAGCGGTCACAGTTGTGCTAGAGTTGTACTAGAGTTGTGCTAGAGTTGTGCTAGAGTTGTACTAGAGTTGTGCTAGAGTTGTGCTAGAGTTGTGCTAGAGTTGTACTAGAGTTGTACTAGAGTTGTACTAATTAACTCATTCAGCCCCGACACACCACAGCAAGACATGGATCATGGTTGATAGTTCAAGGGTGGTGCCAAAATAGCTTGGCGCCAAGCTATTCTGGCACCACCCTTGAACTATCGTAGTCAAAGTTATTTAAGCAATGGGTGTATCAGGATGGGAAGGGTTCATGTTGAGAGTTGAACTCGTGGTACAACATGCACTCAGTATGGCTGTACATACTACTACAACCTCTCAATCTTACAGATGGACGAAAACAAACTGTCGACACCCAGTGTTAAACTTGTGACAGGACATGCACGTGCACACACAACCTGGCGATATCGGTGAGCGGCGGCGGCCTCATCGGCGGGCAAGTTAACTCTCTCATGCCTCACTGTACTTGTGCAGCGCCCCAGCTGACCACAGAATGCAGTCAAGTAGAGTCAGCAAGAGGCTAAGACCCTCATCAGCCCTAGCAAACGCGGTAACTTAGTGCAACTGCGGTAACTTAGTGCAACTGCGGTAACTTAGTGCAACTGCGGTAACTTAGTGCAACTGCGGTAACTTTGTGCAACTGCGGTAACTTTGTGCAACTGCGGTAACTTAGTGCAACTGTGGTAACTTAGTGCAACTGTGGTAACTGCGGTAACTTAGTGCAACTGCGGTAACTTAGCGCAACTGCGGTAACTTAGTGCAAAGGCGGTAACTTAGTGCAACTGCGGCAACTTAGTGCAACTGCGGTAACTGAGTGCAACTGTGGCAACTGCGGCAACTTAGTGCAACTGCGGTAACTTAGTGCAACTGCGGTAACTTAGTGCAACTGCGGTAACTTAGTGCAACTGCGGTAACTTAGTGCAACTGAGGTAACTTAGTGCAACTGCGGTAACTTAGTGCAAAGGCGGTAACTCATGAGGCTCTATACCTGTTGCAGGTGGGTGGTGTTCACGTGTTTCGGCAGTAAAGAGGTTAATCTCACATACAACATTCACTGCGTATAAATATAAATGTACAATGGGGTACAGCGGTATACGAGTCAAATCCCCAAATCATGTCCCACAAGCAACCACCACAACACAAAGCAAAGCTTCCAATACACTAAACACTTGACACAGAAATCAGGAACAACATCCCAAGAAAATCAACCTGTGGAATGTGTTTGTGCGAGTCTAGTTCCCCCAGTACTCGTGTTCCCGGAGTGGGCAGTTCTACACAGACATACACGCAACACGCTGCCTGCTCTGCAGCAGCTTTCACAAACAGCACATGACAACACGCAGCGCTTCCATGACAACACGCAGCGCTTCAT
Source organism: Semisulcospira habei (assembly GCA_036245525.1). NCBI lineage: Eukaryota > Metazoa > Mollusca > Gastropoda > Semisulcospiridae > Semisulcospira > Semisulcospira habei. The sequence continues at coordinate 115,998 of BTPG01000002.1, read as the reverse complement.
CAGGAAGGAAACAAATGGTGAAATTTAAAGTGCAGTTAAACCCCTTGTACATGCAGACACATGGACATGCACAGTTCACAGCTGCTGGCTCAGAGACAGAGATGTGAGCAGTTCACAGCCGCCGGCACAAAGACTGACAGAGACATGCACAGTTCACAGCCGCCGGCACAAAGACTGACAGAGACATGCACAGTTCACAGCCGCCTGCACAAAGACTGACAGAGACATGCACAGTTCACAGTACCAGCAGCTGTTTGTACAAAGGGTCTGACAGAAACATGCGCAGTTCACAGTACTGACAGCTGCCTGCACGAGGGGTTTAATATTGGTGCGTTGTGTACCTTTACAGTGCAAGTGCATTTCCAGTGAAATTTTGATTTTCCCCAGTTTGAAATAATCTCACGTCTGTCTTTTGAGTATCGCCGGCATTAAGCTTGCCGAGTGTGTGGATTTATCATGCGATGTGCGGCCCGGAATACAACATCCCACAATCCTGATTTGGGACAGGACCACATCTCTCACAATCCTGCCATGTGACAGGACTACAACATCCCACAATCCTGGTTTGACAGGACCACATCTCTCACAATCCTGCCATGTGACAGGACCACATCCCAGGTCGACCCACACACCCTGATGTTAAACTGTGAAGCACTGTGAAGAGTTTACTTTTACCCGACACTCACTGTGAACAGCATCTTAACAGGAAAACACACTGGTTGTCTCCTTTGATTCACTGCACTGGTACACTGGTGCAGTGAATCAAAGGAGACAACCAGTGTGTGCACAGAATTGTGTTAGTTGTCTGCCTAGGGTATTAGACACTTTCCCCTGGTCACTAAATACATCCTGTAAACGATCAATACGATCAATGGACACACATTACAGCTCAACTATACTTCTGCTGCCAATAAACCATATACACGCAAAGTACCCAAGACAAAGCACTCGACACTCAATATCCAAAACATTTACCTACACTCAGTTCCCACAAACTAAGTGATGGTGTATGCGGACTAGATGAAATGGACCGCCCCCATGACTGTAGCCAATGAAATGCAATGAAGTACATGAGACCTACTGAATGGTAAACATCGGTAGATGAAAAACAATATATTTGTCATACAACTGGCATCTCCCCCGAGGAAGACTTTTAAAGTTTACACATGATGCACAAAAATGGTTGAAAATGAAACTTCACAGACCATTGCCACCCAATGTCAACGACATACAAAGAACTATGGCTGTGTGCACATTACATACAGACTAAATGAGCAGCCATCTTGTGACACAAAAACATATGTCAGGTCTGTTCTACCCCCTTATGCCCTGAGGACCAAATTATTACATTTGTGTAGACATCCTCTGAGGTCTGTACCACAGTTCTGGAGAGAGATCGACCATGATATTTCAAGGTTGGTGTCAGAACAGCTTGGCGCCTGTAGGCGCCACGCTGTTCTGACACCAAGCTTGAAATATGATGGTGGATCCACATCAAGTTGTAGCTTGAAATATCCTGGTGGATCCACATCGTGTCATGGTCTTTCAGGGCTTTGTGGGTTACCAAGACAACCATCATCACCAGTTGCTGACCAACATGTACCATCGCTGTGTGCACGACACCAACCGAAAGAGTACGCCCTCGTGTAAGAAACACAGCACGTTTCCAAGTAAATGTATGTTTTGAAGAAACAATCGCAGTCACCACAACAGCAAATCTATCACAAGCACCACAACAGCAAATCAGTCTACTCTGAAAATATAAGGCTACTTCTCTCTTAATGAGCCCATTCCCCGACATCTGATGCAAACGGCCCCCAAAACATGATTCAAAGTGGTGTCAGGGAGAGGCATAGATCCTAATGAGCCCCAGCAAATGCAAGGACCCATGAGGGTCTATGCCCCTGGCAGTTGGGTGTTTTTTTAAAAAAGAATGTTGGGCATTGAACAGGTTAATACATGTACTGTTCTGCTAGCGTCTGCTGGAAAGTTTTAACAGCTGGGCTCACACACGTAGGGCTGGCACAGTGTAGCAAGTTAGAGCAACGTGACTGATGGTCATCTGCGATGTACACACAACACATGGAAAGTGTTAACAGCTGGGCCCACACACGTAGGGCTGGCACAGTGTAGCAAGTTAGAGCAACGTGACTGATGGTCATCTGCGATGTACACACAACACATGGAAAGTGTTAACAGCTGGGCCCACACACGTAGGGCTGGCACAGTGTAGCAAGTTAGAGCAACGTGACTGATGGTCATCTGTGATGTACACACAACACATGGAAAGTGTTAACAGCTGGGCCCACACACGTAGGGCTGGCACAGTGTAGCAAGTTAGAGCAACGTGACTGATGGTCATCTGCGATGTACACACAACACATGGAAAGTGTTAACAGCTGGGCTCACACACGTAGGGCTGGCACAGTGTAGCAAGTTAGAGCAACGTGACTGATGGTCATCTGTGATGTACACGTAACGCATGGAAAGTGTTAACAGCTGGGCCCACACACGTAGGGCTGGCACAGTGTAGCAAGTTAGAGCAACGTGACTGATGGTCATCTGTGATGTACACGTAACACATGGAAAGTGTTAACAGCTGGGCCCACACACGTAGGGCTGGCACAGTGTAGCAAGTTAGAGCAACGTGACTGATGGTCATCTGCGATGTACACACAACGCATGGAAAGGGTTGTAAGGGAAGTAATCTTGCGGTGGCTGAAGTTGACATCCGTTCGCAATGCGATGCTTATGTTGAGCGTGATGTTTGGTGTGGACGCTTGATCTACATACCTTTATATCAGTCAGGACAGCTTGTTAGCACTTGGACAGAAACATTGTCTAGCACTGTACGAGTGTACACACGGTTCAAGTTTGGTGCAGACATCCGACATACACACTTTGTGACACACAGTACTGAATTCGGCCGTTTGGCAGAGCAGCCAGCTGGGATTTCATGCACTTTAAAAACGGCATGCGCTGAGACGAATAATTAAGGCACTCACAACAAACATCAACCCTTACCCCCAACATCCAGTAATGTCAACAGCACATACAGGTTCATACGACTTAAATTAACAAATGACCAGTTGGACACGACAGTTTACATGTCTTAACCCTGTGGCTGTCGGCAGCACTTTTAACCCCCCCCCCCCTGCCAGTGGACGCTCAGTTTACTTCTCAAATCTTGCTTCATTCAGCGACTAAAGGCCAAGCAATTTTACCCCCCCCCCCCCCTCCCCCCTGCCTGCCAGTGGACGCTCAGTTTACTTCTCAAATCTTGCTTCATTCAGCGACTAAAGGCCAAGCAATTTTAATCCCCCCCCCCCCCCCCCCTGCCAGTGGACGCTCAGTTTACTTCTCAAATCTTGCTTCATTCAGCGACTAAAGGCCAAGCAATTTTACCCCCCCCCCCCCTCCCCCTGCCAGTGGACGCTCAGTTTACTTCTCAAATCTTGGCTCATTCAGCGACTAAAGGTCAGGACCCTCCAAGGAACATGGACACAAACTGGTCTCAGCAAGACATAGATCTTCATCAGCACCTGCATTCACAGGGACACATGGGGATCTGTGTCTCTCATTCAGCGACTAAAGGTCAGGACCCTCCAAGGAACATGGACACAAACTGGTCTCAGCAAGACATAGATCTTCATCAGCACCTGCATTCACAGGGACACATGGGGATCTGTGTCTCTCATTCAGCGACTAAAGGTCAGGACCCTCCAAGGAACATGGACACAAACTGGTCTCAGCAAGACATAGATCTTCATCAGCACCTGCATTCACAGGGACACATGGGGATCTGTGTCTCTCATTCAGCGACTAAAGGTCAGGACCCTCCAAGGAACATGGACACAAACTGGTCTCAGCAAGACATAGATCTTCATCAGCACCTGCATTCACAGGGACACATGGGGATCTGTGTCTCTTGCAGGTGGATGGAACTGACTTTCCCCAGCAGTGAAAGGGTTAACTCTCTGGAGGCGTAATGATGCGACACGTCTCAAAAGTGTTAATCAAGGTAATGCCTATGTGAATCACCTGGACTAAAAGTGTTGCCGACCCCAGTGGGTTAAGCAAGAGACAGCGGAGAGTGGTGATGATTACGAGACAAGACTCCATCCCGACACAAAGTTCTGGCTCCTAGGCGCTGCCACACAATCCACAACTGCGTGTCCAAAGCACGCTGAGGTTTGAAAATCATCATCGCTCATCCTAAAAGCATTTCATACCATACACATAAACCAAAGGTGCTGGAGACAAGAGACATCAAGCATCATAATTCCCCACAACTGCAGCACTCCAGTCACAAACCCCAACATTGTATTAAACGCGTCCCTTCATGTTTACATCCATATCACCGTCGTTAAACCCTAACCCTCACCAATCTCGCACCTGAAACCACCACACACTGACTGATATTTGCATCAAAACACAGATGTAAATGTGATGAAACATAGGCAAAAGAGACATAAATCCTCATGAGCGCCTGTGACCGCAGGAGCTGACGAAGGTTTAGGTGTCTTGCAGCGTTCACCTGGCCCTAGCAGTGAAGGGACCAAACCCATCACATATCGTGGGACATACATGTACATCAGCATGAGTGACAATCTTGATAATGATGCACGTCACACAGATTTATCAACATTTATGTCAATGTTATAATATTTGAGTAAATTGAGTAGCAGGCAACGATGCCGGCAAACTGTCCTACACTGCAAAAAGTTCTAACATGTAATAACTCAGTCTCACTTTAGCTCAGATTTTCTCAAAACTTAAAACACGACCGTCCATCCAACCATTCACACACACACACATTTCACACACACTTCACCATGTGCCAGCTGTTCTTCTCTCCCCTGCACGCACTGTGTGTGAGAGAGAGACAGAGAGTGAGCACAGAGAATGACACAAGTTTTCTGCGATGACCCACGATGCATGTCGTCCTTGATAAGCTGTGACCGTCATCAATAAAACTTCTTGGCTTTGTCTTCTTTGCTTTGCCTGAAAACAAACAACAAGGAAGGCAAAGCCATTATGGCTCACGTGTATGACCTATTTACATGTGTGGCCTTTGTGACAATAAGTAAAGGAGTGGTTTCTGCACCAGCACAATCCATGTTTGCTCAAAATGTAAGCATTTTTCACACATCTGTCATTAAGTGTCAACCCACCCCCCCCACCCCCCCCTGTGAGCCTTGACCTTTGTGATAAAAGGTCTTATCATCAGCTACCTTTGTGCCAAATTTGATTGAAAAAATTGCAAAAATGTTGATAATACCTACAATTTTATCAAAAATTGGCATTTTACACACATTGGCCAGCCTCTTGTGATCCTTGACCTTTCCGAGGGGTCATCCAAATTAGTATGCATAGATAGGTCTTACCATCAGGTATGTCTGTACCAAATTTGGGTTTGAAGTTGTGAATAGTATTTGAGAAAAAATAAATTATGTCAAAATATGGCTATTTTGGAGCTATTCCCTGATCCCCTGTGACCTTGACCTTTGTGAGAGGTCACTGAAATTGGTATGTTTAGAAAGGTCTTGCCACGAAATATCCTTGGGCCAAGTTTGAAGACTGGCTTGAATAGTCTCCGAGAAAATGCCAATGTTAAAGTTTACCGCGACCGATGGACGGACGACCACTGGCCCAGAACATAGACTCACTTTTGCTTCGCACGTAAGCCAATAACCCCAAATGAAGAAATCACTGTCTTCAATCTAAACCCATCCAACCCCCATGTCGCATTTCCAAATCTGCGGAGGTGTCACCTAATAACTATGCAGCAGTTGCAGGAGACGGACAGATTATGATAATTCAAGGGTAGTGCTAGATTAGCTTGGCGCCTTTAGGCACCAAGCTAATCTGGCATTACCCTTCAATTATCATGGTTGATCCATCTCCGGCTATAGTGCATGCAGGGTAAGGGACTTAATCACATTGACCCAATGGTTTTAGTGACACACACATACACAATCATCATGGTCGATCCATCTCCAGGGTAAGACTAATCACACTGACCCAATGGTTTTAGTGACACACACATACACAATCATCATGGTCGATCCATCTCCAGGGTAAGACTAATCACACTGGCCCTATGGTTTTAGTGACACACACACATACACACTTAGTGAAGATCTGTTCTGAGTGAACTTATTTCTCCTGGGGTTTTGAAAAAGCTGAATCAGTCTCCATCCAGGACTAAAGACTGTCGTCCATGCACAGTGTATGGCCCCCCCCCCCCCCCCCCAACTGTCCCTTCCCCCAGTCCTGCGTGGGCAAACCCTGCTGTAGTCTGCTGAATGACCTTTTGTATACTGGTTATATCAAATTGGGTACCATCCACTTCTCCCCTCCACTTCCCCTCCTCCAACCCCCCCCCCCCCAACCCACTCTCCCCCCCAACCCACCCCACCCCAAAACACCTTCCCCCCAACCCACCACCCCCCCCCAACCCCCACCCCACCCCCCCCCATCCCAACCCACCCCAACCACTTTCAGCACAATGACCCTCACCTGTAAACCATGTAGCCAATTATAATGATGATCTGGATCGCCATGGCGACGAAGAAGATGACGGGTGTGAGACAGGAGCCTGCAGGGGCCGGGGGACACTGAGCCGCATTCTGAAAATCACAGTCAACGATACAGCACCGGTCTTTACTGATGATCAGACCGACCCTCTGTGTGGTGGTAGCAGATCTTGTCACCACAAAACCACCACGCAAAGAGTTAATGGACAACAGCAGTGACATAAACATTAACACATCTACATCAAGCATTGGACAACAGCAGTGACATACACATTAACACATCTACATCAAGCATTGGACAACAGCAGTGACATACACATTAACACATCTACATCAAGCATTGGACACCAGAAGCTGTCAAAACCACTTGAATGCAGAAACCCCCAGGGTCCAGTTGAACGGGTGACCTAAGCCCTGAGCCAAGCGTAAAGATGATTTTAGTGAGTGAGAACCACAGATATTCTCCAACTCTCTGTGAAAGAGGCTGACTGCATTTGAAAAGAAATCTGACATTCTGATTGGTTATGAACAAGTACCAATTTCTTTGACTTTCCCGAAAAAATGCAGGTTGACATTCCATACCAGACGCCACAAAATTTCTGGGGCAGGTTGTTGCGACAGACACTCTAGACAAAGACATCAAGATTTTGAATGTCTCCCCTGAAGGGCTGACATCTCTTGAACAAGCAGCAAGTAAGACCCTCCAAACTCACACGACACAAAGGTCAAGATGGCGCAGAAGTCATATACTTCCTTCCCATGAACAGCGTCACAACGTCTGACCAATATGCGGATGAAATATATCTGTCTCATCATATTGACAGACAGATGAGAAGCACAAGTTGATATGCTCAGAGTGAATGATCCTTCTGCCCTCAACATTTTGACCACAGGTTGAATCTGTGCAAGGCGAGATCCGACTGTAAATGGGGAAGAGAGCAACTTCATATGAAACGTCGAGTGATCGCGGGGAAAATAGGAAGTTTTCTGAAACTGAATATGGTCTCCATGTCACCTCTAAGCATGGAGACAATGACAACACGGACACTGCTTATGGTCTGCATGTCACCTGGTCAGTGAGAAAGTACATTTTGTGCCTGAAAAAAGGTTCATTTTGTGATCCGACTCTCTCATTGTCACTTTACTCTTGCTCCCAAAGGCTGAACTTTGAGTCGCCAGTGTCCCATGCCTTGGCCCTACATCACACGCATTGTGTGTGCGCATGCAGGCGGTCACAGGCTGACAAACAAAAATAGTGCATTTTTATTGGTCAGTTGTAACCCGTGCATGCGGATGCCAGGATGCCAAAAATAACCGTTTCTAAGAGGTCTGACCTTAAACCATAGCAACAGCCCCATGCAACAGAAAACTTTCGCTCACTAAAATGTTATTTGCTAAGCTCAGAAGGCGCTATGGCAGAGAACTTATGACTCACTATTGAACCTTTAGCACTCGGTAACTGCTGGCAGTTCTTTGCCCTGTCACTGCATTCTTTTTGAGTGGGCTGAACCCAACGCTACCCTACTTGCTTCAAAAGCCTACAACTTTTTCATTTTTCTATGTATGATTGTGAAATTTGGCATGTATGTAAATAAATGAATCAAGATTATGTCACAATTCTTCAAACTGTGTTATCTGTGTTATTATCCTAACAAAATAATAAATAATCAGCAGACTGAAAAAGATTATGTTTACTATTCCACTATTGATGACTTTATCCATTATGCACGTTTTGCGTTCACTAGCACTCGATTCAGAATCACTCCCCTGTCCATCTCCCCCCACCCCCCGGCCCTCCTTGGTCTCAAGTCTTCTGGCAAAAGGCGAAGAAAGTCTTCATCGTTGGAATATGAGTCCATAAAGTATTCCTGGATGAATGCTTCTAACTCCTCATCGGCCATCTTTTGTCAAAATGAAGCCGTCAGAACAAACTCTCGCTTAGAAAATTCGAATCACTTGAACACATTCGAAGGTAGCAAGATGGTCGATAGAAAATGGAAGCAAGCCTCGTTTACAATCACCCATAATCCTTTGCAAAGGCTGTCATAGCAACCCTGTGTGTTTACCATAGCCGATTACGAGCAGACCTCGCGGTGGCGACAAATGTCGCCATCCGTATATCAAGCAAGATGGCAGCTGGCGTCAAATGTTGCCATCCGTAAATCAAGCAAGATGGCAGCTGGCGACAAATGTTGCCATCCGTAAATCAAGCAAGATGGCAGCTGGCGTCAAATGTTGCCATCCGTAAATCAAGCAAGATGGCAGCTGGCGACAAATGTCGCCACCAGCGCGCTAAAGGTTAAACTTGCTACATGCAATCCACCCCTGGGGAAATATAACTAATGTAACGTTGCACAGTGATGTGCTTACAGTTAGTGACATGGTGAAATATAACTAATGTCACATAGCTTAGTGATGTGCTTACAGTTAGTGGCCTGGTGAAATATAACTAATGTCACATAGCTTACTGATATGCTTACAGTTAGTGGCCTGGTGAAATATAACTAATGTCACATAGCTTAGTGATATGCTTACAGCTAGTGACCAATGACTGTGCGCTGATGGCGCACACGGAGTCTGACCTCCAGACCATCGTCAACAGGTTCTCGGAAGCCTCTCGACTGTTTGGCCTCACCATCAGTCTCAACAAGACCGAGGTCCTGCACCAATCAGCCCCAGGCACAAGAGCCCCCCCACCCAAAGTGTATATCGAAGGCACTGAGCTGAAGACTGTCGACCAGTTCAGGTACCTTGGGAGCATCATCTCTTCTGATGGTACTATCGACAAGGAAATCACAGCTCGCATCAGCAAAGCCAGCCAAGTCCTGGGTCGTCTGCGCACTCGTGTGTTGAATAACAACAACGTCAAGCTCTCCACCAAGATCAAAGTCTACAAGGCAGTAGTCCTCCCCAGCCTCCTCTACGGCTGTGAGTCATGGACGCTGTACAGAAAGCACCTCAAGCAGCCTGAACGTTTCCACATGAGATCCCTGCGCTCACTCATGGGCATCAAATGGCAAGACAAGGTGACAAACCTGGAAGTCCTGGACAATGCTGGCTTAGTGAGTGTTGAAGTCTTGATCTTAAAGACAACTTCGCTGGACAGGTCATGTCATATGCATGGATGATTCTCGTATGCCACGCCAACTCCTGCATGGTGCACTTTCAAAAGGCCACAGGAAGCAAGGACGGCCAAAGAAACGCTTCAAAGACTGCATAAAAGACAGCCAAGTACTGCGTCTTCCCGGTAAAGGAACTTGAAGCACAAGCACAAGACAGATCTGGCTGGTGTGCCACCACCAGGAAAGCCTGCACGCTCTTTGAACACAATCGGCGCGAACGGATCACCAGTGCCAGAGCTCGCAGAAAGACAGTGTCGACTCTCCCTACAGCTACGTTCCAGTGCCCCCATTGCCCTCGCAGGTGTGGCTCCAGGATTGGCTTTGCCAGCCACACCCGCACCCACAAATAGAAGTCATGCACAATGACGACATCATCGGCTTCGATGGTCTACCCATTATTATTGTCATTATAGTGACCTGGTGAAATATAACTAATGTAATGTTGCCCAGTGATGTGCTTACAGTTAGTGACATGGTGAAATTTAACTAATGTAACGTTGCCCAGTGATGTGCTTACAGTAAGTGACATGGTGAAAAATAACTAATGTCACATAGCTTAGTGATGTGCTTACAGTTAGTGACCTGGTAAAATATAACAATTGTCACATAGCTTAGTGATGTGCTTACACTTAGTGACATGGTGAAAAATAACTAATGTCACATAGCTTAGTGATGTGCTTACAGTTAGTGACATGGTGAAATATAACTAATGTCACATAGCTTAGGGATGTGCTCACAGTTAGTGACATGGTGAAGTATAACTAATGTAATGTAACTTAGTCCTCAAAGTTGGTGAAATATAACTAATGTAACATAACTTAGTGATGTGCTTCCAGCTGCCTGGTGCAATATAAGCACTGATGTAAATAATATAACATAGCTTGGTGATGTGCTTACAGTTGGTGACCTGGTAAAATATAACTAATGCCACATAGCTTGGTGATGTGCTTACAGTTGGTGACCTGGTAAAATATAACTAATGCCACATAGCTTGGTGATGTGCTTACAGTTGGTGACCTGGTAAAATATAACTAATGTCACATAGCTTAGTGATGTGCGTACAGCTAGTGACCTGGTGAAATATAACTAATGTCACACAGCTTAGTGATGTGCTTACAGCTAGTGACCTGGTGAAATATAATTAATGTCACATAGCTTAGTGATGTGCTTACAGCTGCCTAGTGAAATATAAGCACTAATGTAAATAATATAACATAGCTTAGTGACATCCTTACAGTTAATGACCTGGTGAAATATAACTAATGTAACGTTGCCCAGTGATGAGCTTCAGCTAGACAATGACCTGGTGAAAAATAACTAATGTCACATAGCTTAGTGATGTGCTTACAGTTAGTGACCTGTTGAAAAATAATTAATGTCACATAGCTTAGTGATGTGCTTACAGTTAGTGACCTGTTGAAAAATAACTAATGTCACATAGCTTAGTGATGTGCTTACAGTTAGTGACCTGTTGAAAAATAACTAATGTCACATAGCTTAGTGATGTGCTTACAGTAAGTGACCTGGTGAAATATAACTAATGTAATGTTGCACAGGGATGTGCTCACAGGTAGTGATTTGATGAAATATGTATTTTTCTTTAAAATGTATTTTTTCGAAAAATACTTACCAATGACATTATGGTATGGATGGTTCTGAGCTAGACTAAGTTTAGCAAAAATTGTTGTGTACAAGTATGGCGGTGTTGGCAGGTGAGGGGCGGTGTTGGCAGGTGAGGGGCTCCATAGCCTAATTGGTAACCCGAGTAGCCTCCCTTCCATCCCATCCAGAAGCGCCCAGCGGAAGCTCACTAGTCAGTTTCTTAGCGGACCAGCGGCAAGCAGGGCAGGAGGGAGGGTCCTTCGAGTAATGTCATCGTTAAGTATTTTTCGAAAAAATACATTTAAAAGAAAAATACATTTGTTTCCTCAAAACACATTACCAATGTCTGTCTGTTTGTCTATTTTGACAAAGGGTATTTACCCGAAATATTAATAAATTGTGTTGTACCATTTTTTTCTAAGCGTGTTTCTTTCTCCGTTGGGTACTTCTTTGCATTTCACATGCTTGGCAGTCACCTTTTTGGTCTGGATTACATTACCAATGACATTACGGTATGGAAGAATCCCGAAGAGGAGGCGGGTGCCGCTATAACGCCCCTAACCGCCAATACTGGTCACTAGGATCGCCCTCCCGAAGCAACCTCCCGATAATTTTAGCTAAGATACCTACGGCGCCCAGAGCGCTGGGTGAGAGTGTTGCGCCGCCCCGATGTCTCCCACCAGCGAAGGTTCTGGCGTTGGCTGGAGAGGTCCCTCAGGTAGAAGCGGGCGAAGGTAATCTGTGCTCGCCATCCTATGGCCGCCACAATGTCTTAGCACAGTTGCGGTCGAATGCAAGGCTTGCGGCCGAGGCTCTGACCTCGTGCGCCCTGAAGATCATTCGTTTGGCTGCATCAGGGGAGAGATCTTGGTAGGCGGAGCATATCACCCATCAGAGCCAGGAGGATATCGTCTGGGCTGAGATGTCATTCTACCTGGGGCAGTGGGAGGAAAGGTGGGTGCGACCCCTGCGGAGCGGCTTGGTCCGGCGCAGGTACACGCGTAAGCCCTCACCGGGTCCTGTGTCAGGAACCCTGGGTGGAGCCTGGGTCTATCAATGTTGCAAGGTGACCAACTGCGGGGCAGCTAAGGAGATAGGGTCTTGGCGAGAAACACCGGGTCGGGCAGCAGTAGAACTGAGCTGACCATCCAGAGCTGCAACAAGAGGGGGCGTGCTGATAGTCTTTTCTATCTGCGGCGTTCAAGGTTCCGCGACCGGGCAGAGACCACTCAACGGGACTGTGGTGCTGCCGGTGCTAGAGCTCAGGCTCGCGGCCGAAGCCGCGGCGTTGAAGGCTCTACAACCTGGTAAGAAGCCACTCGTCGGGTCTGTGGGGCTTACCAGTGTTGGACCCCTTACCCGTGCTGGGTGTGCAGCTCGCTGACCCTGGAAGCAGGCGCGAGGGCCAGTAAGAAGCAGGTCTTCCGCGTCATGTCCGGTAGCCTCGCCAACAGGATCGGTTCCAATGCGGACAGATTTGAGCCAAGTAAGGACCGCAGGCAGGTCCCATCGCGGCACCAGGGAGCGAAAGGCGGGACGTTGTAGACCGAAGTGGGCCATCAGGTCGGCGAGGTCTTTGCAGTTACCAGGGTCGGGTCATCCCAAGTGTTGGTACGTGTCAGCGACCATGGCCAGGTAGCCACGAAGGTGATTGGCGCTGAACGCCGACAGGTGAACAGCCAGAGGAAGAAGTCCGCCAGCTGAGGAACCGTCAAACCGTGGGGGATTGGCGTAAGCCGTCACACCAGTCACACAGTACTCGCCACTCCCCTTTGTAGCCTCGTCCATTCGTGATTCTGCGGGCTGTAGCGATAGCTTCCACGGCCGCACCCGAGAAGCGTCTCGTGGCGAGCGCTTGCCGCACAGTCTCTGGGCGGGAAGGAGAAGCCGTTCGTGGCAATGGTGGTACAGCTCCTGCCATGGTTGCTTGAGCATCGTGCGCGGGGTGGGAAGCCGCCACGGTGGAGCCGTGGCAAGGCTCAGTAGGCCCTTGTCCACGTCTTGGTCCAGCAGAAGGGGGCCACCAGGAAGATGGTCGAACTGCAGGCTCTGAGCTTGAGTAGGACTTTGGGAACGAGCAACGTCGGCGGGAAGGCGTAGGTGACCAGGCCGTCCAACGGGATGGAGAGAGCATCGACTGCCCAGGCAAGCGAGTCTGGAATGGCGAGACGAAGTGGGGAAGCTGTCGATTCCACCTCGGCGCGATCATGAGGAAGTGTCCGCAGCGCAAGTCATCCGAACGATGTCTGGACGACGGCCCGTCCACTCTGTGCGGAGAAGCTGGCCGCGACACGCGATGGAGTCAGCCGGTCATGCAGACGCCCTTGGAAGGCTCTTGCTCGAAGGCGATGTCACGATCTTTGCACTAACGGAGCCCGTGGCAGCAGAGGAAGTACAGGGAGAGGAAGCGTGCCCCGCCTAGCTTCTGAAGTAGTCGACCACTGTGGCAATGTCGGAGGGAACGAGAAGCTCCTGGCATCGGGAATGTGACACCCAAAGCTGGACAAGGAAGTCCGGAGACCATCCGCCGGAGGCAGGGTAGGATCTTCTAACAGGGGAGCACTCCTGGTGGCGAGCTTGCATCGATGCGAGGGACATCCTGGGAGGAGGGGAGGAAGAGGAACTCCCGTTGCGTGCCAGTCTGGATCCGCCCCGAGAAGGAGGGTGTAGCAAAGGTCGCACCGGAACCCGAGACTCAAGGTCGCCTGTCGAGGGTCGCCCGGAGAGAAGCAGAAGCCGCTGAGGCGGGGGCAGTAGAGACATCCGAGGGGAAGAAGGTCTGCTGTGATACTCACCAATCCCCGCAGCTGAAGTCACCGTCTGGCGGAATCTCTCTCTTGGCTTGACTTCGCGAACGAAGATTTTATAGGAGTTGCCCACGACGTCTGCAGGCTTGTTCGTGGCTGCGGAGGCCAATCCGAGACAGGCAGGTTCGACCGCAGTGGCTGCAGGGGAAGGTATGGCCAGGGTTCTGAGCTGCGGCATCTCTGTTTTTTCTCCTGAGCCGCTTGTCCTTAAGGATAGCTCTGTGAGAGTCCTCAAAGGAGACAGCTGCCTTGTAAATGGTGGAGCACCAGGTGTCACGGTCCGCAGCAAGCGAAGACCACTGGTGGTGGTCGATTTGGCAGGCACTAAGTGACTTCTTGAGACAGTCTTTGTATCTCTTCTTTGGTGCCCCTCTGTCACGGTGTCCAGTAGCAAGCTCGCCGAACAGGGTGATCTTTGGTAGGCGATGATCCTCCATCCTGGAGACATGCCCCGCCCAGCGGAGCTGTGTCCGCAGCAGCAAAGCCTCGATGCTCACAGCTTCAGCCTGTTCAAGGACCTCGACGTTGGTGACATAGTCACTCCAGTGAATGCCCAGGATGGTACGCAGGCAGCGCTGGTGGAAGCGTTCAAGGAGTCGTAGTTGGCTGCGGTAGAGGGCCCAGGACTCGGAACCATACAGCAGGGTGGTGAGGACCACAGCTCTGTACACGCTGATCTTGGTGCCTGTTTTCAGCTGTTGATTGTGCCACACCCGCTTGAAAAGTCGCCCGAAAGCGCTGTTCGCTTTTGCCAGCCTGCTGTCAAGCTCCTTGTCCAGCTTGGCGTCCGACGTGATAATGCAGCCAAGGTAAGTAAACTGGTGCACTGACTTTAGTTCAGACTCGCCAATGGTGATGTGAGGAGGGCGATACACTGTCTTGGGTGCCGGCTGATGGAGGACCTCTGTCTTTTTCAGACTGACCTCGAGTCCAAAGAGCTGGGCAGCATCTGCGAAGCAAGACGTGATGCGCTGCAGGGCTCTCTCTGTGTGTGCAACGAGGGCAGCATCATCAGCAAAAAGCAGCTCACGAATCAGTTTGTCTAGGGTTTTCGTGTGGGCCTGCAGTCGTCTGAGGTTGAACAGGCTGCCA
This sequence comes from Semisulcospira habei, assembly GCA_036245525.1. NCBI lineage: Eukaryota > Metazoa > Mollusca > Gastropoda > Semisulcospiridae > Semisulcospira > Semisulcospira habei. The sequence goes on along the minus strand of BTPG01000002.1, from coordinate 100,836 downwards.
TCGAGACGATACCTGATGTACACTGCATCGTCATCATCGAGGTCCACTGTGGCCTGCTTCAACATCATGCTAAAAAAGATGGTGAAGAGGGTTGGTGCCAGCACGCAGCCCTGCTTTACGCCGTTGAGAATAGGGAATGGTTCTGAGAGGTCATTGTTGAGTCTGACCTGGCCTTGCTGGTCCTCGTGTAGCTGGACAATCATGTTGAGGAACTTTGGGGGACAGCCAAGTCGCTCCAGGATCTGCCACATGCCTTGCCTGCTCACAGTGTCGAACGCTTTTGTTAGGTCGACAAATGTTACGTACAGCCCTTTGTTCTGCTCGCGGCACTTCTCCTGTAGCTGTCTCAGCACAAAGACCATATCGGTGGTGCTCCTGTTTGCTCTGAAGCCACACTGGCCCTCTGGGAGTTGGTCTTCAGCGATGGCAGGTACCAGCCGATTCAGGAGCAGCCTTGCAAGGATTTTCCCAGCAATGGACAGCAGGGTAATTCCCCGATAGTTGGAACAGTCAAGACTTCTCGCCTTTGTTCTTGTACAGGGTGATAACGACTGCATCACGGAGATCTTTTGGTAGTGTTCCTTCCTCCCAGCAGCAGAGAAAGAGGTCATGGAGCTTGTTGTGCAGTGCTGTGCCTCCATGTTTCCAGACCTCTGGCGGTATTCCATCAATGCCTGCTGCTTTGCCACTCTTGAGCTGGTGGATGGCTGTGAGGGTCTCTTCAGCGGTGGGCGGTTCGTCCAATTCAATCTTTACTGGGAGGTGTGGGATTTGTAGGACGACTGCTTCTTGAACAGTGCGCTCAGCGCTGAAGAGGCTCTGAAAGTATTCCGACCAGCGGTTCAAGATGGAGGTATTATCTGTGAGGAGTGCCTGGCCATTCGCGCTTCGCAGGGGACTTTGTACCAGGTGCCTGGGGCCATACACTGCTTTCAGTGCTTCGTAGAAGCCCCTGTAGTCACCATTGTCAGCACAAAGCTGGGTCCTCTGTGCAAGTCTGGTCCACCACTCATTCTGGAGATCTCTGAGCTTGCGCTGGAGACTGCTGCAGACGAGGCGGAAGGCAGACTTCTTCACAGGGCAGGAAGGCTGGGCTAGGTGGGCCTGATGGGCGGCTCTTTTATTTGCTAGGTGTTCCTGGATCTCTACATCGTTTTCGTCAAACCAGTCTTTTTTCTTCTTTCTGGCGAAACCCAAGACTTCTGCAGAGGATTTTGCAATAGCAGTTTTCAGTTGTTCCCAAAGTGTTTCAGGGGAGGAGTCTACTGGGTCCGCTGTGTCTTTGAGCCTGCGCTGTAAATCTGTCTGAAAGGCAGCTTTCACATCGTCACGCTGAAGGCTGGCAACATCAAGCTTTTTCTTGGGGGGCCCCCATTTCTTGGGTTTTGGCTTGAAGTGGAGCCTGAGTTTGCAGCGGACAAGGCGGTGGTCAGTGTGGCACTCTGCGCTGGGCATCACTCTGGTGAGGAGGACGTCACTGCGGTCCCTCTGACGCACTAGGACATAGTCGATAAGGTGCCAGTGTTTGGAGCGAGGATGCATCCAGGTGGTCTTTCGACTGTCCTTTTGCTGAAAAGTAGTATTGGTGATGACCAGTTGCTGCTCCGCACAGAACTCCAACAGTAGGCGGCCATTGTCATTGCAGTTCCCCACGCCATGCTTGCCGAGGACTCCTTTCCAGGCTTCAGAGTCCTGGCCCACTCTGGCGTTGAAGTCGCCAAGGATGATGACTTTGTCGTCTGCAGGGGTACTCTGTAGGAGGCTGCGCAGGTCAGTGTAAAACTTGTCCTTTTCAGCAGGCTCTGCCAGGAGGGTTGGGGAGTACACACTGAGAAGGGTGACGTGCTGCTGGTGTCTCAGTGGGAGGCGCATGGACATGATGCGGTCTGAGTGGCCCGTTGGTAGGTTTTCCAGCTTAGTCGCAATGGATGTCTTGACCATGAAACCCACGCCTGAAAGCCGTCTTTCTGATGCAGGCCTGCCTGACCAGTAGAGGGTGTACCCAGCACCAAGTTCTTGGAGGCTGCCTTCGTCCGGAAGGCGTACTTCGCTGAGCGCGGCGATGTCGATGTTTAACCTCCGCAATTCATGGGCAATGAGGGCGGAGCGACGTTCAGGGCGTCCGCTGTCTGCTTTGTCGAGCATGGTTCGGACGTTCCAGCATGCTACGTTGAGTCCGGTCGTGGTCGTCATGAGAGTGGATCCGTTATTCTTTCTTGTTTTTTGACCGCAGGAGAAGATGCCCGTTGACCGCGGCTAGCCAACTGGGGTTGCGAGGGGACGAGCTTTGGTTAGGCCACCTTTTCTAGGCCCCTCTCCGTGTGGAGCAAGCAGTGCTGTCCCTAGAGAAGGCTGCTTGGTCGTTCAGGGTGTGCCGAGTGATGTTGTCATCCCCAGGTCAACATCAGGCGACCAATATCCTGAACCGCCTGCATGCAGGTTTGAGACTGCGGCTTCCAGTGACATCTTTCACCTGCCGTTTCGCCCCTCGCCCGTCGCTACAGGACTTGGAATGGTCAGTGTCATGGTCCGTGGACGTTTCCTAAAGCCTGCGCGGTGGAGCTTTTTGGTGGAGTGCAGTGTGCGCAGTACTGGCCCCACCCTTTAAACCCTTGGTTCATCTGCCATGGCCTAGCAAGCTGGGACGATGGCATCGAGGTCCTCGGGTCGTAGGTTTTATATCAGACTGTCCTTGTCCTAGTCTCTGGCTCAAAAGCCTTCCCCGGAGACACGGGGGCTTTGATGTCAGGGGTTTCCTCCCTTAGCCTTTCCGCAGCCAAGCGGCCAGGCCTGCAAGGCAGCAGGCGACTCGTGGAGGGCGGGGTCGTCTATGTCCCGTGCAGATGTGAACATCTGCCCACTGCCCACCGTCTGGCGGAATACACCTGCACTAAAGACCACCGCTGCGCTGGGTTCGCCAAGTGCTGCGTTCACCGCTTCGGAAGCTGCTGTTTGTGAGGTCAGTGCGAGGTTCCATCCGCAGGTAGAGAAGCAGTGCGAAGTCGAACTTGCCCACGTAGACCAGGAACCCCGTCTGCCGAGGGGAGCCCAAGTGCATCTCGATCCTACTCCAAGGAGGACTCCGACCGGTTGCGCGAGAGGGGATCGACTACGGAGTCGATGTGGAGCACGAAGATGTCCCACTGGTCCTGTCTGCAACGGAGTACAGCCACAGTAGAACCCCCAGAGGCTTCGAAGCCACCGCCAAAAGCGCTCAAGCTTAGCAGGTCACGCTGCCGAAGGTAAAGTGAAGGGAACGCCTGGAGACGGTATGCTCTTCTCTATCTGGGGATGACCAGAACGCAACGCAGTTCAAGGAGGTCTCCAATCGGCTCCATATCATCTAGGAAGTCGCCGAGTCCAGGCTGAAGGCTCAGTCCCAGTCTGCACTGTGAGGCGAAGTCTCGGGCGGTCTCCCCGCCGAAGGACAGGTCGTTGACGAACGTGTACAGCGTGGTGCGCGCGTCGGCTGTTGTAGCCGCTACGAAGTTCGGGATGTCGAAGCGCTGGGGGCATCCTGAAGTCCCTGTTGAGACGAAGTGGTAGCAGGCAAGGCGTCGCGCCAGGAGTGGTACGCAGCGTGGTAGGAGAAGACCGGCCAGCCAGGAAGCTCGTAACCGCGGCTAGAGGAGGGAGTCTCCGATCAACGACGCTAGGAAGGATAGAAGCCGAGACAAGGGTAGCCAAGTGCCTTCTCTGCAGCAGACGCGCCACGACCCGGGGTCGTAGATAACCGAGCTAAAACCTGGGACGCCGGCAGGGACCCTGTGTCATCGCCGAACCACTAAGGAATAAACGGATCATAGTTTACAGCTCTTAACTTACCTTCCAGCTGTAAGCGCTTACACTGTGTACACGCCACTAACCCTACTAGTGGTAGAAGCCGCTCCGACGGCGGTGTGGCAAGTCGAGGCCGAGGCTGCGCTCGGAGAAATCTAAGCGCCGCACGGGCGCCCACTGCCCGCAGTCTCATCCTGTCCCGTGTAAAGGCACCGTCCCTGGGTTGGACGACGTAACGCTGTGCTGGGCCGGAAGGCCAACAGCGTAACCTGTGTAGGCCTAGATGACCTGTCCCGTGTAAAGGCACCGTCCCTGGGTTGGAAGGCCGGAAGGCCAACAGTGTAACCTGTGTAGGCCTAGATGACCTGTCCCATGAATTCAGTGAGTAGTGTTCATGCGCTGAAAAGGAGCAGCAGTTCACATCTCTCACATTCTTAGTCTTCTTTTGTTTTTCTACATTAATATTCTCATTTATTTTTGGTGCATGGTTGTTCCTCAGAAGATTACCTACAAGATGGTGTATTTTTAATGTGATTTGTGTGGTTTTTGACTTTTGGTGAACATTTTTCATTTCTGGTGTACAGTGACAGAGCAGACCCAGTGTTGATGTGTTCTCATGATGACAGTGTCAAAGTACACTTCAGTAGCTCTGAGACAGATTGGTTCAACTAGTAAATGTGTACTAGACACCTGTACACTTACAAGAGGCAGACATTGGGACTTATCAAAAACAAATCACAAAGAGGTTTTAGAGGGGGAAAAAGAACTGCCCGCAAGAGAGGACTGCATGTTGGTCTTTGGAATGTACAGTCAGCCAGCAAGAAGACTAGTGATATCTACGACTGTATTGTGGATAAGAAACTTGATGTTCTTGTGGTAACAGAGTCTTGGTTGAAGGAAAAAGAGGATGAAGTGACCATCGCAGCATTGACCCCTCCAGGCTACACCGTCATCAATAAACCACGCTCACTGAGAAGTGGTGGGGCTCTGATTCACAAGAGTTCTATGAATGTGAGATTGTGCTCAACAAAAATGTTCACTACTTTTGAAAACATTGACTTCACCATTTCTAAAAAATCAGTGACTGTGAGGCTATTCTGTTAGTACCACCCTCCCCCATCAAAGAGAAATAAGCACACAAATGCTGAATTTCGGGAGGAAGTTTCATTCTTCCTCTCAAGTACTGTGGTCACAACACAAAAACTGGTTGTACTTGGTGACTTTAATATTCACTGGGGCAATAAGAATGATTCTGATACCAAGCAGTTCATGCAGCTCTTCAGCTCCCTAGACCTGTCTCAGTTAGTCTGTGTACCAACCCACAAACGAGGCCACATTTTGGATTGGGTTCTTACCCCTTCGTCTCTGTCACCCAGTCTTATTCATACGGTGTGTGTGGAGGACATGCAGCTCTCTGATCACTTTCTGATCACTTTCTCCATGCGACTGGCGAAACCTAGGACTCCAAAGCTTAAAGTCAGGTGAGAAACATCAAAGGAATGAATGTGGAAGCTTTTCGTTGTGAACTTGGTGACTCACCATTGATCAAGACCCCACCGTCAGATGTGTCGGAGTGTGTACAACTTTACAATGATACATTGACCTCCCTTCTTGACAAGTATGCACCAGAAACTGTAAAGCAAATTCCTTTTCGCCCTGATACCTCGTGGTATAATTCCGATGTTCTTGCTGCAAAGCAGGCGCGTCATCGTGCAGAGTGTCAGTATCGTAAAACCTGTCTAGAAGTACACAAAGACTTGTATAGAAAGGCACGCAATCACTGCACACAGGTGGTTCGTCAGGCAAAGAGTACACATATTCAGTCTGAACTTGATGCTGCCGCTTCAGGCCCTAGGAAAATGTTCAGGATTGTGAGCAGACTGCTTGGCAAGGAGGCCAAATCTCCTATTCTTCCTGACATGAGCAGTGACTTGGCTGCTGCCTCTCTGTCCCAGTTCTTTAACGATAACATTGTCATTGGTGCCATCAGAGAGCAGCTGTTAAAGGAGAACACAAGTGGTAAACCTGATAGCCAGGAACATTCATCCGCTTTTGCTGGTGATCCTTTCTCAGCGTTTGTGCCAGTCTCTGCTGATCAACTGCACAAAGTCATCGCAAAATCCAAGTCCACGTTCTTTAGTGTTGACCCGATCCCCACCAAAATAGTCTCGGCGAATTTGGACATTCTTCTGCCAGTTATTCTGCACATCATCAACTGCAGTCTCTTCACCAGTGTTGTTCCAGCAGCCTTTAAGACTGCTGTGATTCGTCCTCTCTTGAAGAAGTCAAACTTGGACCCTGATGCTCCTAAGAACTATAGGCCAGTATCAAACCTTCCATATTTGTCCAAGCTCTTAGAACGTGTGGTGGCCGATAGACTGGCTGATCATGTGTCTAGGTACCAGCTACTGGATAAATTTCAGTCTGCATACAGGCCAGGTCATTCTACAGAGACTGCTGCGTGTCTTAAATGACATTCTCTGTGCAGCTGATCGTGGTGAGCACTCACTCTTGGTGCTGCTGGATCTCAGTGCGGCATTTGATACCATAGATCACCAGATACTGCTGCAGAAACTTCAGCTTGAGTTTGGTATCACGGACTGTGTCTTACAGTGGTTTTGGTTGTACCTTGAGGACAGAATCCAGTACATCAGTGTTAATGGTGTGGCGTCTGATGTGACCCGGCTAGTATGCGGGGTCCCTCAAGGGTCCGTCTGTTCTCTCTCTACATCACTAAGATACAGGCATGGGAATTAGAAAAGTGAAAAAAGTCTGAAATTTTCAAAATTTTCAGCGGACAAATCAAACGATGGGGTGGGGGGGGGGGAGGGGGGGGGGATGGGAGCGTGGTCCTTCATTTCAGCGGCCAAAAAATCAAACGACAGGGGGGGGGGGGGGGGGGGGGGGGGGGGGGGGGGAGATGCTTACCAGATCATGATCAGGTGCACACTAAACAGCACTCTGTCTTGAACAATATCCTTTCTCACCGCCATTTACAACAACTCGTGATGCCGCCATTTTCCCCACACGTACAGTACGCGAGACGGGAAGGCAGCATGAAAACAGTGTTGTATTGCCCGCGTGCACGGTAAAGTAACGACTGCATTAAAGCCACAATAGGTCACGCATAACTCCAGCGGGCGGCATATCACTTGAACGAATGCCTCGCAGTGTCTAATGACCGGTGCTCAGTTACTTTTTGCACCCCAATATTTTTTTTCGGCGGACAATTTTTTTTTTTTGGCGGCTGAGCAAATCATTTCGGCGGAAATTTGCCTTTAGGCGGACAATTCCCATGCCTGAAGATAGGACATGTGATTGACAAGTACAGGTTAGGGCAACAGTTGTTTGCAGATGACTCTGGTCTCTATGACTCATTTCATCCTGACAGTGTCTCCGCTTCTCAGAGAGTGCAGAAAATCGAGTCGTGCTGCCAAGAAATCAAGTCCTGGATGTCAACCAACATGCTGAAGTTAAATGATAAGACTGAGGCAATTCTGTGTGGACCCAAGAACAAACTGGGTGTGAAATCTCTTGATGCCATCCGTGTTGGTGAGTCTCTCATCCCTTTCTCCAAGACTGTCAGAGATCTTGGTGTTGTCAGTGCTGTTGTCAGGGGATGCTACTTCCATCTTCGCTCCCTTGGAAAACTATGACCTGTCCTGACAGCCAAAGCTGCAAATGCCATCGCCTATCCAGACTGGACTACTGTAACAGCTGTCTTTGGGGTCTGCCAGAGAAACAACTCAGATGTCTTCAACTGGTTCAGAACACTGCCGCCAGAATTGTCACAAGAACCAAAAGAAGGGAGCATATCACACCAGTCCTTAAGCAGTCGCACTGGCTTCCAGTCAAGCGAAGAATTGATCACAAGATTCTCACTTTGTGCCACAAGTCTATAAATGACCCAGGCTCACCAGAGTACCTCCAGGAAATAGTCCCATGCCATAACCCTCCGAGGCAGCTCCGTTCTGCTGTCCGGTCCAAACTCTGCACCCCAAGTGTTGAAAGCCACACAAAGAAGCGACTTGGTTTCCGGGCATTTTCACACTGCGGACCTAGGCTGTGGAATGGACTACCACAATCCCTGAGGGACATTGACTGCATTGGCACCTTCAGGAGGCACCTCAAAACCCAACTCTTTCTTGACTTTTAATTCTAGGACTACTATACACCAGAAGTTGCGCGTTTTTTTTTAATTTTTTATTTTTATTATTATTTGTGCCCTGAGCATGCTGCTAGCATGGAGTGGATGCACATTACAAGTGGACATCGTCATCATCCCGTGAGCGTCAACACGTGCGGCTGCCGCTGATCCTGTAGTTTCGCCCGGGGCGAAGGTACTTGTAACGGGCCTGAGGCGGAACACTTCCATTGGACTCTGGCAGGATCTTGGTCAGAGACTTGTCCCGACGGCAGGGTTAGGGTGGCGAGTGGGAGCCGGGTCACGGGAACCAGTCTGCAGAAGCGGCGGTCTGTCCCGCAAGCGCGGCCGCCGTAGAAGAACGGACGTCCGCTAGAACGTTCTACCACTCCGTGGTCTGTCCACACCGTCCTAAGGGTAGACGGGCGAGCAAAGTTGACGTGAACCCGGCTCATCCCTGAAAGCCTGGCGGGCGGGCACGCGTAACCAAGCAGACTTGTCCGGTCATGTTCTCCTTTCACTGACCCTCCGCCATGAGACGGCCTTAGTCGCCTGGGCGGAGTTGACCCGCAGATAACGACAAATATTACTTGATCTTGGAGTGGGACGCCGAAGCTTCAGTCAATCTCAAAGTGATCCCGACTCGTCGCTTACATTTCCCCGAGGAGCGGGAGCACAGTAATCCAGCAGTCTTGTCCACTCGTTGTCCCCTGTCAATGCCTAGGACGGCGCGCCAAACATATGTGCTGGACGAAGTCGAGAATTGGGGGGCCTGTACGTCATGGGCCATCCTCATACCGGGTCCTATCAGAACTTCCAAGATAGCGGGCACCAGCCAAAGTGCCAAGCATAGTCCCCGTCCTGCAGGCTAAGGCACGCCAGCGCCACATGGTCCAGCATTCTCGTGCCGCCGAGAGTATAGTCACTCACCGCGGCCAGGACGTCTTATCCTGTAACAGTTGGCGTCTACCACAGGATGCAGTGGGCATCGGTCCGGAGGGAGGTCTCAGGAGGACGCGCCGTGGGAACACGACCAGCAGGTGCCGGGTCAACCTGGAGGTCGCTCGAGAGTGCCGGCTTGCCTCCGAGACGTGCGAAGCCATCCGTCGACAAGTCCACCTGTCCCTTGAGCGCGAACGTCATCGAGCTACGGGAGTCCGCTTGGATAATTCTACAGAGCTTAGGCTTGTCCACGCCGGGGAGAAGACGGGGCATGTTGTCTTGTTGTGCGCCTGTGTTGTGTCTCCTATGTCCTAACGGGGAGCAGGAGTGCGTCAGGCCAGCAGACTTGTCCGGTCATGGTCCCCAATCACGAACCTGGAGCGGGGCACCGCATGCATGTATCCGCGCTGGCCTCTTGCCTTGGCCGAGGAAGCGGCAATGACTGAAGCATCGCGTGGCGGATGAGTCTCCACAACCTGGTAAGCAGCACTCATCGTGTCTATGACGGCCACCGGTGCTGGAGCTCGATCTCGAGTCTTATCTACGCCAAACAGGTGGCACAACCGGGTAGAGACCACTCGGCGGGACTGTGGTGGCGACCGGTGCAGGGGTTTTGTCTCAAGGCCTAATCGTGGCGCTTGAGGTTCCGCGACTGGGCAGAGATCACTCAACGGGACTGTGGTGCTGCCGGCGCTAGAGCTCGGGCTCGCGGCCTAAGCTGCGGCGTCGAGGCTCTACAACCTGGTAAGAAGCCACTCGTCGGGTCTGTGGGGCTTACCAGTGCTGGACCCCTTACCTGTGCTGGCGTCAGCCGATCTCGGCGGTAGAAGCCCCATAGCTGGGTCCACTGTTCTTCCAGCCAGGGGCGTAGACCAGGCACGGGTGAGTGGAGGCACAGCCGGAACAGGGTAGGCAAATAGCATGTCCGTCACTAGGCCAAAGGAACTGTCAACATCGTGAGCAGAAGCGGACTTGCCAACTGTAACATAGTGCATAAAGAAAAGCGAGCGAGCGTGACCCCGCGGGCCCGCAATACGAATCTGCACGACAATGTGAACAAACGAAGTTAAGTGCATGGCGTATGCCGACGCCTGGCGCTCTACCCCCTCCCTTGAGCGCCGGTCGTAGGCAATAACCGAGGTTTTACCTGAAAATGGAGAAGCAGGAGAAACCACAAAGGTCGCAGACCAACCAGCTCACCGCAGCGAAGCCCAACAGCTAAGGCGGCGAAGGCAGAGTCGACCCAGGCCACGGTTCGTGAGCGGAGACCACGCCGGCAACACAGGCACGACCGGTCCCTGAAGCTGGGAACAGCACCGAGCCGAACACAGGTACTCCGAAGGAAGCAGGAGAGCCTCTTCTGTCTCTTTCACAATTCCTTATCCCAGAAGTAGAAAGTTTAGGACACACAAATGTGAACCACGCTACGGCCAGACCGGCCCGAGCGCGTGAGCACAGCTCACAAGACGCCACTGTCTCGTCAGGGCTAAGTCACAAACACCGACGAGGAAAATCCCACAGGAAAGCGTCCAAGCCTAACACAAGGCACAACATAGGGTAACACTCCAAGAAACACTACGACCGTTTCCACAACTATACACAGTCTGAAGCTAGAGACACTGACGTACACAACCTTCTACTGTCTAGCTAAGAAACTGACTAGTGAGCTTTGGCTGGGCGCTTCCGGATGGGATGGAAGGGAGGCTACTCGGGTTACCAACTAGGCTATGGCGCCCCTCACCTGCCAACACCGCCATACTCGTACACAACAATTTTTTCTAAAATTAGTCTAGCTAAGAACCATTCCATACCGTAATGTCATTGGTAATGTGTTTTGAGGAAACAAATAACTAATGTCACATAGCTTAGTGATGTGCTTACAGGTAGTGACCTGGTGAAATGTAACTAATGTCACATAGCTTAGTGAAGTGCTTACAGCCACTGCCAGTGACCTGGTGAAATATAACTAATGTCACATAGCTTAGTGATGTGCTTACAGCTAGTGACCTGGTGAAATATAACTAATGTCACATAGCTTAGTGATGTGATTACAGTTAGTGACCTGGTGAAATATAACCAATGTCACATAGCTTAGTGATGTGCTTACAGTAAGTGACCTGGTGAAATATAACTAATGTAATGTTGCCCAGTGATGTGTGACCTGGTGAAATATAACTAATGTCACATAGCTTAGTGGTGTGCTTACAGGTAGTGACCTGGTGAAATATAACTAATGTCACATAGCTTAGTGATGTGCTTACAGCCAGTGACCTGGTGAAATACAACTAATGCAATGTTGCCAGTAATGTGCTTACAGTTAGTGACCTGGTGAAATATAACTAATGTAATGTTGCCCAGTGATGTTCTTACAGTTAGTGACATGGTTAAATATAACTAATGTCACATAGCTTAGTGATGTGCTTTCAGTTAGTGACATGGTGAAACATAACTAATGTCACATAGCTTAGTGATGTGCTTACAGTTAGTGACAAGGTGAAATATAACTAAGGTCACAGCTTAGTGATGTGCTTTCAGTTAGTGACATGGTGAAATATAACTAATGTAATGTTGCACAGTGATGTGCTTACAGTTAGTGACATGGTTAAATATAACTAATGTCACATAGCTTAGTGATGTGCTTACAGCTAGTGACCTGGTGAAATATAACTAATGTCACATAGCTTAGTGATGTGCTTTCAGTTAGTGACATGGTGAAATATAACTAATGTCACATAGCTTAGTGATGTGCTTACAGTAAGTGACCTGGTGAAATATAACTAATGTAATGTTGCCCAGTGATGTGCTTACAGGTAGTGACCTGGTGAAATATAACTAATGTCACATAGCTTAGTGATGTGCTTACAGCCAGTGACCTGGTGAAATATAATTAATGCAATGTTGCCAGTGATGTGCTTACAGTTAGTGACCTGGTGAAATATAACTAATGTAATGTTGCCCAGTGATGTGCTTACAGTTAGTGACATGGTTAAATATAACTAATGTCACACAGCTTAGTGATATGCTTACAGTTAGTGACATGGTGAAACATAACTAATGTCACCTAGTTTAGTGATGTGCTTACAGTTAGTGACCTGGTGAAATATAACTAATGTCACACAGCTTAGTGATGTGCTTACAGCTAGTGACCTGGTGAAATATAACTAATGTCACATAGCTTAGTGATGTGCTTACAGTTAGTGACATGGTGAAACATAACTAATGTCACATAGCTTAGTGATGTGCTTACAGTTAGTGACAAGGTGAAATATAACTAAGGTCACATAGCTTAGTGATGTGCTTTCAGTTAGTGACTTGGTGAAATATAACTAATGTAATGTTGCACAGTGATGTGCTTACAGTTAGTGACATGGTTAAATATAACTAATGTCACACAGCTTAGTGATGTGCTTACAGTTAGTGACAAGGTGAAATATAACTAAGGTCACATAGCTTAGTGATGTGCTTTCAGTTAGTGACATGGTGAAATATAACTAATGTAATGTTGCACAGTGATGTGCTTACAGGTAGTGACCTGGTGAAATACGCTGAAATGCTGTCCTGTACTTACGACTACTGGCTGTGGCCGTTGTAGCAGTGTAGACACATCGTTGCCCACAATGGTTAGTCTATCTTTGATCTCGTGGAACACCATCTGTTGATTGACGTTGGCCCCGCCTCCCCCTGCCTGGACCCCACCCCCCTGCTGTAGATTGGCTGCCCTCACTTGCACATCATTTACCACCGCTCTGTTAAAAAAAAAGTAAAATAGTGATGTCATTGATAAAAATACAAAAATAGTGATGATATCATTAAAAATAACAAAATAATGTCATCATTGTTACAAAATAACAAAATTGTGATGTCATTGTTAAAATAACAAAATATTGACATAATTGTTTAGGACACACACATACAAAGTGACATGTGACCCACAATACAGAACCACACACACACTGACAGCTGTAGACGCACACAACGCTACACAATGAATGTCACATGGCACACGTGGTGTATTTGTGATAGCAGTTAACCCTGTCAAGGTTACACACCCACACATAACCCTTTCACCCATTGAACCCCTTACACCCTGAGGACCAAATTATCATACTTTTTTGGCAGATATCCTCTGAGATCTGTATAACAGTTCTGGAGAGAGATCGACCATGAGATTTCAAGGTTGGTGTCAGAATAGCTTGGCGCCTACAGACGCCAAGCTATTCTGACACCAAGCTCGACCTATCCTGGTGGATCCACGTCCTGTCATCTTTCAGGGCTTTATGGAATAACCTAAGGCTGCATTTCCTAAATTGTGGGCATGTCACCTCACGTCTATGTACCAGTTGCAGGAGATGGATCAGCTATGATAATCACGGGGTAGCATCAGATTAGCTTGGTGCTTGATGCCGCTAAGCTAATCTAAAACTGCCCTTGAATTGATAGGTCGATCCATCTCCTGCAGCAGTGCGTTGGGACATGATAGGTTAAACTCCAGATGGAAAATACCTACATCCTACTGAATTGATAGGTCGATCCATCTCCTGCAGCAGTGTGTTGGGACATAATAGGTTAAACTCCAGATGGAAAATACCTCCATCCTACTGAATGAAACGCGTTTAGTACTGAGGCTAGGTCTTTGCCTATGGATGTCGACATCAGCGTGTGCCAGATTGCTCCCCCTAGAACACTACTGGTGGCGAGATCAGCCCAGCCAAGGTCCGCTTACAGTGCAGTAAGTGCTTGGCTTATTTTAGTGCTGAATGTGTCGTTACAAGACGCATGAGGTCTGGACCCAGAAATGAACTTTTAACAAAATTAATTAGTGGCAGAGTACAAAGTACAGGAAAGCTACTCAGTAGGTAAAGAGTTAAAGAGTTAACCCTGTAAGCCCTGATGCACCACACCAGGAGATGCCTGAATTCAAGGGCAATTCCAGATTAGCTTGGCACTATGAGCCACCAAGCTAATCTGGCACTACCCTTCAATTACCATGGTCAATCCTTCTCTGTAACTGGTGCATTGCTGTGTATTTAGGTGACTTGTCCAGCATGTGGGAAATGTGGTGGTCTAGGCAGACAGAATATTAGGAACTGCCTGGCACAGCTGTTGACTCTGACTGGCACTACAGTCTGTACCCACAAGTCACGTATTTGCTGCAGCAGTTGATTGTGACTGTCCCAGTGACGCAAACACACAATACACACAGACGTGTCCGAGCGACGCAAAACTCACAAAACACACAGATGGCTGTAGACACACACACGCACTACAGTCTGTTCCGACACCCACCGCAAGTCACGTATTTGCTGCAGCAGTTGATTGTGACTGTCCGAGTGACGCAAACACACAATACACACAGACGTGTCCGAGCGACGCAAAACTCACAATACACACAGATGGCTGTAGACACACAAACGGCTGTAGACACACAAACACACACACGCACTACAGTCTGTTCTGACACCCACCGCAAGTCACGTATTTGTTGCAGCAGTTGATTGTGACTGTCCGAGTGACGCAAACACACAATATACACAGACGTGTCCGAGCGACGCAAAACTCACAATACACACAGATGGCTGTAGACACACACACACACACACGCACTACAGTCTGTTCCGACACCCACCGCAAGTCACGTATTTGCTGCAGCAGTTCATTTTGATTGTTCAAAACGCGGTCCACCTCGTGCCGCTTGATGGTGTCGACGTAAACCTGTTGCTGACCTTGCTGACCCTGGCAACACATGCACATTGCTATACAGTAAAACATGTTGTTTTCATCCCTACATCACACGACCAGTCTCTTTAGCACAAACCATACCATATGACCGTGATACAAAAACCCTTGTAGCGACAAATGGCGGACTTCTTGTAGCCCTCTTTGTGATGCATCTTGGATGTGAGTTTTGTACTAGAAAAGATCACCAAAACGTTGCATAGTGTTGTTCGAAACAACAAGCACACTCAGTACTGGAGACGGCAACGTCATGAAATATTTTAAATTACGTCATTAGTCTATTATGCATAAATGTATATTGCCTTGACGTCAGTCATGTCTGGTGTGATCCAGGTCGGAAGATGTCTTCTTGATTTCTTTTACGAAAATAGCAGAGGAATGAAAACAAATACGTTATTGGTTGGAGGGGCTTGCTGCACGGACCCTTGTAGGCCTTTAGGAGGTCAAAGGAACCATTGTACCCCTCAGGCCTTCGGCATACAATGGTTCCTTTGACCTCCCTCAGGCCTACAAGGGTCCGTGTATCAAACCCCTGCGACCAATAACTTATATTGTATCATGGTGTCAAAGTACATCAGATGCTGGCTCGGTGACAGCAGAAACAGGTGTAAATATCATGAAATCGAGCACGACACGTTTTGATAGTGTCGATGTACATCGTTTGCTGGACTCTTTGACATACAAACATATCCAGAGTAGCGACGACTGCCAAGTGTATGTGTATGTGCATGTGTATGGTGTAGTTTAACTTCTTGTAACACACATACCGAGTCTGGGGATTTAGCTTGATTTAAAATCTCATTATTATTATTATTATTATGTTCTGTGCATCCCCCCGGATGCACAGAACATAATAATAATAATGAGATTTTAAATCAAGCTAAATCCCCAGACTCGGTATGTGTGTTACAAGAAGTTAAACTACACCATACACATGCACACACCACGCACAACTCACTATACACATGTACACAGAACCACGCACCACTCACTATACACATGTACACAGAACACCGCACCACTCACTATACACATGTACACAGAACACCGCACAACTCACTATACACATGTACACAGAACCACGCACCACTCACTATACACATGTACACAGAACACCGCACCACTCACTATACACATGTACACAGAACACCGCACAACTCACTATACACATGTACACAGAACCACGCACCACTCACTATACACATGTACACAGAACACCGCACCACTCACTATACACATGTACACAGAACACCGCACCACTCACTATACACATGTACACAGAACACCGCACAACT
The DNA here is from genome assembly GCA_036245525.1 of Semisulcospira habei. Classification (NCBI taxonomy): domain Eukaryota; kingdom Metazoa; phylum Mollusca; class Gastropoda; family Semisulcospiridae; genus Semisulcospira; species Semisulcospira habei. Next base: position 84,939 of record BTPG01000002.1, on the reverse strand, counting down.
CAATATACACATGTACACAGAACCACGCACCACTCACTATACACATGTACACAGAACACCGCACAACTCACTATACACATGTACACAGAACCACACACCACTCACTATACACATGTACACAGAACACCGCACCACTCACTATACACATGTACACAGAACACCGCACCACTCACTATACACATGTACACAGAACACCGCACAACTCACTATACACATGTACACAGAACCACGCACCACTCACTATACACATGTACACAGAACACCGCACAACTCACTATACACATGTACACAGAACCACGCACAACTCTCTCACAAATCATCTCAACAAAGAAGAAAACACGCTTAGAAAAGACAATTGTGCTGCAACTGTAACAGTCTTTACTAAGCGTGTTTGTTTCTTTGCTAGGATGTCTTGTAGCAAAGATGACCCCACATTTATTGTTTATCGACATCCTGAAACCTAGGGACAATGGCACTGGTGAAGATAACCACATGTGAACGACCTACACACACACACACACGATTGCTGTTTGCCAAGGACCTTAACTCCACAACCTGCTGCTGTACCTGTGGTCAACCTACACACACACACACGATTGCTGTTTGCCAAGGACCTTAACTCCACTAACCTGCTGCTGTACCTGTGGTCGACCTACACACACACACGACTGCTGTTGCCAAGGACCGTAACTCCACTAACCTGCTGCTGTACCTGTGGTTGTGGCACGTGCTGACCTCCAGGCAGCGAGCTGACCTTGGCCAACACAAGTTCCTGTCGCCCTAGCAACTCGTCCAGTTTTCTGCTCACTTCACGCACAGAGTTTTGGATGTTCATCTGGCCGTCGAAAATCTGACGTAGCTCCCGCTGACCCTCCGACTCAAACTGGAACACAATAGTTATAGTCTTATACAGACTGGAACACAACAATAGTTATAGTCTTATACGGACTGGAATACAACAATAGTTATAGTCTTATACAAACTGGAACATAATAGTCAGAGGTGCCTACCCCTCTTAGACCATTTTGTGCAATGGGCTGCTTAAAAAATGTGTATTTTGTGTAATCATTTCAGCGCAACAGGCAACGAAAAAAATACACCACAGCAAACAAATTAAAAATAAAGACATTTATCCCCACTATTAGCTATTTTATTCACACAATATCAGGTATCGCTGTAGCAAGTTTGGGTTTGAAGTTGATAGTATTTGCGAGAAAAAAAACTCTCTTTTTTTGTAAAAATATGGTCATTTTGGACATTTTTTTTGAGCTCTTGTGACCCTCGACTTTTCCGAGGAATCAACGAAATTAGTGTACATATATAGGTCTTTTTATCAGGTATCTTTGTACCAAGTTTGGGTTTGAAGTTGTGAATAGTTTGATTTGAGAAAAAAGAAATATGTCCCAAAATGTCTATTTTTGATATATTTCCTGATCCTCTGTGACCTTGACCTTCGTGAGAAACTGTCACTAAAATTGGCATGTTTAGAAAGGTCTTGCCACAAAGTATCATTGGGCCAAGTTTGAAGACTGTAGCTTCAATAGTATCCGAGAAAATGCCAACGTTAATGTTTACCATGCACGACGGCAGACGGACGACCGCTGGCTCGGAACAGACTCACTTTTTCTTTGCACGTGAGCCAAAAATGTCTTTCGTGCATGACAGATCGCTGTTACTTAATATGCATCAGTAACTAAAAAGGGCATCTGTTACTGCGACACGGTAGTGTCCATGCAGCTCCAGTATGCCGATACACTGTAAGGCTCCTACTTTGTCACCAGCCGCAATATTTACACCTGCCACTGTACGGTATATCCAGTCTAGACAACATGTAATAAGCGGCATTGAACGATGTTGTGTCTCATACACGATCGGGTGGAAGTACCAGTGTTGTAAAGACAATGCACGTACTATACGTGACCAATGTGTGTCAGTGTCTACAGAGTCACCTACATGTGCACCAAGGTGTAGCATCAGAGGAACGGAATATCAATTAGAACCTCCAAATTCAGCTTCAGAATCAAGCTGTACGTCATTGCCGTTGTCAGTGCCTCAACCATCGATCGCTCCAGCTGACAGACACTGCCAACACGTGGTTATGCTGCCACACAGTAGGTGGGCACACGTGTCCCAATACATCAAAGCTATCTGCTTTTGAAACCATGTCTCCAAACACAAAATTTTATCACTTCGAATATCTACACATTCACTCGCCATTTCGACCGTAATACGCATGCTAGCGCTGCAAAGCTGACCGCATACAACGTACAAAAGTACGCACGCACTGTCAGGACCATCATGCTAGTGTAAACATATGTTAGTGCGAAGTCACCACACGCACGGCGAGGCTCGCGCATCACCGGGTGCGCGATATAAAACACCTGACACCGCTCAAGCGGTTTTCCGGGCTGCACGGTATACGAGACCGCCAACCAGTACAGCGGTTTGCCGGGCCGAAATGGTTAACGAAAGAGTGCTTTATTTCAGCTTTGGGATGTACTATTGCCTCGGCCTTCCCAGCGCAGTCCAAATGTCTTTGAATATCATACTGTGACTTTGTACGCACCACTAGTCTATAAGGAACACCAAAGTCCTTTCTGCACACCGGCGTTGCATGCATTTGTAGCAGAGGAGCCCTCTGCTATCGCTAGTTACTACCCGTGAGTCAGAGTTCAGTGTTTCAGTGAACGCTTGGCGCGCTGTGTGCGAGTATTTTTGCTGCCTTGGCTAGTCAGTGTGTAGCGGCCGGACTACACGCGCAAAGCTCAGTGACATAGTCTCTGGTTCCAGAGGCTGAGAGCCTATAAAGCGGCCGATCTTCAGTCCACAATGCGCCCCCCCCCCCCCCCCCCCCCCCCCTCCTGTAAATTGCGTATTTTAGAAGAACTGGTCGTACTCGCGTAATTTGAGCCGAAAATGCGTAAAATTACGAGCTAGCGCGTAAGGTAGGCACCTCTGAATAGTTATAGTCTTTTACGGACTGGAACACAACAATAGTTATAGTCTTATACAAACTGGAACACAATAGTTATAGTCTTATACAAACTGGAACACAATAGTTATAGTCTTATACGGACTGGAACACAACAATAGTTATAGTCTTATTCGGACTGGAACACAACAATAGTTATAGTCTTATACAAACTGGAACACACTAGTAATAGTCTTACACAAACTGTAACACAACAATAGTTATAGTCTTATACAAACTGTAACACAACAATAGTTATAGTCTTATACGGACTGGAACACAATAGTTATAGTCTTATACAAAGTGGGACACAACAGCAGGTATAGTCTTATATAAACTGGGACACAACAGCAGTTATAGTCATATACGGATTGGAACACAACAATAGCTACAGCCGGGCTTTCCACTAGGATATAAAATTATACGTAATCCGGACAGACAGCTGGACAAAAAATCTGTCCCAAGCGCTACAGTCCGTCACATACTTTTACCATTCTAGCCCCAAGGTCCCATTTCTCAAATTTGGGAGGTGTTGCCTAACGACTATGTACCAGTTGCAGGAGATGGACTGACCATGATAATTCAAGGGTAGTGTCAGATTAGCGTGGTGCCTGAAGGCACCACGCTAATCTGGCACTACCCTTGAATTATCTTGGTCAGGTCATCTCCTGCTGTAGGGATCCAGGCTAACAGGGTTCAACACAGCCCGGATAAGTACATGAGGACAGATCGCAAAGCCGCACGTGTACTAATACATCATGCGCATCAGGGGAGGGAGGGGGGGGGGGGGGGAGGGGGGGAATGCACATTACCTTCCACAAATCGCAACAGCAGAAAACATACATGACAGGACACTAATATGTTGCTCAAAATTGGATTCAGTCCTGGGCGGTGAAGGACGGCCTTGCATTTTTTCCGTCCCTGTCAAACTTTGTCCCGTCAAACACGGCAAATTTTCCGTTAACAGAAAGCCTGACAGTCTTACACAAACTGGAACACAACAACAGTATTAGCAGACTTCTACCCCCTGCGTCTCGTCTCACACTACAACAGCATCTCGCCTGCCTGACCCGCCCATCTAAAGTCACGTTCAGACAATTTTAATCTGAAAACAACTTTGCCACAGCAATATGGAAGAACAAAACAGATGTGTACCAACACAATGTAGAGGTCACAAGGCATCAGTTTAAACCCCAAGGCTGCATTTCCCAAAATTGTTGTGGGGTCACCTAACGACTGTACCAGTTGCTGGAGTTGGATCGACCATGATAATTCAAGGGTAGTTCCATATTAGCTTGGCACCTGATGGTGCCAAGCTAATATGGCACTACGTTTTAATTATCATGGTCGTACAACGTTACTTCAGTAGTGCGTGAAGGCTAAATGGAAGGGTTCACAAGGCAAGTTCACACACAGTGAGAAACACTACAATATGATCCGAGCCCCATGTGGATACAGAAGTGAGAACAAGACAGACGAGAGAGAAAAAGAAGAACTCACAAACTTATCCTCGGGCATGTTGTAGGAGTCAAACGCCTTGTCTGGGTTTTCCTTCTGGTAACTGCAGCCAATAAAAATAAACATTGGTAATATCTTCACAACACCGTAACTGCTGCCAATAAAAATAAACATCAGTAATCTCCTCACAACACAGTAACTGCAGCCAACAAACCAACAGTAACAAATTTGTTTTATAACACCTAAGCACACTGACAAACTCCCAGTTTTGACTCTATTTTTGGCTCTGGGATACCCAATGACATCACTGTTAAGGGACGGAACTCTTCTACTTTCTTTGACGATTTGATTGTGTTTTTTTAGAGTGTGTTTGAACGACTGAAATCGCGGCAAATTGGCATAGTCATCCCACCCCTGAAGAAGTTGCAAATGAAATCACCACAGACAATGACAATGCTGGTGATGAGGAAGAGGTGAGAAAGGATTCTGATTGCAATGTTCGCCATAATTCCTAAAGAAGTGCCATTGACAGTCCGCGGTGAAAGTGACGTCAGCGGTGATGCTCATTCACTGTTTGAAAACTACATGAGAAATGACACTACTCCCCTCAAAACATGGTACGTGCGCATGGCAGAATAGACTGGTATGCAGTTTTCATGATTTGTGTATACAGTACAATCATCTTTGCAAAATCATTTCTGCCAGATCATTTTGCAAAAATAATGTGACCAAGTTTTATTCAGTTCTGTTCACAAACAAGCATGTAACAGGACTTGTGTTACAAAACCTGTAGCCGTCAATTACAATAAACTGCTTGTTGCAGGGGCAGCTACTCAGCATGTACCGCTAGGTCACTGCTTGTTGCAGGGGCAGCTACTCAGCATGTACTGCTATGTCACTGCTTGTTGCAGGGGCAGATACTCAGCATGTACTGCTAGGTCACTGCTTGTTGCAGGGGCAGCTACTCAGCATGTACCGCTAGGTCACTGCTTGTTGCAGGGGCAGCTACTCAGCATGTACTGCTAGGTCACTTGCCACACAAATAACACTCATTGGGATCAGCACTACAGCGACCACAGGCTGTCTGCCAACTAGCTCCGTGTTCAATAACACTGACTGGGATCAGCACTACAGTGACCACAGGCTGCCTGCCAACTAGCTCCGTGTTCAATAACAGCTCAGCACTACAGTGACCACAGGCTGTCTGCCAACTAGCTCCCGTGTTCAATAACACCGATTGGGATCAGCACTACAGTGACCAAAGGCTGCCTGCCAACTAGCTCCGTGTTCAATAACGGCTCAACACTACGGTGACCACAGGCTGCCTGCCAATTAGCTCCGTGTTCAATAACACTGATTGGGATCAGCACCACAGGCTGTCTGCCAACTAGGTCCGTGTTCATATGCCTCGTTTTGGGAGAAGCCATTATGACTGGCTCGAGTGGTCAAGTCAGATTTAACTCCATACCCGTCAACTAGGCCCGTGTTGATATGCTTCGTTTTGTGAGCCGCCATTGTGACTGTGGTCAAGTCAGATTTAACCCATCTCTGTCAACGGATGCACTGTTTGTTAGTGAAATCTGTATTGCTCAACACCCAACCCACAACTGTCATTGTCAACGGATGCACTGTTTGTTAGTGAAATCTGTATTGCTCAACACCCAGTCCACAACTGTCCCTGTCAATGGATGCACTGCTCAACACCCAGCCCACAACTGTCCCTGTCAATGGATGCACCGTTTGTTAGTGAAATCTGTATTGCTCAACACCCAACCCACAACTGTCCCTGTCAATGGATGCACCGTTTGTTAGTGAAATCTGTATTGCTCAACACCCAGTCCACAACTGTCCCTGTCAATGGATGCACTGTTTGTTAGTGAAATCTGTATTGCTCAACACCCAGTCCATAACTGTCCCTGTCAATGGATGCACTGTTTGTTAGTGAAATCTGTATTGCTCAACACCCAACCCACAACTGTCCCTGTCAATGGATGCACTGCTCAACACCCAACCCACAACTGTCCCTGTCAACGGATGCACTGTTTGTTAGTGAAATCTGTATTGCTCAACACCCAGTCCACAACTGTCCCTGTCAATGGATGCACCGTTAGTGAAATTTGTATTGCTCAACACCCAACCCACAACTGTCCCCGTCAATGGATGCACTGTTTGTTAGTGAAATCTGTATTGCTCAACACCCAACCCACAACTATCCCTGTCAATGGATGCACTGCTCAACACCCAGCCCACAACTGTCCCTGTCAACGGATGCACTGTTTGTTAGTGAAATCTGTATTGCTCAACACCCAACCCACAACTGTCCCTGTCAATGGATGCACTGCTCAACACCCAACCCACAACTGTCCCTGTCAACGGATGCACTGTTTGTTAGTGAAATCTGTATTGCTCAACACCCAACCCACAACTGTCCCTGTCAATGGATGCACTGCTCAACACCCAACCCACAACTGTCCCTGTCAACGGATGCACTGTTTGTTAGTGAAATCTGTATTGCTCAACACCCAACCCACAACTGTCCCTGTCAATGGATGCACTGCTCAACACCCAGCCCACAACTGTCCCTGTCAATGGATGCACTGCTCAACACCCAACCCACAACTGTCCCTGTCAACGGATGCACTGTTTGTTAGTGAAATCTGTATTGCTCAACACCCAACCCACAACTATCCCTGTCAATGGATGCACTGCTCAACACCCAACCCACAACTGTCCCTGTCAATGGATGCACTGCTCAACACCCAGCCCACAACTGTCCCTGTCAATGGATGCACTGCTCAACACCCAGCCCACAACTATCCCTGTCAATGGATGCACTGCTCAACACCCAGCCCACAACTGTCCCTGTCAACGGATGCACTGTTTGTTAGTGAAATCTGTATTGCTCAACACCCAGCCCACAACTATCCCTGTCAATGGATGCACTGCTCAACACCCAGCCCACAACTATCCCTGTCAATGGATGCACTGCTCAACACCCAACCCACAACTATCCCTGTCAATGGATGCACTGCTCAACACCCAACCCACAACTGTCCCTGTCAATGGATGCACTGCTCAACACCCAACCCACAACTGTCCCTGTCAATGGATGCACTGCTCAACACCCAACCCACAACTATCCCTGTCAATGGATGCACTGCTCAACACCCAACCCACAACTATCCCTGTCAATGGATGCACTGCTCAACACCCAGTCCACAACTATCCCTGTCAATGGATGCACTGCTCAACACCCAACCCACAACTATCCCCGTCAATGGATGCACTGCTCAACACCCAGCCCACAACTATCCAAGGGCATGTCAGCAAGAGGCATAGATCCTCATCAGTCTCCGCAGTCATGGGGGCTCATGAGGATCTATGCCTCTTCCAGTTGGATAGCGTTCACTTTATCTCAGCAGTGAAAGAGTTAATCCTATTTATTCAGCCGTTTCACTCTTCCACTGATGACGCAGTTTGTCCGGTCATATCTCAAAGCTGTCAATGTATTTCGTGCACCAGCATCTTACTGACCTTACAAACACCGTGTCCGGTTATATCTCAACGATGTCAATGTATTTCGTGCACCAGCATCTTACTGACCTTACAAACACCATGCCCAGTCATATCTCAATGCTGTCAATGTATTTCGTGCACCAGCATCTTACTGACCTTACAAACACCATGCCCAGTCATATCTCAATGCTGTCAATGTATTTCATGCACCAGCATCTTACTGACCTTACAAATGTGTCCGGTCATATCTCATTGAATGTATGTTGCCAGCCGGTCTAATACACTAAATAAACCTAAGACCATTAGCAACACACATCCAATATCAAGAGGAGCGGCGCAAACAGTAGGGAACTCCAACTCCAAACACCTTCAAAACAAAATCCTGGAATCCACTTTTTCCAAAACCCTCTATGCTACCATGAACACACTCCTAGGCACTTCTAAAGACTCTCCTCTTCCCAACACACACAGCAAAGAAGAACTTCCGTCCGCCTTTTCCTCCTATTTCTCCGACAAAATCCAAACTGTGCGCAACACACTCGACACTCTGCCTTCTTCGCCTTGCCTCCCTGACACCCCCTTTTCCGGCACTCCCCTCTCGTCCTTCCGCCCCGTCTCTCAGGATGAAGTCCTCAAGACCATAAAGTCCATGCCTTTCAAAACCTGCGAACTAGACCCCCTCCCAGCTTCCCTCTACCAGGACGGCCTCCCAAAACTTTTGCCCTTCATTACGGACATCATCAACACATCTCTAGAAAATGGCTCCGTCCCCGATATCTTCAAGTCCGCCATCGTCCGTCCTCTCCTCAAAAAACACAACCTCGACCCAAACGAACTCAAGAACTACCGCCCAGTCTCCAATCTCTCTTTCCTGTCCAAGCTTCTTGAGAAGGTCGTCCTCAACCAACTCAACCTCCACCTCGCCGACAACAACCTCCTCAGTCCCTTCCAGTCTGCCTATCGCAAACATCACAGCACTGAAACTGCCCTTCTACATATCCTAAACGACCTGCTTCTCTCCACTGACTCGGGCAACATCTCCCTTCTTACGCTACTCGATCTCTCTGCCGCCTTCGACACCATAGACCACTCTATCCTCCTCCACCGCCTCCACCACTCCTTTGGCATAACTGACTCTGCTCACTCCTGGTTTCTCTCCTACCTCTCCGACAGACAGCAGTCCGTCACCATCGACGGCGTCTCCTCCAACCCAGTCAGGCTCTCCTGCGGCGTTCCTCAGGGGTCCGTCCTGGGCCCGGTCCTTTTTACACTCTACATCTCCCCACTGTCCAACATCATCCAGTCTCACCACATACACCACCACCTCTACGCTGACGACTCACAACTACTAGACAAAGACAAACTCGACAACACTCAGACACTACTGACTCGCACGGCTGACTGCTATGAGGACGTGAAAAACTGGATGACAGCAAACAAGCTCAAACTGAACGACGACAAAACGGAAGCCATGCTGGTAGGCACTCGCCAGAAACTTTCCCAGCTCTCTCCCTCTCTCCACCTTCAACTCGACAGCACCCCCATCTCCCTCTCTGACTCGGTCAAGAACCTTGGCGTTATCCTCGATTCCTCTCTTTCCATGACCAGCTTCGTCTCCGCCACGGCCCAGGCATATTATTTCCACCTCCGCCGCATCAGTCAGATCAGAAAATACCTCACTACCGAAGCTGCCACCAAACTCGCTGTCTCTCTCATCTTATCTCGCATCGACTACTGCAACTCTCTCCTTTCTGGCCTTCCTCACTCCACCACTCTCACTCTCCAGCGCGTCCAGAACAATGCTGCCCGCCTCGTCCTCAGAAAGAAAAAATCCGACCACATCACTCCCCTGCTCAAGCTCCTTCACTGGCTCCCCATCCCCCAACGCATCCAATACAAGATTCTGTCTCTCTGCTACAAATCCCTGAACAACTACGCTCCTGCGTATCTCTCCAACTTACTTCACCCCTACACTCCTCCCCGCTCCCTCCGCTCCGCCTCTGACCCTCTCCGCCTCCTCATCCCCCGCACCAAACTCAGCACTTTCGGCCCCCGCTCTTTCTCAGTATACGGTCCAACCACCTGGAACACTCTCCCACTCTCTCTACATCAGAAACACTCGCTCTCCTCCTTCCAGTCTGCCCTCAAAACTCATCTCTTTCAACAGTTCTAGCACTATATCACCACACTCCCCAGCCCAAGCTGACCGTCCTAATGTATCTTCACTATTTGTGTTACGTGAGTCATTGTCTAAAGCGTGCGCATGCGTGTGCGAGTTGTGAGTGCGCGCTTAGAGTTATAATTATTATAAGATAAGCGCATTATAAATACCATAATTATTATTATTATTAGAGTTTAAAAAAAGAAAATACAGGTGAATGGACCAAGGGTAGACAGAAACACATACCCCAGAATAGAGGGAAAACCCCACCCTGTGGGGGCTGACCAGGGTGACCCTGGGAACTAAAAAGTAGTTAACCCCACCCAAGTCCCCCAGGGCAGACCTGGGTGGGGGAAGGGGGGAGTGTTGTGGCGCTATAGCGGGGCGAGTGTTGTGGCACTATAGTGGGGAGTGTAGTGGCGCTATAGCGGGGAGTGTTGTGGTGCTATAGCGGGGAGTGTTGTGGCGCTATAGCGGGGAGTGTAGTGGCGCTATAGCGGGGAGTGTTGTGGCGCTATAGCGGGGAGTGTAGTGGTGCTATAGCGGTGTGAGTGTTGTGGCGCTATAGAGGATCACCTTGCTTCGTGGCTAGCGCAGTACGAAAGTTTACTCTTGCAACTGACCGACTCCAGCTTTTTGTAACATTGGTTGAACCCGCCCGCCCCCACCCCCCACCTATGGTCACCCAGATTTCACTGGCTAGACGTAGAGTGTAATGGAACCAAGCTGGGGAGAAATGCACTCACTCTTCCTTAGCACGCTCCAGATCCTGCTAGTATTGGTTGGATCTCCCGCCCCCCCCCCCCCCCTCCCCCTAACTTTACTGGCTAGATGTACAGTGTAATGGAGCCAAGCTGGGGTGAAACGCACTCTTCCTTAGCACGCTCCAGATCCTGCTAGTATTGGTTCAGACCTGCCTACATGTTCATGTGGTTGTCCGGAAGATTTTGGAAAACTCTCAGTAAGATTTGCGAGACTGTCAGTAAGATTATAGTTCAACTGGACGATAAACCTTGCTTCCAGGGGCCAAAAATCAAACAACAGGGGGGGGCCGGGGGGTTGGGGGGGATGTTCGTTAACTTAATCACCTATAAGATTAAGCAATCCAGACCAAAAAGGTGACTGCCAAGCGTGTGAAATGCAAAGAAGTACCCAACGGAGAAAGAAACACGCTTAGAAAAAATGGTACAACACAATTTATTAATATTTCGGGTAAATACCCTTTGTCAAAATAGACAAACAAACAGAGACATTATTTGCTACTTATCTTCAGATGCAGAAGGAATGTGGCAACTGAAGGTGACGTAAAAAGGAAAAGAAAAGAAAAGGAAAGGAAGAACAAAAGTAAAAATGACGTCAAAAAAAAAAATCGTAAGAGAAAGACTCCGAGAGAAACTAAACACGAGAGACAAGAGTGTGTGTAAGCGCGCGCAGGAGCGAGCAAAAGTAAATGCGCGTGTGTGAGGCCGGGGAGAGAGAGAGAGAAGAGAGACAGCGAGAGAGAGAGAGAGAGAGAGAGAGAGAGAGGGGGAGAGAGAAAGAGAAAGAGAGAGAGAGAGAGAGAGAGAGAGAGAACGAACGGGGAGTACCCTTGGGCACGAAGGAGGCTGAGTGTCTAATACACAAAGCCAGCTAAACACCAACCCGAAGGCAAACCTTATATCACCATCGAGTTGAGGACTACCTCGGGGAAAAACGGGAGGACCCCGGGAAAAAAAACCCAGCATTTAGCATGGTACACAACAAGGAATATCGATGAAACAAAGCAAATAATCAAATTCAGTAAGAGAATAATGGTATAAGAGGAGAGTAGGTAGTTGTGAAACCATCTTCAAGGGTAACTCAAAAAAAAAATAAATAAATAAATAAAATAAAAACCGGGTGTGGGGGAAGAGAAAGACAAAAGGGGCGGGGAAAGGGGAGGGGGAAAGGGAAGAGAGAGAGAAAGGGGGAAGAGAGAAAGAGAGAGAGAGAGAGAGAGAGAGAGAGAGAGAGAGAGAGAGAGAGAGAGAAAACAAAAAGGGAGGGGGGGGGGGGAAGGCAAACAAACAGAGCCACCAGCCCCACCCAACAGGCACCCTCCAGCCCACGGACGAACGCACAGGCATGCGAACAAGACGACCACATACATCCCCAAGGGAATGCACATGATCGCCCCCCACACCCGCGCATAAATCCAAGGACCGGCGACCAGGCGCCCGACAGGGAAGGGCAAGGGATCCAACTTAACGTATGGCCAGCGCTGAAAAAGTCCCCATGGGAGGCACAAAGTACATATCAATCAGCGCCAGCCGCAACTATCTGGTTAGTGAGTAGTCAGACAGAAGCGACTCGGTAAGGTAAATGACAGTTAGCAGAAGACACAGGTAAGGTCCAAAAAGTTAATCTTTCATATTCATCCCGAGTGGCGCCACAGTGCCCAGTTTATTAATCAAAAATTTTTCTCGGTCTTTCCTGGCCCAGACATTACTGGCTTGCATAAGCCAGAGGCCTTTAACACGAATGTCCGAGACGGAGTGATCGGCCTGGTTGAAATGTCGCCCGACCGGTCTATTGTAATGGTACTTGACCGACTGAAGATGTTCTTTAAAACGGTCGTTGATGGTTCTTTCCGTCTCTCCAACATAGAGTTGGCCGCATTTCACACAGGAGATGACATAAATCACGTTGGTAGTTTGACATGTGAAGTATCTGTCTATGTTGAATTTGTAGCGTGGACCATTCACCACTGTAGAAGGGCAAATAAAAGGACATGTCTTGCAATTTGGAACATTGCACGGTGTGGAGCCGGAGGGTCTGGTGGTAGAACGAGGCTTAAGAGTAGAGCGAACAAGCATGTCTCGTAAATTAATATCCCTCTTGAAAGCCACCAACGGAGGTTCAGAAAAGATAGCAGCGGACTCTTTACTGGATGACAAAAGACCCCAGTTAGAAAGAAGTATTTTACGAACCGGATTGGTGTGCGGATGGTAAACCATGGTTACGATGGGCCTGTCACTCTCAGCGGTAGGCTTAGTCTGCAGTATACTCGCGCGACTAAGTTTTTGTACTGTTTGGAGAGAACCTTGAACAACAGTATGTGGGTGATGTCTGTCGATGAAAAATCCAGCCATTTCTTTGGATTGAACATCAAAATCTGATTTTTCGGAACAGATTCTTTTAAGCCGAAGAAACTGAGAAAATGGGATGCTATTCTTACATTTGGGGTTGTGCGAAGAGCGGTAGTCGAGGTATGAATGTGAATCGGTAGGCTTGTAATGTATTGAAGTTTTCAACATTCCGCAGTCAATACTGATGCTCATGTCCAGAAAGTTGACTGAAGTAGCTGATATATTGTATGTGAACTTGATGGATGGGTGGAAATCCTGCACGAAGTGAATGAAGTCTAAAAGTGCAGCGTGGGTCATGTGTGTAGCTCCGATACCATCATCGATGTAGCGTTTATACATCTCAGGGACAGGCCCGGTGTATGTCTGAAGTATTTGGTTCTCAAGGAAACCCATGAAGAGGCATGAAGAACCAAATACTTCAGACATGAAGAACCAAATACTTCAGACATGAAGAACCAAATACTTCAGACATACACCGGGCCTGTCCCTGAGATGTATAAACGCTACATCGATGATGGTATCGGAGCTACACACATGACCCACGCTGCACTTTTAGACTTCATTCACTTCGTGCAGGATTTCCACCCATCCATCAAGTTCACATACAATATATCAGCTACTTCAGTCGACTTTCTGGACATGAGCATCAGTATTGACTGCGGAATGTTGAAAACTTCAATACATTACAAGCCTACCGATTCACATTCATACCTCGACTACCGCTCTTCGCACAACCCCAAATGTAAGAATAGCATCCCATTTTCTCAGTTTCTTCGGCTTAAAAGAATCTGTTCCGAAAAATCAGATTTTGATGTTCAATCCAAAGAAATGGCTGGATTTTTCATCGACAGACATTACCCACATACTGTTGTTCAAGGTTCTCTCCAAACAGTACAAAAACTTAGTCGCGCGAGTATACTGCAGACTAAGCCTACCGCTGAGAGTGACAGGCCCATCGTAACCATGGTTTACCATCCGCACACCAATCCGGTTCGTAAAATACTTCTTTCTAACTGGGGTCTTTTGTCATCCAGTAAAGAGTCCGCTGCTATCTTTTCTGAACCTCCGTTGGTGGCTTTCAAGAGGGATATTAATTTACGAGACATGCTTGTTCGCTCTACTCTTAAGCCTCGTTCTACCACCAGACCCTCCGGCTCCACACCGTGCAATGTTCCAAATTGCAAGACATGTCCTTTTATTTGCCCTTCTACAGTGGTGAATGGTCCACGCTACAAATTCAACATAGACAGATACTTCACATGTCAAACTACCAACGTGATTTATGTCATCTCCTGTGTGAAATGCGGCCAACTCTATGTTGGAGAGACGGAAAGAACCATCAACGACCGTTTTAAAGAACATCTTCAGTCGGTCAAGTACCATTACAATAGACCGGTCGGGCGACATTTCAACCAGGCCGATCACTCCGTCTCGGACATTCGTGTTAAAGGCCTCTGGCTTATGCAAGCCAGTAATGTCTGGGCCAGGAAAGACCGAGAAAAATTTTTGATTAATAAACTGGGCACTGTGGCGCCACTCGGGATGAATATGAAAGATTAACTTTTTGGACCTTACCTGTGTCTTCTGCTAACTGTCATTTACCTTACCGAGTCGCTTCTGTCTGACTACTCACTAACCAGATAGTTGCGGCTGGCGCTGATTGATATGTACTTTGTGCCTCCCATGGGGACTTTTTCAGCGCTGGCCATACGTTAAGTTGGATCCCTTGCCCTTCCCTGTCGGGCGCCTGGTCGCCGGTCCTTGGATTTATGTGCGGGTGTGGGGTCGATCTTGTGCATTCCCTTGGGGATGTATGTGGTCGTCTTGTTCGCATGCCTGTGCGTTCGTCCGTGGGCTGGAGGGTGCCTGTTGGGTGGGGCTGGTGGCTCTGTTTGTTTGCCTTCTCCCCCCCTCCCTTTTTGTTTTCTCTCTCTCTCTTTCTCTTCCCCCTTTCTCTCTCTCTTCCCTTTCCCCCTCCCCTTTCCCCGCCCCTTTTGTCTTTCTCTTCCCCCACACCCGGTTTTTATTTTTTTTTTTTTATTTTTTTTTTTTTTGGAGTTACCCTTGAAGATGGTTTCACAACTACCTACTCTCCTCTTATACCATTATTCTCTTACTGAATTTGATTATTTGCTTTGTTTCATCGATATTCCTTGTTGTGTACCATGCTAAATGCTGGGTTTTTTTTCCCGGGGTCCTCCCGTTTTTCCCCGAGGTAGTCCTCAACTCGATGGTGATATAAGGTTTGCCTTCGGGTTGGTGTTTAGCTGGCTTTGTGTATTAGACACTCAGCCTATTTCGTGCCCAAGGGTACTCCCCGTTCGTTCTCTCTCTCTCTCTCTCTCTCTCTTTCTCTCTCCCTTTCTCGCTGTCTCTCTTCTCTCTCTCTCTCTCCCCGGCCTCACACACGCGCATTTACTTTTGCTCGCTCCTGCGCGCGCTTACACACACTCTTGTCTCTCGTGTTTAGTTTCTCTCGGAGTCTTTCTCTTACGATTTTTTTCTTTGACGTCATTTTTACTTTTGTTCTTCCTTTCCTTTTCTTTTCTTTTTCTTTTTACGTCACCTTCAGTTGCCACATTCCTTCTGCATCTGAAGATAAGTAGCAAATAATGTCTCTGTTTGTTTGTCTATTTTGACAAAGGGTATTTACCCGAAATATTAATAAATTGTGTTGTACCGTTTTTTCTAAGCGTGTTTCTTTCTCCGTTGGGTACTTCTTTACCTATAAGATTAAGAACATACATTGTCTATTCTGCTGTACCTAGAAGATAGTAAGAAAATTACTGAGAAAATGGGCTACTTCACCAAAGCATTTATAACTTTTTGGAATAGACAGGTGTATAAGTGAAGTCTGTTGATTTTTTTCTTAGCTCACATATGGATGGATAGTACTTCATGTTGTGGTGGAGTATAAATTGGTACCTGTTTATAATATTTACTGCAATTAATTACAGGTAAATTAACTGAAAAAATGCACCTTGATTATTTTGATATCTGTAAAGGACAAACAAAAGACATTAAACAAAATGTGTCGGTGTGTGAAAATATGAATGTGTATGATAGTGGAGTGAGATAATTTTACATTAGTGATCACGATGATCAGGCAATCCACAGATAATCTTTCAGGTAATTGAAGTTCACGTATCTCGTCGGCGGACGTTGCTACAAATTGATCGCCAAGTTCGTCTGTTGGGCGAATGTTTCGAACATTTCTGCAGGGAAATACTGATACAAATAATAAATTGGTGTCGCTTCCAACTCAAGTGGAGTTGTTGGGCCCACATATCGCGTGAAAGGCTGCAAAACAGGGTCTGAAATTGGCCGCTGATGCCAGATAGCATCGCCGCCGCCATCTTGCAGTGGTCGCCTCAGTAAACACTGCAGAAATACTCTGGTATCTTCGTCATCCCAGTCCGACAGATCACTAGTATGCACACTAGACACACTTATGTCACTTCCCTCTGACTCGGAAACTGGATTGTTGCCAATTTACTCCGAAATAAATGTAAATTCTGGGTCACTGTCGCTCGATTGATTGTATGTCGCCATGTTTGTAAACACGTGCATAAAACGACAGCAGACCTTGCTTCCAAAGGACAGGGCTTAGCTGTTCCCTGTTGTGTTTTTATTATTAAGTGTTTCATAAATACACATATCATTAAAAAAACGAATTATACAGACGTTCATCCGCTTCTGTTTCGTCATCTGTTTCGTGTACTCGTTTTGGAGGCATGATTTCGCGCCGACCGTGAACCTCAAACTAAGAAAGTAAAGCGATCCCATCCGCTAGAATGAACGCGAACAAAGACGCGCTTTTCAATTGGCTAGACAAAATTATAGGTCAGCCACACAGTAGCCAATCAGGATCAGGCTTACTACTACCGGCAGAAACGGCACAATCAAACTGTCTTTTTGCCAAAACAAATCCCAAAATACCGTAAAAAGCTACCGTAGAAAATTGATACATGACCGGAAGACCGTAAAAAAACACCCAAACTCGTAAGAAATACGGCGAAATCGTAAGAGTAGGCAGGTCTGTTGGTTGGATCCCCCACCCCCCCCCCACTAACTTCACTGGCTAGACGTACAGTGTAATGGAGCCATGCTGGGGTGAAATGCACTCATTCTTCCTTAGCACGCTCCAGATCCTGCTAGTATTGGTTGGATCCCCTGCCCCCCCCTCCCCCCCCCAACTTCACTGGCTAGATGTACAGTGCAATGGAGCCAAGCTGGGGTGAAATGCACACTCTTCCTTAGCACGCTCCAGATCCTTGTAGTACTGGTTGGATCCCCCGCCCCCCCCCCCCCCCCCCCCCCCCCCCCAACTTCACTGGCTAGATGTACAGTGCAATGGAGCCAAGCTGGGGTGAAATGCACACTCTTCCTTAGCACGCTCCAGATCCTTGTAGTACTGGTTGGATCCCCCGCCCCCCCCCCCCCCCCCCCCTAACTTCACTGGCTAGATGTACAGCGTAATGGAGCCACGCTGGGGTGAAATGCACTCACTCTTCCTTAGCACGCTCCAGATCCTTGTAGTACTGGTTGGATCCCCCCCCCCCCCCCCCCCCCCCCACAACTTCACTGGCTAGATGTACAGTGTAATGGAGCCACGCTGGGGTGAAATGCACTCACTCTTCCTTAGCACGCTCCAGATCCTTGTAGTACTGGTTGGACCCCCCCCCCCCCACAACTTCACTGGCTAGATGTACAGTGTAATGGAGCCACGCTGGGGTGAAATGCACTCACTCTTCCTTAGCACGCTCCAGATCCTTGTAGTATTGGTTGAATTCATCCTCAAACTTGCGTCGTTCTTCTTCCGACACCTGCACAGACCCACAAACATGTCACTGTCAAGCGTGACCTATACTACTTTTTGAAGTATAATATAATGATAATAACAACAATAATAATAGATGTAGTTATAGTAGTTGTAATAATCATAATAATGAATGCTTCATGCAAGTGGAAGGCTAGAAGGGGGGGGGGGGGGGGGGGGGGGGGGGATCATGTGAACACTATCATTATATACTCTTTATTTTTTTAAAAATTATTTATTTATACATTATACCACTGCGTTAATATTTCCCATCAGAGGCAATAAAATATTATTGTACTGTATTGATATAGCATCATACCTCCAACATAGAGCTAAAGAAGTTTTACAATCAGTGCTGCACACACAGTACATCAACAATATGTATACACATAAACAGACTGACCATATGGTGTTTTACAATCAATCAACACAGGACCATATGGTCCATCTGTTTATTTGTATTCTTATTGTTGATGTACTGTGTGTACAGCATTGATTGTAAAACACTGTAGTTGTACAGTACAAAGACCGGTATTTCCTTACCCGGGCTGTTTCTGCGGTGGGTTCATGCAGCGTGTGTGTCAAGAAAGACAGGACATCGTGGTCATCTGAAAGCAAACACACACACACACACACACACACACCTGGTCAGCTGGCCGCTCACAAGATCCGTTACATGATACACAGGACTGGCTGTAAGTGACACGTAGCACTGGCTGCATGTTACACGCAGGACTGGTAACACGCAGGACTGTTGTATGTTACACATTCATAGGACTGGCTGCCTGTTACACACAGTACTGGTTGTATGTTACACGCAGGACTGGTTGGATGTGACATGTAGGACTGGCTGCATGTTACACGCAGGTCTGGTTGTATGTTACACATAGGACTGGCTGCATGTTGCACACAGTACTGGTTGTATGTTACACGCAGGACTGGCTGCATGTTACACACAGGACTGGCTGTATGTTACACATAAGACTGGCTGCATGTTACACGCAGGACTGGTTACACGTAAGACTGGTTGCATGTTACACATAGGACTGGTTGTATGTTTCACGTAGGACTGGCTGCATGTTACACGCAGGACTGGTTGTATGTTTCACGTAGGACTGGCTGCATGTTACACACAGGACTGGTTGTATGTTACACGCAGAACTGGTTGTATGTGACATGCAGGACTGATTGTATGTTACACGTAGGACTGGTTGTATGTTACATGTAGGACTGGTTGCATGTTACACACAAGACTGGTTGCATGTTACACACAAGACTGGTTGCATGTTACACACAAGACTGGCTGCATGTTACACGCAGGACTGGTTATCCCATCTAAGGGTAGCCCTGACAAACTCCAACAGGACATAGATCAACCATAAATCAAAGGTTGTGCCAGATTAGTTTGGCACATGAGTGTGTGTGTGGGTGGGTTCGGGGGGATTTGCTGTGAGTTGTGATCCTTTTTTTAGAATCAGCGCATGGTTCCACACAAAGCTGCGATTGTGAAAAGGAAAATGTTTATTCATACCTGCCAGGTACACAGAAGAGGGCAGTGTTCATTTTTACCTGCAAGTCCACCTGTAGCAGCAGAAACTCCCAGGTATCCACTGTTGGGCAGGACCACGTTCACCGCGCGCAGACACAACTCAAAGTCTTCGGGCTTGTTACTCAGGCCGTTGTTCACCATCACCTGGCGAGTCAACATCACCACATCAGTGTTACATACACAGCGACGATCACCGCACACAGACACATCACCACAATGTTACCATACACAGCGACGTTCACCGCACACAGAGACATCACCACATCAGTGTTACATACACAGTGACGTTCACCGCACACAGACACATCACCACATCAATGTTACCATACACAGCGACATCTACCGCACACAGACACATCACCACACCAATGTTACCATACACAGCGACGTTCACCGCACACAGACACATCACCACATCAATGTTACCACACACAGCGACGTTCACCGCAGACACATCACCACATCAATGTTACCACACACAGCAATGTTCACCGCACACAGACACACCAACACATCAATGTTACCACACACAGCGATGTTCAATGCACACAGACACATCACCACATAAATGTTACCACACACACCGATGTTCAATGCACACAGACACATCACCACATCAATGTTACCACACACAGCGATGTTCAATGAACGCAGACGCATCACCACATCAATGTTACCACACACAGCGATGTTCAATGCACACAGACACATCACCACATCAATGTTACCACACACAGCGATGTTTAATGCACGCAGACACATCACCACATCAATGTTACCACACACAGCGACGTTCACTGCACACAGACACATCACCACATCAATGTTACCACACACAGCGACGTTCACCGCACGCAGACACATCACCACATCAATGTTACCATACACAGCGACGTTCACCGCACACAGACACATCACCACATCAATGTTACCACACACAGTGACGTTCACCGCACACAGACACATCACCACATCAATGTTACCACACACAGCGATGTTCACCGCACGCAGACACAACTGACTGTCTTGCACTTGATGACTACAGCCTGATCCATCACCCCATTCAGCCCTGACACACTACAGCAGGAGATGGGTCGACCATGATGATTCAAGGGTAGTGCCGTCAGGTAAACATCTAATCTGGCACTAGCCTTAAATTATCGTGGTCAATCCATCTCCTGCTGTAGTAGTTGAGTGCCACCTCCAAAACTGGGATGTGCGGCTTTAGGGTTATTATCAACACCAACCAATACAGCGCAGCACAGACCACAGACACAACTCAAAGTCTTTGGGCTTGTTACTCTGACCATTATTCACAATAACCTGACAGCGTGACTAACAAAGGCGTAACAACAGACTTACATCCTCATGAGATCCATGACTGTGGGGGTGATTGTGGGGGCGACTGTGGGGGTGATTGTGGGGGCGGGTGATTGTGGGGGCGGCTGTGGGGGTGACTGTGGGGGTGACGACTGTGGGGGTGACTGTGGGCTTATGCCTATTGCAGCTGGTTAGCTGTCCACAAACAAGTTCTGGTTCCCAGGCTCTGCAACGTTAAGGAGCCACA
This sequence comes from Semisulcospira habei, assembly GCA_036245525.1. Classification (NCBI taxonomy): domain Eukaryota; kingdom Metazoa; phylum Mollusca; class Gastropoda; family Semisulcospiridae; genus Semisulcospira; species Semisulcospira habei. The sequence continues at coordinate 63,788 of BTPG01000002.1, read as the reverse complement.
AGCAAGAGCTGGGTTGAACCTGGTGCTAGCAAAGGACGAGCCAAGCCACTCTGAAGATGTGCCTTGCCCCCCCCCCCCCCCCCCCCCTTCCCCCCCCCTCCCGTAATAGAGGTACTACCAGTCACACAACACTGTAAACACCAGGGAGTTAAACAAAACGCCTTTGCACATCACTTTCAAACCACAATCTTACACAACACATCACTAAACCCACCCACCGACTCTGCCACACCCTCAACTGGATCATCACCCGCACCGACGATCAACTCTTTCTCGACTCTGACACCTCCTCTGCGCTCCCCTCTGACCACCTCGCTATTCTCGTCTCCCTTAACCTACCTCTCCCGAAGAAAACCCAAGCTCCTTGTCTCTCGTCGCAAACTAAAATCTGTCAACCGAGAGAGCTTCTTCGACAAAGCTGTCGACCTTCTCTTAGACCCCGCCCCCTCTCCTGATCTTGCATCCCATTTTGATTCCTCCCTTTGAAAACTTCTAGACACCCATGCCCCTGTCACCACCTGCTCCATACCCAACCGACTCCCCTCCCCCTGGCTCACTGACGACATAGCCGAGGCCAAGCCGGAGCGCCAACAAGCAGAACGCCGCTGCCGCTCATCTGACCTCACCATTCAGACAGATCTTCCAAACCACCAGATCCAAAGTCTGCAGAATGATCTCTGACTCCAAACGTAAACACCTTCAAAACAAAACCCTGGAATCCACTTCTACGCTACCATGAACACACTCCTAGGCACTTCTAAAGACTCTCCTCTCCCCAACACACACAGCAAAGAAGAACTCCCGTCCGCTTTTTCCACCTATTTTCCCGACAAAATTCAAACTCTGTGCAACACACTCGATACTCTGCCTTCTCTGCCTTTGCCCCCCCCCCCCCCCCTCCCCCCGCTTTTTCTGGCACTCCCCTCTCGTGCTTCCGCCCCGTCTAGTCCACACCTTTCAAAACCTGTGAAATAGACCCCCTTCCAGCTTCTCTTTACCAGGACGGCCTTCCAAAACTTCTGCCCTTCATTACCAACATCATCAACACATCTCTAGAGAATGTCTCCGTCCCCGACATCTTCAAGTCCACCATCGTCTATCCTCTCCTCCAAAAACACAATCTCGACCCAAACGAACTCAAGAACGATCACCCAGTCTCCACTCTCTCTCTCCTGTCCAAGGTTCTTGAGAAGGTTGGTCTCAATCAGCTCAACCTCCACCTCGCCGACAACAACCTCCTCAGTCCCTTCCAGTCTGCCTATCGCAAACATCACAGCACTGAAACAGCCCTTCTACATATCCTAAACGACCTGCTCCTCTCCACCGACTAGGGCAACATCTCCCTTCTTACTCTACTCGATCTCTCTTCTGCCTTCGACACTACAGACCACTCTATCCTCCTCCACCACTCCTTCGGCATCACTGACTCTGACCCTCTCTGCCTCCACATCCCCCGCACCAAACTCAGCACTTTCGGCCCCTGCTCCTTCTCCGTCTACGGTCCATCCACTTGGAACACTCTCCCAATCTCTCTCCATCAGAAACACTCTCTTCTCCTTCCAGTCCGCCCTCAAAACTCACCTTTCAACAGTTCTAGCACTATATCACCACACTCCCCACCCCAAGCTGACTGTCGTAATGCATTTGTGGTATGTGAGTCATTGTCTAAAGCGTGCGCGAGTTGTGAGTGCACGCTTAGAGTTATAATTATTATAAGATAAATACCATAATTATTTAAATGATGCTGATAGTACCAGCGTATGTGTGCACCAGGGTTTAAACGAATGTTTACTGTACAAGTGTCCGTGTGCACCCGGGTTATACAGTACCAATGTCTGTGTGCACCAGGGTTATACAGTACCAATGTCTGTGTGCACCCAGGTTATACAGTACCAATGTCTGTGTGTATCAGGGTTATACAGTACCAATGTCTGTGTGCACCCAGGGTTATACAGTACCAATGTCTGTGTGCACCCAGGGTTATACAGTACCAATGTCTGTGTGCACCAGGGTTATACAGTACCAATGTCCGTGTGCACCCAGGTTATACAGTACCAATGTCTGTGTGCACCCAGGTTATACAGCACCAATGTCTGTGTGTACCCAGGTTATACAGTACCAATGTCCGTGTGCACCAGGGTTATACAGTACCAATGTCCGTGTGCACCCAGGTTATACAGTACCAATGTCTGTGTGCACCCAGGTTATACAGTACCAATGTCTGTGTGTACCCAGGTTATACAGTACCAATGTCTGTGTGCACCAGGGTTATACAGTACCAATGTCTGTGTGCACCCAGGTTATACAGTACCAATGTCTGTGTGCACCCAGGTTATACAGTACCAATGTCTGTGTGTACCTTACCAATGTCTGTGTGTACCCAGGTTATACAGTACGTCTCTGTGCATCATGATTACAGTACTGACGGCTGTGAGTGCTGGGGCCTACAACAAATGATTACAGTACTTGGGGTGCGAGCAACAGGGGGTACGCTGGATGAAAGTAATGAAGGCAATGATAAACAACAACGTACAGTCAGCGCCTGCTTGTAGTACTCCACTCTCACGCGCACAGGGAATGGCTTGTTACGGAAATCTCGCAGACACCCGCCAAGCTGCTGCGTGCTCCCATCACTGGCAACACAAGAGATGAACAGTAAAACATCAACAATAGCAGATGAAGATTAACAATACGCTAAGCCACACAAATCTCGCAGACAACCGTCATGCTGCTGCATGCTCCCATCACTGGTAACTCTAGAGAAAAACCAGGAAAACAGATAGCAGATAAAGATTAACAAAACACTGAGCCACTGAAATTTTGCAGTCACCAATCTGCTGTGTGCTTCCATCAAAGGCAACAGAAGAGATAAGATAGAAAACCTAAATAACAGCAGATTAAGATTACAGATGAACAATATGCTAAGCCACACCAGCCTGGCAGACAACCACCAGACTGCTGCATGCTGCCATTACTGACAACAAAGAGAAAAACAGGAAAACATCAACAGCAGCAGTCAATAATATTCACAATGTACTGAGCCACTAAATCCTCACACATCCACGATCTGGTGCACGCCTCCATCACTAGCAACACAACAGATAAACAAAAAACATCAATACTAGCAGATTAACCCATACTTCCCAAAGCTGTCACCCAATGTCTACGTAACAGTTGCTGAATAACCCCAACCCTAACCCAGTGTCTACGTAACAGTTGCTGAATAACCCTAACCCTAACCAACAGATAAACAAAAAACATCAATACTAGCAGATTAACCCATACTTCCCAAAGCTGTCACCCAATGTCTACGTAACAGTTGCTGAATAACCCCAACCCTAACCCAGTGTCTACGTAACAGTTGCTGAATAACCCTAACCCTAACCAACAGATAAACAAAAAACATCAATACTAGCAGATTAACCCATACTTCCCAAAGCTGTCACCCAATGTCTACGTAACAGTTGCTGAATAACCCCAACCCTAACCCAGTGTCTACGTAACAGTTGCTGAATAACCCTAACCCTAACCAACAGATAAACAAAAAACATCAATACTAGCAGATTAACCCATACTTCCCAAAGCTGTCACCCAATGTCTACGTAACAGTTGCTGAATAACCCCAACCCTAACCCAGTGTCTACGTAACAGTTGCTGAATAACCCTAACCCTAACCAACAGATAAACAAAAAACATCAATACTAGCAGATTAACCCATACTTCCCAAAGCTGTCACCCAATGTCTACGTAACAGTTGCTGAATAACCCCAACCCTAACCCAGTGTCTACGTAACAGTTGCTGAATAACCCTAACCCTAACCAACAGATAAACAAAAAACATCAATACTAGCAGATTAACCCATACTTCCCAAAGCTGTCACCCAATGTCTACGTAACAGTTGCTGAAGATGGAGCGACCATGACAATTAAAAGGTTGTGCCAGACAAGCTTGACAACTCATGATGCCAAGCTAATCTGGCACTACATTTGAATTGTCACGGTCGACCCATCCCCTGGGGCTGAATGAATTAACCCCTTCACTGCCAGTGACCACGCATTGCACGTCTGCAACCACTTCTCTCTGTCCGACGTTCACGTGAAGAACGCAGACGTAGATGAGACACAGGCACAGACAACCCAGACCTAACAAGAGACACACACCCTCATGAGCCCCTGCGACTGCGATGCCTCACGAAGGTTCACGTCTCCTGCAGCTGGGGGGGGGGGGGGGGGGGGTGTTCACTTGCTGCGGGAGTCAAAGGGTTAATATTCACAATACGCTTCCCAACCAAAATCTCGTGGACATCCGCATGTTAACCTACTGAACCCCTACTTAACCTTTGGAACGTGCTACATAATGACCATGTACCAGTTGCAGGAGATGGATCAACCATGATAATTCAAGGGTAGTGCCAGATGATCTTGGCGCCTTAAGCTCATCTGGCACTACCCTTGAATTATCATGGTCAATCTCTCTCCTGCTGTGGGAATTGGGGCTAAAACGGTTAATGGGTGCCCTGTTTCCTGGCAACATAGAACAGATGCATGGGACAACAGTTCTCAACTACAGCAGGTTCATTTCTGACACACCTGCTTTGGGCCTTTCTTCAGTGTGTGCTCAACACAGCTCGAGCGCAACACGCAGCGTCTGGTGTGTAAACGCAGGTGTGTACACAAAATTGTCTGGGCCACCGACTTACTGCAGCCCATGCGAAGAAACATTGCGAACACAGGTCCAACCGAGGTATATTTTGACAAACTTTTTGCTCATGTGCAACGACATCGTTTTATTGTGGCACCATGCTCTGTGGTTTTTCTTCTTCTCTGTGGTCGCCTTTCTATCCACAGACCAGTGGCTGAGAGGGAAACTGGCCGTGCAGTGAAGTTCCTCCCTGTAGCCATACTGCCGTTCCTGGCATATGGTGGGAGGCGTCCACGTCTCTATCGTCAGCTGCTGGAAATAGGGGCAGTCTTGGAGGGTGTGGCCAAGTCGGCTCACCTTGTCTACTGTTCCTGGCGTGTGGTGGGAGGCGTCCACGTCTCTATCCTCAGCTGCTGGAACTAGGGGCAGTCTTGGAGGGCGTGGCCAAGTCGGCTCACCTTGTCCACGCTGACAGGCAGGTGGTGCTACAATCATCAGCTTGCATCACAGTGGGAAACAACTCTTCTAAAGACGCAGCTCCAAAGCTGTCCATCACTGCCCACGTGTCTGAAGACCACGGAATCTCTTCAGTCTTTCCACAGAAAGTGGAAGGCTCGCCTGCTCAGTCTCTTATATGCTGGTGGACTGACCGCAGTTTTATTTTTCCTTTCTTCTTCTCTCCAAATTGGTGCCTTGCAGTCACCCCTCTTGAAAGCCTCCCCCTACAAAGCGCTTTGAGCGCCTTCAGCACTGGATGGAGTTTGTCTGGCATAGAAAAACAAAGGAGGGATCCAGGGCTCCGGAGGTGGTGGTGGTGGTGGGGGGGGGGGGTGCTTTGGTACTACAGCCCCCCCCCCCCCCCCCCCCACACCTCGGCTGGCATCAAACTATAAATAAGTGTGTTTAAAACTGAGTTGTAACGCTTGTGTTTCAGTGCCGTACATAACACCAGTTAGAAACTTTCAAAAACGACAGAAGAATAGTTTCGATTGTGGTGTTTTGATATATACTAGACCCTGGCAATAGAAAAAAATAAAGTTGAGCACCCTCCCTTGAAAACTGATTGATCCGGCGCTGATGACCTCACATTAAAAATGTGTTACACGATCAGCACTGAGCTACGATGAAGGCTGTCCTGCTGTGTTACATGAAGGCTGTCCTGCTGTGCTACACGATCAGCACTGAGCTACGATGAAGGCTGTCCTGCTGTGTTACATGAAGGCTGTCCTGCTGTGCTACACGATCAGCACTGAGCTACGATGAAGGCTGTCCTGCTGTGTTACATGAAGGCTGTGCTGCTGTGTTACATGAAGGCTGTCCTGCTGTGTTACATGAAGGCTGTGCTGCTGTGTTACATGAAGGCTGTGCTGCTGTGCTACATGAAGGCTGTGCTGCTGTGTTACATGAAGGCTGTGCTGCTGTGTTACATGAAGGCTGTGCTGCTGTGTTACATGAAGGCTGTGCTGCTGTGTTACATGAAGGCTGTCCTGCTGTGTTACATGAAGGCTGTCCTGCTGTGTTACATGAAGGCTGTGCTGCTGTGTTACATGAAGGCTGTGCTGCTGTGCTACATGAAGGCTGTGCTGCTGTGTTACATGAAGGCTGTGCTGCTGTGTTACATGAAGGCTGTGCTACATGAAGGCTGTGCTGCTGTGTTACATGAAGGCTGTCCTGCTGTGTTACATGAAGGCTGTGCTGCTGTGTTACATGAAGGCTGTGCTGCTGTGTTACATGAAGGCTGTGCTGCTGTGCTACATGAAGGCTGTCCTGCTGTGCTACATGAAGGCTGCCCTGCTGTGCTACATGAAGGCTGCCCTGCTGTGTTACATGAAGGCTGCCCTGCTGTGTTACATGAAGGCTGCCCTGCTGTGTTACATGAAGGCTGCCCTGCTGTGTTACATGAAGGCTGTGCTGCTGTGTTACATGAAGGCTGTGCTGCTGTGTTACATGAAGGCTGTGCTGCTGTGTTACATGAAGGCTGTGCTGCTGTGTTACATGAAGGCTGTCCTGCTGTGTTACATGAAGGCTGTCCTGCTGTGTTACATGAAGGCTGTGCTGCTGTGTTACATGAAGGCTGTGCTGCTGTGTTACATGAAGGCTGTGCTGCTGTGCTACACGATCAGCAGTGAGCTACGATGAAAGCTGTCCTGCTGTGTTACATGAAGGCTGTCCTGCTGTTACATGAAGGCTGTGCTGCTGTGTTACATGATCAGCAGTGAGCTACGATGAAGGCTGTCCTGCTGTCTAGATGGTATCCTGTTCACTTTTGCTCCTAGTATTGTTTCAAAACCACGCAAGGGAGATTCTCAGCACCATCCAACACTGATGTCAGAAACTATAATAGTTTACAACATATTAACTCATTCAAGACGTGCTGCCTCTGCATACACGGCACAAGCCGGCATTAAGCACAAGCCGCGTATCCTGAGGCAGCACGTCTGCAATGAGTTAACCCATTCAACCCCAACACAATACAGAGGGAAATGGATTGACCATGATAACTCAAGGGTAGTGCCAGATGAGCTTGGTGCCATCAGGTGCCAAGCTAACCTGGCTCAACCATGAATTATCCTTTGTCGATCCATCTCCTGCAACTGGTACATAGTGTTAAGGCGACACCTCCAGTCAAAGCAATGTGATCATGAGGCTAAATGGATTAATCCTTATCATTCGGAATACACCAGTGTGTGAAATAAGTTTGACTAAAATAGTTCAAGGGTAGTGCCAGAATAGCTTGGTGCCTCTAGGCGCCAAGCTATTCTGGCACCACCCTAGAACTAAAGCCATTGGTCTATATCCTTGTCTGTAAGTATAATATACTAATGTAGCTTGCATATGGCAGTGTACAAATTTGAAGCGTTTAGCCTCTGTATGATAGGGGTTAAGTTAGAAACTCTGGCCGACGTCTGCCAAGCTGCTGCGTGCTCCCATCACTAACAACACACAACATATTACCAGACATACAACACACAAACATCGTTTGTTTTTTGTTGTTGCAGGCTCCTGTTACTGAAAGCACACAACCAACACTAACCCACCAGGACATCATAAGCAATTGTGACAGTGCTGCACTGGGCAATATATATTCAGACAGAGACAGTGCTGCACTGGGCAATATATATTCAGACAAGAGACAGTGCTGCACTGGGCAATGTATATTCAGACAGAGACAGTGCTGCACTGGGCAATATATATTCAGACAGAGACAGTGCTGCACTGGGCAATATATATTCAGACAGAGACAGTGCTGCACTGGGCAATATATATTCAGACAGAGACAGTGCTGCACTGGGCAATATATATTCAGACAGACAGTGCTGCACTGGGCAATATATATTCAGACAGAGACAGTGCTGCACTGGGCAATGTATATTCAGACAGAGACAGTGCTGCACTGGGCAATATATATTCAGACAGAGACAGTGCTGCACTGGGCAATATATATTCAGACAGAGACAGTGCTGCACTGGGCAATATATATTCAGACAGAGACAGTGCTGCACTGGGCAATATATATTCAGACAGAGACAGTGCTGCACTGGGCAATGTATATTCAGACAGAGACAGTGCTGCACTGGGCAATATATATTCAGACAGAGACAGTGCTGCACTGGGCAATATATATTCAGACAGAGACACAAATGTAAACAACATTAACTCATCCAGCCTGGCGCACGTATTTCCCAAATTGTGGAGGCGTCATCCTATGACTATGCACCAGTTGCAGGAGATGGATCGACCATGATCATTCAAGGGTAGTGCCAGATTAGCTTGGCGCCGATAGGCGCCAAGCTAATCTGGCACTACCCTTGAATAATGATGGTGGACCCATCCCCTGCTGTAGTGCGTCAGGGCTGATTGGGTTAACAAGTGTGATTGGCTGTGGACATTTATCATGATTTGAGCTGTGCAGATGAACCCCAGACTGCTAGCCAGGGATTCCCTTTACAAATCTGGTTACCTCTAGCTGCCGACAGGATCGGCCTCAGCGCTTTCTTTCCCACAGAAAATGCGCACAGCAACATTTAACAAACAAACAACCAGACAACAAAGTATGCAAGTATGAAATGCACCAATACTGTCAACGTTATATATATATATATATATATATATATATATATATATATATATATATATATATATATATATATAATATATATATATATATATATATATATATATATATATATATATAATATATATATATATTCATATTATTAATATTAAATATTACACAAACAACCCCACAAGAAGTCATTTCCTTTCCATTTGATTTCAAACATGGTAAGCAGAGTTTTCAAACCCACTTCAAAAGTTACCGAGCGGCAGGGTGCATATTACAGAGTGCGACAAAGAGAAAAAATAGCAAAGAGTTAAAGCGTTAAAGATTACCTGAATACACAAAGAGAACCAAGAGACAAGACCAGCAGACAATGACATTGTACTGAAATATCCCATAAAGCCCTGATATCATATGATAGGAAGTGGATCGACCATCATAGATCAATGGTCGTGTCAGAACAGCTTTGCACCTGCATGCACCAAGCTATTCAGACGCCACCCTAGAACTATCATGGTTGATTTGTCTCCAGAACTGTGAGGTAGATCTCAAAGAACATCAAGTAAAATTGACAACTGCATCCTTAGGGTGTAAAAAGTTAAAGTAATGATTATGCAGAAAGCCAAAAGACAGCACAAACAACTTCAAAGATTATCCAACAAGTACAGAAAGACACGACTATAAACACTGTAGTCACGTGACAACATTATACTGGAAGCACAGGACGAGACAATGTAGGCGGGTACACAGTACTCAGTGCATGACAAACATTGTGAACATAGTGTATGTTAAACAATGAAAGATGAACACAGAAAACAATACACACAGTGAATGATGAACACAGAAGACAATAGTGAATACACACAGTGAATGATGAACACAGAAAACAACAGTGAATACACACAGTGAATGATAAGCACAGAAAACAACAGTGAATACACACAGTGAATGATGAACACAGAAAACAACAGTGAATACACACAGTGAATGATAAGCACAGAAAACAACAGTGAATACACACAGTGAATGATGAGCACAGAAAACAACAGTGAATACACACAGTGAATGATAAGCACAGAAAACATACAGAGTGAATGATGAACACAGAAAACAATAGTGAATACACACAGTGAATGGCAAACACAGTGAATGTTACACACACAGTGTGACAATGATGATGAATGATAAGCACAGTGATGTCACTGCTGATGTCAAAGTGACTGTGCACCACTGACAGTATTATTATAAAGACAGACAAATAACAACACAACAAGATGCCACTGTTCGTCATGTCACAGCAACCAAGACGTTGATAATATAAACAACACCTAACACAATGACACTTCATCAAGCGAAGAGCACGAGACTAAGACATGTGTTCACCCCCCTACACTAAACTGTACATAAAGACTGAAAAGTACAGTGTGTTCACCCCATACAATGTACTGTACACAAAGTATCTACGCTGTACTGTACACAAAGTATCTACACTGTACTGTACACAAAGTATCTACGCTGTACTGTACACAAAGTATCTACACTGTACTGTACACAAAGTATCTATGCTGTACTATACACAAAGTATCTACACTGTACTGTACACAAAGTACATACTGCACTGTACACACAGTATACACTGTACTGTACACACAGTATCTTGAGAAGAGTGAATGCTACATCCCGCTACACAAAGTATTTAGCTCATTCAGCCTGACGGCCGTATTTCCCAAATTGTGGAGGCGTCATCTAATGACTATGCACCAGTTGCAGGAGATGGATCGACCATGATAATTCAAAGGCAGTGCCAGATTAGCTTGGTACCATCAGGCGCCAAGATAATCTGGTACTACCCTTGAATTATTGTGGTCGATCCATTTTCTGAAACTGGTTGACGTGAAATTTGGGGAATGTGCCCTTGGTGTTAAAGTGGTTAATCCACTCTCTGCCCAATACAAACCTGACGTACGTGACTGAACTACATACACAAGCTAAGCGAGTGACATCAAACACTACCCCTGGACTACTTACAGCCAGACTAGTGGCCATGTTAGTGCTTAGTGGAGAGATTAGTGGCACACCAAGGGAGACAATGAAGAAAGTCAAAAGTCAGGGACAAAACTGCATACCTTTGGAAACTCTCCAGGCTTACGGAACAAGAAGACACAAGTCATAGTCAGAAACAAGCTTCAAGTCTCGCACAGGACATGCACAGCAACACACAGCTGTCACCACAACACTACACTAGTGCACTGTCTGTCACATCACTAACCTAATGTAGAGTGCAGGCCTTGCACCGTCTCACCAGTGTGTAACGTCACTAACCTAGTGTAGAATGCAGGCCTTGCACCGTCTCACCAGTCTGTCACGTCACTAACCTAGTGTTGAGTGCAGACCTTGCACCGTCTCACCAGTCTGTCACGTCACTAAGCTAGTGTAGAGTGCAGGCCTTGCACCGTCTCACCAGTGTGTCACGTCACTAACCTAGTGTAGAATGCAGGCCTTGCACTGTCTCACCAGTCTGTCACGTCACTAACCTAGTGTTGAGTGCAGGCCTTGCACCGTCTCACCAGTCTGTCACTTCACTAAGCTAGTGTAGAGTGCAGGACATGCACTGTCTCACCAGTCTGTCACTTCACTAACCTAGTGTAGAGTGCAGGACATGCACCGCCTCACCAGTCTGTCACTTCACTAACCTAGTGTAGAGTGCAGGACATGTACCGTCTCACCAGTCTGTCACTTCACTAACCTAGTGTAGAGTGCAGGACATGCACTGCCTCACCAGTCTGTCATGATGTCACTAACCTAGTGTAGAATGCAGGCCAAGCACTCTCTCACCAGTCTGTCATGTCACTAACCTAGTGTAGAATGCAGGCCAAGCACTCTCTCACCAGTCTGTCACGTCACTAACCTAGTGTGGAGTGCAGGACATGCAGCCTCACCAGTCTGTCACTTCACTAACCTAGTGTAGAGTGCAGGACATGCAGCCTCACCAGTCTGTCACTTCACTAACCTAGTGTAGAGTACAGGACATGCAGCCTCACCAGTCTGTCACTTCACTAACCTAGTGTAGAGTGCAGGACATGCAGTCTCACCAGTCTGTCACTTCACTAACCTAGTGTAGAGTGCAGGACATTGCAGTCTCATCAGTCTGTCACTTCACTAACCTAGTGTAGAGTGCAGGACATGCAGTCTCACCAGTCTGTCACTTCACTAACCTAGCGCAGAGTGCAGGACATGCAGTCTCATCAGTCTGTCATGTCACAAATTTAGTGTGGAGTGCAGGCCATACACTGCCTCACCAGTCTGTCACTAACCTAATGCAGAGTATTGGCCATGCAAAACATCACCAGTTTGTCAGTGTCACCACACCATTAAGCAAGCGCAGAGTGCTGGACATGCACAGTATCTGTCACATCAATAACCTAGTGCAGAGCACAGGCCACACACAGTCTCACCAGTCTGTCTCACTAACCTGTGTAGAGTGCAGGACATGCACAGTATCAGTCTGTCAAGATGTCACTAACCTAGTGTAGAGTACAGGACATCAGTCGTCACTAACCTCATGTAGAGCGCAGGACATGCACCGTCTCACCAGTCTGTCATGTCATCAACCTAGTGTAGAGTGCAGGCCGTGCACAGTATCATCAGTCCGTCATTTTACTAACAGTGTGGAGTGAAGGCTGTGCACAGTATCATCAGTCCGTCATGTCACTAACATAGTGTGGAGTACAGGACATGCACAGTATCATCAGCCTGTCACGTCACTAACCTAGTGTGGAGTGCAGGACATGCACAGTATCACCAGCCTGTCACGTCACTAACCTAGTGTAGAGTGCAGGACATGCACAGTATCATCTCATTTTTTCTCAAGATATGTCTGCCCTGGAGACAGACGGCCTTCCATGTTTTCTGTCCCTGTCAAATGAGATAATGCAGACAGGCCAGAACACAGCGCATGACTAATGCATAGTGAACACAGTAATTGATGAACACTGACAGATAAACACAGACAATGTTCAATCAAACACAAAGTCTAGATGTGTGAAGGGACTGTTATCGCTGTCCTCAGGACACGTTTTCCACTAACACTAACGCCACACATCTCTACCATTGTTCACATTGTCACATCTGTACCATTGTCCACACACACAGGCAACTGACAGAAAGAAGACAACCCACTTCAATTGCTCAAATGCCTGTAGGTAAAACCAGTGAGTACAGACTCTAAGCTCTGCCCACAGGCAACTGACAGACCAGTCACTCTTGACCGTCAGAAAGAAGACAACTCACCTCATGTGATCAAAAGCCATGGTTCCGTCATTCACCACGGCCATGATGTAGGGGTTGTTGTGCTGCGCACACACACACACAAAGCGACATCATCATCATTATTATCATAGTTCCGTCATTCACCACGGCCATGATGTAGGGGTTGTGCTGCGCACACACACACACAAAGCGACATCATCATTATTATCATAGTTCCGTCATTCACCACGGCCATGATGTAGGGGTTGTGCTGCGCACACACACACACACACAAAACAACATCACAATCATCATTATTATTGTTATATCATCATCATGGGTGACAAGGCAAAAGAAAACAAAAAAATGTCTAAAAGAGGTCCATGCACCAACTATGCCGTATGATCCATGGCCAACAAGACACGTAACGACACCCGACCGCAGGGGCTCAAGAGACCTAACGACACGCGAACGCAGGGGCTCAAGACACGTAACGACACACGAACGCTGGGGATCAAGAAACCTAATGACACGCGAACGCAGGGGCTCAAGAGACCTAACGACATGCGAACGCAGGGGCTCAAGACATTTAACGACACGCGAACGCAGGGGCTCAAGAAACCTAACGACACGCGAATGCAGGGGCTCAAGAAACCTAACAACATGCAAACGCAGGGGCTCAAGAGACCTAACGACACGCGAACGCAGAGGCTCAAGAAACCTTACGACACGCGAAAGCAGGGGCTCAAGAAACCTAACGACATGCGAACGCAGGGGCTCAAGAGACCTTACGACACGTGAACGCAGGGGCTCAAGAAACCTAACGACACGCGAACGCAGGGGTTCAAGAGACCTAATGACACGCGAACGCAGGGGTTCAAGAGACCTAACGACAAGTGAACGCAAGGGGGTCAAGAGACCTAAAGACAGGTGAACGCAGGGGCTTAAGAGAATTCATGCCTCTTGCAGATGGAACAGACTGGCTAACGGGCTGTGACTGGCTAATGAGCTGTGACTGGCTAACGGGCTGTGACTGGCTACAGGAAAAGAGCAGGGTTTTATTATAGGAAAAGAGCAGGGTTTTATTATAGGAAAAGACCAAGGTTTAATTATAGGAAAAGACCAGGGTTTTATTACAGGAAAAGACCAGGGTTTCACAGAAAGGAGGCCTGGACATGTGCTAGTCAAAGATCAAACACTCACCTGATTGTCGTTGTCAAAAGAGTCGAGGAAAACGCCAAGGCCACGCCACTGGTCACTGCTGCCGAAGACGTTGCCCTCCTGACCTTTGGCCTCCGTGAACCAGATGGCCTGGGGAAAGCAACAGCTGGCTATGAAATCATCCTCAGTATTTTTAACCCCACATCCAAAATTGTGGAGGTGTGACCTAATGACTATGTACCAGTTACAGGAGATGGATGAACCACTACAATTAAAGGGTAGTGCCCGATTAGCTTGGTGCCATGAAGTGCCAAGCTAATCTGGCACTAACCTTGAATTATCACGGTTGATCCATCTCCTGCTGTAGTGGGTCACTGTCTGCCTCACCTTGCCATCCGCATTAATGCCTGCCTGTGGCGTAAGCACCCCCCAGTCTTTAGTTATTTTGGCTGTCTCAAAATAAAAGGCCACACCACCCCTCATCACTAATGCCATCCTCCATTCTCCCATCTTTTTTTCTGGCTCTAACCATTACATAAATTTGTAAAAAAAAAGTGTATCACATCGCACACTATCCGATGAAATGACCTGTTTTTTTCAGCCGGCCGAACACACTCTTTTCTTACAAGTCAGTCAGTATTTTGTGTTTAAGAATGATGTGTGTTTCAAGGACGTTTTGCTTTCAAAGCCGGTACTCCTCTCGTCAGCAGACCAGACCGTTTGAGACATCCACGCTCACAGCAATGTTTGGCTGCTGTTGTTTCAGTCTCCTACATTTAGCCCCGATTTACTTATCGGGTCAGATGTGTTTGCCCCTTTTTTGGGGGGCATATTTCTTAATTGTTTTTTTTACTTTTAAAAATTTTTCCTTTCCTCGTCTTATTTGACCGAGGGTGAGAAGCTTAGTTTGCTTCGCTGGGCGAGGTTTTCCACCTCGGGTCGAAACAGTGGGCTGATAGGTTGGTTAGCGTGGTTTACATGTAACCCCTCGCTCGTAGTTTGGTATGGAACCGGTTGAGTTGTTCAAATCTTTCCACTGCGTTA
The DNA here is from genome assembly GCA_036245525.1 of Semisulcospira habei. Classification (NCBI taxonomy): domain Eukaryota; kingdom Metazoa; phylum Mollusca; class Gastropoda; family Semisulcospiridae; genus Semisulcospira; species Semisulcospira habei. The sequence continues at coordinate 48,633 of BTPG01000002.1, read as the reverse complement.
TAGCAGTTCTTGCGATGCGGAGTGTTTCCCCTTTTAATAGTCCTTTGAAGACTGCTGGTGGGTGGGCCGACAGGTGCTGTAGGTACTGATATGTTTCAGTTGTGCACTCTGGCACGTCGTGGCGGCGCAAAGATCGCCTTGTCCACAAGCCAGAGCCTATGATGGTCTGAAGTCCGGCATCAGGCTGCAACGAAGAGAGGTAGGAGAGGCTGGCTGTGCAGTATGCATCAGGAGGCCTTGATTCTTTCGTCGTCCGAGGGAACAGACATAAATTCAGCCGTGAGATGGAGCTCCCGCTGGGTTGTTTTATCTCTTTTGACCGCGATGGGTCAGTTTTTGAGTTAACACTGTTTCGTTTAAGTGTTCGGGATATAGGGCTATATCTTGATTGTTTAGTCTTCTGTTAGCAAGGCTTTCCATACATTTATGCATGTGCCAGCTCCAGAAGGCCACATGTCTCGCAGGTGACCGTGGGGTATTAGTCCAGTCAACACCGGGCCTGGCAGTTACGTGACCAAGGACCATTCCCAACACCCTTCTACTACTTTTGGAAGAAGTAGCGCAATGCATGGATAGCGGCATAGAGGTAGCTGTGTTGCCTGCCTGTTAGTAAGATAGCGCATCCCTTCGCCGTGTAGTTTTCAGTGTCTTCCACGTGAAATTTAGCTCTCTTGGTTGGTTTGGCTGTGCTCTTTCCTTGGATATCGGTTATCCGGGAGCCTTAGTTTCATTGTGTTTTAATTTTTTTTATTTTATTTTTTTATATTGGACGTTAGTCCTTTGTCCATTCTTCATTGTGACAGAATGCTGCGGGCGAGTTAGTTTTCTGCTTCTAGGAGATTGGAGCTCTGTATCTCTATGGTACAGGTTACCTCTAGAAGTTTTGAGTTGCGTCGGCTCTTCACTTGTTGTGTATTGATCGTCCTGCCGGGTGGTGTGGCAAGTCCCCGTGTTGGAGTTGGGTTTTCGAGCAATTCGGCTTCGTTTTGGTCTCCACGTTTGCCATTTCCTTGGTGATGAGTCTGGGTATTCGGGGAGGTTTTGTTCAGAACCCCGTGCTCTCCGACGTGTCCCTAGGGGTATTTTCACTCTTTCACCTTGTTATGTCGCAAGTTCAGGACTTCTGTTAGTGAAGCTTCTCATACATTTATGCATGTGCCCAAAGCAGAAGATCCCAAGTTTCGCTGGTGGTCATGGGTATTGTGGTCCAATCATGCGCCGGGCACGGCGGTTATGAATTCAAAGACCAATCCACAGTCCACTCTTCTACTACGTTCCAAGGTAGTAGTGCGAAAACTGCGCAGGTGATGGCATAGATGTAGCTTTGCTACTTGCCTGAGCAAGATAATTCATGCTGCCCCGCCACGTTTCTTTTTCCTCAACCAGGTCTCTTATATGATTCTGGGTTCCCAGTCAGGTGGCAACTGTTTTCGTTAGTGCTGGCAGCTTAATTGTCTTTAAGCTTGTGAGGCGATTTATTTTAAAGGTTGGTTCGTGTGTTTTGGTCCTCCAACCTCGTGTTTCATTGTGCGTCCGGCTGTTGCCTGTGACTCACTCTGGAGTAGTTTTTTAACTTTATTTCGTTGACGTTCTTATGTTTTGCTGTTGCTGAGACAGCCATAAGACGTGTTTAATCTCATGCTTTTTCGTACACCGGCATCAAAGCATTTATTTTATGTGACTGACTTGTGTGAGAGTGTTTCGGCCAGCTCTGTCATCACAGTCCATTGCATACGAAGTAGCGGATCAGAGTGGAGTCTGACCTAGCGGAACAACACGGGTGGTGTTAGACACCAACGATCAGTTTGTAAAAAAGTGTAGCACATCACACACTATCCGATGAAATACCAATAACCCCCCCCCCCCCCCCCCCCCCCCCCTCCGTTCTCTGTCTGTCTTACCATGCCATCAGCACCAATCCTGCCCCTGCCCGTGACGCGAACAGCCACCTCTATCTGCCAGTTGGGCGACATCAGGGCGTTCTTCGACCACACCGCACCTGTCACCATATTTAAAAGCATATTGTATGCAACAACACAATACAATAACTCATAGGACCATGTCACTCATGTTATACAAACATGTCAATACAATAACTCATGGGTGATGATGTTGTCCACTTGTAATGCGCAACCACTCCATGCTAGCAGCCTGCTCAGGGTGCAAAAAATAAATAAATAAATACAACACACGCAACTTCTGGTGCACAGTAGTCCTAGAATTAAAAGTCAAGAAAGAGTTGGGTTACATGTCACTCGTATTTAAATACAAACATGTCAACACAATAACTCATACAAACAAGTCCGTTTGGATGACACCACAGGCTCTGGGTTCACATGACAACCGTCACATTAACCCATCAAGCCCTGAGAGACGATGACAGGACATGGATCCACCAGGATATTTCAAGGTTGGCCTAGAGGCGCCAAGCTATTCTGACACCAACCTTGAAATATCAGGGTCGATTTGTCTCCAGCACTGTGATATAGACCTCAGAGGATTCTACACAAATTGGATCATTTCGTCCTCAGGGCGTAAGAAGTTCAAATATTCCACAGTCAGACTGGCGGCTTACATCACACGCAATACACAGCTCCCCTGTCAAATCTACACCAAACAGGGCACTGCCCATGAAGAAAGTAACACGCTTACAAAAGACGATAACAACACAATTAATTAACATTTGAGGTTTTAATGATTGATTGATTGTACATTGCTTAACGTCCTGACAGCAACAAGGCTTTCTCAGGACGTGCCTGCACTGCTTGTGAAAAAAACAACTAAACAGAACATTGAATCACCAGCCGGTCTAATATGTTAACTTAAATAAACCTACGAAATGGGGCCTAAATAAAGCCAAGACCATTTAGCAACGCACATCCAATATCAAGAGCTACAGACAGTGCAGACAGTAGGGAGAGTTTAAAAAAGGAAAATACAGGTGAAAGGACCAAGGGTAGACAGAAACACATGCCCCAGAATAGAGGGGAAAACCCACCCTGTGTTTGAGGTTTTAAACTTTTTTCAAAATACTTAAATAGACATGTATACAAACAAGTGCACAATTTGTAATGTAACTAATCTTTTCTTGATAAAGAGTTACTCACCCTTTTTGCTGCGAAGTGACGGAGTTATCCTGATTCCCTCATCACCAGCCAGGGCGTCTGAACATAAACAATAATAAGGTTAGTAAAGTATCATGCATAGAACTAACAGTGTTCGCGCCAACTGGTAATTCTCTATCACATACCCCTAGCAACCAATAGCCCTTATCATTCTGAATACACCAGTGTGTGAAATAGGTTTGACTGAAATAGTTCAAGTTAGTTATTTGGATTTAACGCTGAGCAGGTGGCGAAGGCCATCTCACAGCAGTAAAATAGTTCAAGGGTAGTGCGAGAATAGCTTGGCGCCTCTAGGCGCCCAGCTATTCTTGCACCACCCTTGAACTAAAGCCATCAGTTGGTCTATATCCTTTATTTGTAAGTACTATAATGTAGCTTGCATAATAATGGCAGTGTACAAATTTGAAACCCAAGACTTGGGTTTCGCCAGAAAGAAGAACAAAGACTGGTTTGACGAAAACGATGTAGAGATCCAGGAACACCTAGCAAAAAAAAAGAGCCGCCCATCAGGCCCACCTAGCCCAGCCTTCCTGCCCTGTGAAGAAGTCTGCCTTCCGCCTCGTCTGCAGCAGTCTCCAGCGCAAGCTCAGAGATCTCCAGAATGAGTGGTGGACCAGACTTGCACAGAGGACCCAGCTTTGTGCTGACAATGGTGACTACAGGGGCTTCTACGAAGCACTGAAAGCAGTGTATGGCCCCAGGCACCTGGTACAAAGTCCCCTGCGAAGCGCAAATGGCCAGGCACTCCTCACAGATAATACCTCCATCTTGAACCGCTGGTCGGAATACTTTCAGAGCCTCTTCAGCGCTGAGCGCACTGTTCAAGAAGCAGTCATCCTACAAATCCCACACCTCCCAGTAAAGGTTGAATTGGACGAACCGCCCACCGCTGAAGAGACCCTCACAGCCATCCACCAGCTCAAGAGTGGCAAAGCAGCAGGCATTGATGGAATACCGCCAGAGATCTGGAAACATGGAGGCACAGCACTGCACAACAAGCTCCATGACTTCTTTCTCTGCTGCTGGGAGGAAGGAACACTACCAAAAGATCTCCGTGATGCAGTCGTTATCACCCTGTACAAGAACAAAGGCGAGAAGTCTGACTGTTCCAACTATCGGGGAATTACCCTGCTGTCCATTGCTGGGAAAATCCTTGCAAGGCTGCTCCTGAATCGGCTGGTACCTGCCATCGCTGAAGACCAACTCCCAGAGGGCCAGTGTGGCTTCAGAGCAAACAGGAGCACCACCGATATGGTCTTTGTGCTGAGACAGCTACAGGAGAAGTGCCGCGAACAGAACAAAGGGCTGTACGTAACATTTGTCGACCTAACAAAAGCGTTCGACACTGTGAGCAGGCAAGGCATGTGGCAGATCCTGGAGCGGCTTGGCTGTCCCCCAAAGTTCCTCAACATGATTGTCCAGCTACACGAGGACCAGCAAGGCCAGGTCAGACTCAACAATGACCTCTCAGAACCATTCCCTATTCTCAACGGCGTAAAGCAGGGCTGCGTGCTGGCACCGACCCTCTTCACCATCTTTTTTAGCATGATGTTGAAGCAGGCCACAGTGGACCTCGATGATGACGATGCAGTGTACATCAGGTACCGTCTCGATGGCAGCCTGTTCAACCTCAGACGACTGCAGGCCCACACGAAAACCCTAGACCAACTGATTCGTGAGCTGCTTTTTGCTGATGATGCTGCCCTCGTTGCACACACAGAGAGAGCCCTGCAGCGCATCACGTCTTGCTTTGCAGATGCTGCCCAGCTCCTTGGACTCGAGGTCAGTCTGAAAAAGACAGAGGTCCTCCATAAGCCGGCACCCAAGACAGTGTATCGCCCTCCTCACATCACCATTGGCGAGTCTGAACTAAAGTCAGTGCACCAGTTTACTTACCTTGGCTGCATTATCACGTCGGACGCCAAGCTGGACAAGGAGCTTGACAGCAGGCTGGCAAAAGCGAACAGCGCTTTCGGGCGACTTTTCAAGCGGGTGTGGCACAATCAACAGCTGAAAACAGGCACCAAGATCAGCGTGTACAGAGCTGTGGTCCTCACCACCCTGCTGTATGGTTCCGAGTCCTGGGCCCTCTACCGCAGCCAACTACGACTCCTCGAACGCTTCCACCAGCGCTGCCTGCGTACCATCCTGGGCATTCACTGGAGTGACTATGTCACCAACGTCGAGGTCCTTGAACAGGCTGAAACTATGAGCATCGAGGCTTTGCTGCTGCGGACACAGCTCCGCTGGGCGGGGCACGTCTCCAGGATGGAGGATCATCGCCTACCAAAGACCACCCTGTTCGGCGAGCTTGCTACTGGACACCGTGACAGAGGGGCACCAAAGAAGAGATACAAAGACTGTCTCAAGAAGTCACTTAGTGCCTGCCAAATCGACCACCACCAGTGGTCTTCGCTTGCTGCGGACCGTGACACCTGGCGCTCCACCATTTACAAGGCAGCTGTCTCCTTTGAGGACTCTCACAGAGCTAGCCTTAAGGACAAGCGGCTCAGGAGAAAAAACAGAGATGCAGCAGCTCAGAACCCTGGCCATACCTTCCCCTGCAGCCACTGCGGTCGAACCTGCCTGTCTCGGATTGGCCTCCGCAGCCACGAACAAGCCTGCAGACGTCGTGGGCAACTCCTATAAAATCTTCGTTCGCGAAGTCAAGCCAAGAGAGAGACAAATTTGAAGCTTTTAGCCACAGTATGATAATTGATATGGGTTAAATAAAACTGAGCCAGGATAAGTGACTTAGAATCAGGTCAAAGACAAAAGGTAGTAGAGACCCTTGACAGCAAGGACAGCTCTCATACACGGGACTTTGTGGGTTATGCCTTTGGTTCATCCCATCTTTTTTCTCAAAAATTTATGCATCCCTGTGATGCATAGCCGTCCATTTTTTCCATCTGTCAACATTTGTCAGTCAAATTCTAAAACTTTCGGTAATGGAAAGTCTGTGTAATCAGAATTTACAATGAAATGGTGTTTAATTTTTTGTTGTTGCTGTAAGTGTAAAGTCTGCCCCAAGTGATTTTGTGAGGCCTGACCCATGCCTACATATATCCTCCCTCAACACAGCTTTTTCCAGGCCCTGACTGGAACACACTGTGTTTTGTATGATGCGATTGTTACAGGGGATGGCTCTAGTATTTCACAGGCTGTACAGCTTGTCCCACACTATAACGCCAACTCTGTATAGCAGCAGCATAGTGTATCCCAGTAGCAAAATGTCTTTGGGCCCATGACAGCAGCAGCTGTGGCCCCGGGGGCCACACTAGCATTGCACACTAGCATGTGTATGTACACGCTATGTGTGAGGAAGAAAGATCAGCATTAGTGCAACATGGCTGATGAGATATCCGCAACAACAAACCAACCGTCTGATTGTGGGTAGCTATTCTGTCGCGATGACTCCTGCAGGACAAAGAGCGCTACTGACAGCCAATGGGTTCATGGAGTTTATTTTCAGTCCAAACAGCATGCATGTTTGTTAGGAATGGTTGAGTCTAAACTTAGTACCGACTATTATTATTAATAATTAAGTTTCACGTTCAGTAATATTTAAAGGTGTTGTATGAAATGCATAGCGCATCTATGCCCTGTGCGGTAAACGTTACAGACATCATTACTGCGGCACTATAAGTGACACAGTCGGCATCCACCGTTTTCTGAAACTGAATTGTGTTGATAAAACTACAACTACAAAAGTACAAGTAGAAGGCCTGTGGTACGTACGCTTGAAATTTGTGATTGCCTGGTGCGATTTGCCACATGTTTTCAGCGGTTGATAAGATCAGTCGAATTGCCAGAGAACTTATCATTTCAAATCTGTGGCTATATGTTCGGAAAACAGTTGTATTCGCGTGGTATCAAACGTCAGCTGCAAAACATATGGATGCCGGAAACTCTAAACAACACGTGTGCTATCGCGTCACACAAATCGCCTCTTACCTCCGCTGTACTCCCAAAAGGGAATGGTGTTGTCTCGCTGCACCAGATGCGGACCCTTGAAACTTAGTTTGTACTCGAATCTAGCCTTTGGAAGCTCTCCAAAAGCTATGTGTAGGCACAAAATGCACGCACCGTAGATGAAAATCCTTGTAGCAGACATCTTGCTCGGGAAGCGGAAGGAGTATGTCTTTAGTGAGAGATCGGAAAACCACTTCCCCACTAAACCACTGCCGAATAGCGAAACCTGATTGGACGACCTTTAACGACGCATGCGTATAAGACGTCGTGTTTTCGGTTTCAGGTTCTTCGGAGTCTGTTGCTGTCGAGATGAGCATGCGCGGTGACCTGCCGCCAAGCGGATCATGGTTGCGGGCAAGAGGAGATAAGTAATTACGTTTACTACTGAGCCAGTGATTAATTGAGGGGTGACGGCGCCTCGGGCCCGAGGGGGGCTGGTTGACGTGGAGATGTTTTATTGGTGGACACTGCGGAGGAGACGGGTTGGGTCGCTACACAGTTTGCGCCTCGTGTTTAGTGATCGTACGCATAATCTGATTATCAATGGCAGTGAAGGATAATGTGAACGCCTCAGTCAGTGACTTTAAGTTTTACCCTAAAGAGGGGGGTGGCTCGGGGGGGGGGGGGGGTCAGGGCCGGGGGGGGGGGGGGTAAGTGCCTGATTTAAGAGCGGGGGGGGGGGGTGGACCCGGGGGGAGACCAGAAGTGACGGAGCCGGCGGGGGGGGGGGGGAAAGGGGGGGGGGGGAGCTGAGAGCATAGGGAGGGAGACAGAGCGGCCACCGCTGAGGCGAAGCATGGGAGTGACCATTGACTGTGACACTGAATTGCCGGCGGCCGGATCCGGCAGTGGTCACGCCCACAATCTTCGAGATCTGAGAGTCAGTTTCTCCAGTTGAAAACAGTTAGTCTCCAAACTCGAGTTTGCACTGCCGTGAACCTAAAGGAGGCATGAGCATCGCGCTATTCTACGGTTATTCTACGCCGCAGTGCCGGGACGGTCCGCGTCGAATCGCACGTGTTGACAGCCATGGGTGTTTTGTTTTGGGCTCGGTGGTCACGATTTTATCCCGGCTGCGTAAACATAGCAGCATAGAGGCAACACTAGCCACCAAGATACGTACAGTACATTTAGCTTCTCACAAGCCCCCGCTCTGCGCGGAACTCATGAAGATCTATGCCTCTTGGGGAGTTCAAGTTTGTCTTTGGTTATGGGCGAACATTGCTAGGCAGTGAATACCATCCGTCTGATGTAAAAACAAGAAGATATTATCCTCGTGAAAGTATGCGGTAACGACGGTGGAATGAATGTTTCTTGATAGGTTCATTTGTCTCTGTGCACATCAGACGGAACAGAGAACCTTCTGCCATACCATCTGACGGCAGTTCCGATGAAAGCGGCCTTCAAGGCAAGCTAAAGCCTTGTACTGTCCCCAGCCCTCAACCAAATAATAGCCCTATCCAAGACCATTTTAGTATATATTTAATTTTTTATTTGTAACCTGGCTTTTAAATTTCTGCCCGTATATGTGCCTCTGCAGATACAAGTATATTCCGTAGTGAACCCGACTCTCTCTGTACCAGAACAAAAGAGGGGAGAAAAGTGTGTTCATTTATAATATGGCCATTGATGTACGGTTACTAAAAAAACAAAAGAAACGGCTGAAACTCACTGAAACCACAATAGCCCATCTCGCTCCCTTTCCCCCACTCAGCCTGGAAATTAAAATTGTGTGAACTGAAAAAGCAAAACTTAGGCACAGAGTCTCATGGGTTAGTCACGGTCCTGTAACTTGACTTGCGTGGCGGACATTAATTTTGAGGATCTATGCCTTTTCTCATCTGTAGAAAGGACCACTATCACACTGAATTAGATACACTCAATGATAAACACCTCCTGTCTGGAATAAACATAGATCCTCATGACGCCCGCAGATACGAAAGCTAATGAGAATCCTGACTCTTGCCTCAGTGCCTCTATCATTATGCTGGTCCTTACATACAAGAAGCTGCGCGAGCTGATTCAGTGACTGCCTTCCGCCATTGTATTAGACGCGATGACAGCAATTATAAACAAACCGCTCTGCTGGAAAAAACTGGACAGAAACCGAGAAGAGCGCGAGCTCACATTCCATCGAATCAAAATGATTAGGTTTTTCTGAGTCTGAGTTAGAACTGAAAAGCATAATACTGAATTTGCTTCTCTCTAGCTATACGATAACTCAGTTATAAATCTTATGATTCAGTCACTTTAGTTTTCAGTGCCCCCCCCCCTCCCCCGGGTGGCCCTTAAAGATACTGTGCCCTAACACCCCCCACCCCACCCCCACCCCCCACCCAGGCTACGTCGGCCACTTGCAGCATGAGTGTCAAGTTCAGTTATACTGAGTGGCCCGCTACTGCGTACGGCCGAACTGGCCCGCGGGCCGCTCAGGTCTGTACCGAAGCCGCCTGGGGTGTGTGTACTGCCGGACTGTGTGAGTACGGATACTGATGTGTGTGTGTGTGTGTGTGTGTGTGTGTGTGTGTGTGTGTGTGTGTGTGTGTGTGTGTGTGTGCCTTGTGTGTGTGTGTGCGTGTGTCAGTGTGTGTGTGTGTGTGTGTGTGTGTGTGTGTGTGTGCCTTGTGTGTGTGTGTGTGTGTGTGTGTGTGTGTGTGTGTGTGCCTTGTGTGTGTGTGTGTGTGTGTGTGTGTGTCAGTGTGTGTGTGTGTGTGTGTGTGTGTGTGCCTTGTGTGTGTGTGTGTGTGTGTGTGTGTGTGCCTTGTGTGTGTGTGTGTGTGTGTCAGTGTGTGTGTGTGTGTGTGCCTTGTGTGTGTGTGTGTGTGTGTGTGTGTGTGTGTGTGTGTGTGTGTGTGTGTGACGTGTGTGTCTTTGTGGGTGTCACATGGGTAAAGGGGAGGGGGAGGGGGGGAACCATTAAAGATCACTGGGCTCGCACGACGATTTCATCATTTTCCAGTCATCATTTTGCGATTCAGACGAGTCCGGGCGCGAGTCACGAATCAGGCTCCAAATACCGGCTAGCATTCACGCGGCCGTTTCAAGTCACGATGGAAAGGTGTCAGTCCGCGCCACTGAAAAAAGGTACAGCGCGCTGTAACCCTGTAGCCCCCAGGTACCATTTCTCAAATTTTGGAGGTCAGCTAATGCCGACTATATGTACCAGTTGCAGGAGTTGGATTGACCATGATAATTCATGAGTAGTGCCAGATTAGCGTGGCGCCACCATGATAATTCAAGGGTAGTGCCAGACTCTGGCGCCTTCAGGCGCCAAGATAATCTGGCACTGCCCTTGAATTATCATAGTCAATCCATCTCCTGCTGCTGTAGGGACTCGGGGCTAAAATGGATAACTCTGTCAACACCACGGCCGCCGCATGCCGGTCAGTCACCCACCAATCTGTGGACATATGATGTCACCTGACGACTGACTGACTATCTGTGGACATATGATGTCACCTGACGACTGACTGACTATCTGTGGACATATGATGTCACCTGACGACTGACTGACTATCTGTGGACATATGATGTCACCTGACGACTGACTGACTATCTGTGGACATATGATGTCACCTGACGACTGACTGACTATATGTGGACATATGATGTCACCTGACGACTGACTGACTATCTGTGGACATATGATGTCACCTGATGACTGACTGACTATCTGTGGACATATGATGTCACCTGACGACTGACTGACTATCTGTGGACATATGATGTCATCTGACGACTGACTCACTATCTGTGGACATATGATGTCATCTGACGACTGACTGACTATCTGTGGACATATGATGTCATCTGACGACTGACTGACTATCGGTGGACATATGATGTCATCTGACGACTGACTGACTATCTGTGGACATATGATGTCACCTGACGACTGACTGACTATCTGTGGACATATGATGTCACCTGACGACTGACTGACTATCTGTGGACATATGATGTCACCTGACGACTGACTGACTATCTGTGGACATATGATGTCACCTGACGACTGACTGACTATCTGTGGACATATGATGTCACCTGACGACTGACTGACTATCTGTGGACATATGATGTCACCTGACGACTGACTGACTATCTGTGGACATATGATGGCACCTGACGACTGACTGACTATCTGTGGACATATGATGGCACCTGACGACTGACTGACTATCTGTGGACATATGATGTCACCTGACGACTGACTGACTATCTCTGGACATATGATGTCACCTGACGACTGACTGACTATCTGTGGACATATGATGTCACCTGACGACTGACTGACTATTGTGGACATATGATGTCACCTGACGACTGACTATGTACCAGTGGCGGGAGATGAACTCAGTAATGATCTGGCCCGACTATGCCGATAATTCAAGGGTAGTGACAGACTAGCTTGCGCTATCAGGTGCCAGGCAAATTTGTCACTTTTACCCATGAATTATCATGGTCGATCCATCTCCTGCTGCAGGGCGTTGGGGTTGAAAGGGTTAACGAGTAACCCGGCTCTTGTCCAACGCTGGCCGAAACCACAGGGGCACAAAACCCACGTTATGCAGTTATGGCAAGAGTTTCCGCACAGTCGTGCCCCCCTCAACCCTCCCCCAGTGCGGCACTGGGAACGTCCAAGTATTTCAAGTCGCGCCCCTTATTACTGGGAACGTCCAAGTGTTTCAAGTCACGCCCCTCATTACTGGGAACGTCCAAGTGTTTCAAGTCGCGCCCCTTATTACTGGGAACTGGAAACGTCCAAGTGTTTCAAGTCGCGCCCCTTATTACTGGGAACGTCCAAGTGCTTCAAGTCGTGTCCCTTATTACTGGGAACGTCCAAGTGTTTCAAGTCGCGCCCCTTATTACTGGTAACGTCCAAGTGTTTCAAGTCGCGCCCCTTATTACTGGGAACGTCCAAGTGTTTCAAGTCGCGCCCCTTATTACTGGGAACTGGGAACGTCAAAGTGTTTCAAGTCGCGCCCCTTATTACTGGGAACGTCCAAGTGTTTCAAGTCGCGCCCCTTATTACTGGGAATGTCCAAGTGTTTCAAGTCGCGTCCCTTATTACTGGGAACGTCCAAGTGTTTCAAGTCGCGCCCCTTATTACTGGGAACGTCCAAGTGTTTCAAGTCGCGCCCCTTATTACTGGGAACGTCCAAGTGTTTCAAGTCGCGCCCCTTATTACTGGGAACGTCCAAGTGTTTCAAGTCACGCCCCTTATTACTGGGAACGTCCAAGTGTTTCAAGTCGCGCCCCTTATAACTGGGAACGTCCAAGTGTTTCAAGTCGCGCCCCTTATTACTGGGAACGTCAAAGTGTTTCAAGTCGCGCCCCTTATTACTGGGAACGTCCAAGTGTTTCAAGTCGCGTCCCTTATTACTGGGAACGTCCAAGTGTTTCAAGCCGCGTCCCTTATTACTGGGAACGTCCATGTGTTTCAAGTCGCGCCCCTTATTACTGGGAACGTCCAAGTGTTTCAAGTCGCGCCCCTTATTACTGGTAACGTCAAAGTGTTTCAAGTCGCGCCTCTTATTAGTTATTACTGGGAACGTCCAAGTGTTTCAAGTCGCGTCCCTTATTACTGGGAACGTAAGGGGCGCGAAACTCTTGCCATAACTGTCTAAACTTCAGTTTTCTCCCCTGGGGTCAGTTGCATGAGCGAGCTTAGTACTACGCCAGCCACTAAGTAAGGCGCGCCGCTATAACGCCACAACACTCACCCCGCTATAGCGGCACAACACTCACCCCGCTATAACGGCACAACACTCACCTCGCTATAACGCCACAACACTCACCTCGCTATAACGCCACAACACTCACCCCGCTATAACGCCAGAACACTCACCCCGCTATAACGCCACAACACTCACCCCGCTATAACGCCACAACACTCACCTCGCTATAACGCCACAACACTCACCCCACTATAACGCCACAACACTCACCTCGCTATAACGACACAACACTCACCCCGCTATAACGACACAACACTCACCCCGCTATAGCGCCACAACACTCACCCCGCTATAGCGCCACAACACTCACCTTGCTATAACGCCACAGCACTCACCCCGCTATAATGGCACAACACTCACCCCGCTATAACGCCACAGCACTCACCCCGCTATAACGGCACAACACTCACCCCGCTATAGCGCCACAACACTCACCTCGCTATAACGCCACAACACTCACCCCGCTATAACGCCACAACACTCACCCCGTTATAACGCCACAACACACCTCGCTATAACGCCACAACACTCAACCCACTATAACGCAACAACACTCACCTCGCTATAACGCCACAACACTCACCCCGCTATAACGGCACAACACTCACCCCGCTATAGCGCCACAACACTCACCCCGCTATAGCGCCACAACACTCACCCCGCTATAGCGCCACAACACTCACCCCGCTATAACGCCACAACACTCACCCCGCTATAGCGCCACAACACTCACCCCGCTATAGCTCCACAACACTCACCCCGTTATAGCGGCACAACACTCACCCCGCTATAGTGCCACAACACTCACTCACCCCGCTATAGCGCACACAGCACTCACCCCCCGCTATAGCGCCACCAGCATCGCACTCACCCCGCTATAGCGCCACAACACTCACCCTCGCTATAACGCCACAACACTCACCCCGCTATAGCGGCACAACACTCACCCCGCTATAGCGCCACAACACTCACCCCGCTATAGCGCCACAACACTCACCCCGCTATAGCGCCACAACACTCACCCCGCTATAACGGCACAACACTCACCCCGCTATAGCGCCACAACACTCACCCCGCTATAACGGCGCACCTTGCTTAGTGGCTGGCGCAGTACTAAGCTCGCTCATGCAATTGGCCCCTGTGCCGAAACTCCAACAACGTAGAAGGGTCGGAATGGGGGAGGGGGGGGGGGAGGGGGGCTAGGGGGGGGGGGGTGGACGCGGACGGAGGTGACAACGGCCTTTGGCAACGCCGCCGCAGGGGTTGGACTGGAGTTCGGGGGGAGGGGGATGGGGATGGTGGTAGAGGAGTTGGGGGGGGGGGGGGAGGAGGGTCTGAGGGTGGAATAAACGCGGAAGTGGTTACTACCGTACACACTTAGGACACCGTACCCCCATCCGAGGGGTTGGGGTTGGGGGTGTGTGGAGTGGGGGTGTAAGGGGCGGGGGCATAGAGAAGGTGGGAGAGGGGTACCGTCACGGATTGACGATGACTTATTTTGCGATTCACGAATAAGTCATTCGAAAATGGCATAAGTGGTGGATAAGCCTAAACTCGCATGTACACACTAGCAGACACTCGTACATACTCTATCAATAACAGTGGTGGATAAGCCTAAACTCGCATGTACACACTAGCAGACACTCGTACATACTCTATCAATAACAGTGGTGGATAAGCCTAAACTCGCATGTACACACTAGCAGACACTCGTACATACTCTATCAATAACAGTGGTGGATAAGCCTAAACTCGCATGTACACACTAGCAGACACTCATCCACACACCGGCACGGGGCCGCAGTGGAACATCGGCCCAGAGGGACTGCGACAGCAAATTCCACTATAGCCACCCCGCCATGCACCGACACGCTGAGCCAGCGAGCCCCTGGACTGACTTGAATGCTGCCGAGCGCCGCACGCCGGGTAGAAACGGTCCACGTTACGACAGAATGCGCTGTGCTATGTCACGGACGATACCCGATAATGGGGGACGGGTTTCAACGGGTAGGCCACCCCAGCGCCTTGAGATAGTACCCCGGGTAACAGGTCACGCCACTCATGATCAGTGGCCGTGTGTGCCAGTCAAGATGGCTGCGAGCGCATTGAAGAAACATTGTGTCGGTGTATACGTGAGTGTGTGTGATATTGGTGTTTTCAAGTTGTCATCAGTATTATGGGCGGCCGTCGTGGTACGGCCGGTTTGACAGGACTATATCAGTCACCGCTACAGGCGCCCGTCGTCAGAAACTACGTGTGTGCAAATACACTGAGGCACCCGTCGCAACGTGTGTGAGAATATACAGGCGCCCGTTGTAACGTGTGTGAGAACTTGTGATATACAGGCGCCCGTCGTAACTACGTGTGCGAAAATACACTGAGGCGCCCGTCGTAACTCAGTGTGTGAGAATATACAGGCGCCCGTCGCAACTGACGTGTGTGAGACCTTGATTGATATATATACAAGCTCCCGTCTCGTGACGTGTCTGAGAATATACAGGCGCCCGTCGTAACTCAGTGTGTGAGAATATACAGGCGCCCGTCGCAACTGACGTGTGTGAAAACTTGATTGGTTTAAACAGTTTATTACTTTGCAAAATACATAAAAGAATATACATCACTTATCATCAGATCAAAACAAGCCACAGGCTGATAGCATGATCTGGACACTCAGTTATACTATTTGCAAAATTTGCATGGCGGTGGTTTGCAGATTTTAAATACAATATAGGTAAACAAATCAATATATATACATATATTTATGCAGATTTTAAATACAATATAGGTAAGTAAATCAATATATATCAATACATGTGAATACATTTAAAAAAATGAAAATAGAGGAAAACATTTCAATTATTATAGTGGAGAGAGAGAGAGAGAGAGAGAGAGAGAGAGAGAGAGAGAGAGAGAGAGAGAGAGAGAGAGAGAGAGAGAGAGAGAGAGAGAGAGAGAGAGAGAGAGAAATGAAATGAAACTTTATTTCTGAACGGAAGAAGCAGTTAGCACATGTGCCATTTTTCACGCTTGCCGTTGCTAAACTACAAAGGTACAACTCTGCTAAAGGTACAAAGCTACTAAGATACAAAAGTACAAAGCTACTAAGATAACATGAAAGTGCACATAATATAACAAGTCGTTCAAAAAGAGATGGATAAGGCAAAATGGAGGGCACCAATTATGATTACTAACAATGTGAACGAAGAAAAAAAAAAAAAAAAGAAAAAAAAAAAAAAAAGAAAGAGAGAGAGAGAGAGAGAGAGAGAGAGAGAGAGAGAGAGAGAGAGAGAGAGAGAGAGAGAGAGTTGTCTCAACTGGTCATTAGATTTTCTTTATTTCCTTTATTTCCTGCAGTCCTATTTTATACCTTAATGAAATCTTTTTGCTGCAGTAATAAACTCGTGTACAGCTGAAAATATATCGTTATTCACTGTGGATGGCAGGGTTTTACTACCATTAAGGAGTAAATGTATATTGGTGTATTCTGGTGGAAGTGGAAGTATTGTTAAACGTCTTATTACATCGTAATTACTACACTGGAGTAAGAAATGGTCGGCGGTTTCAGAACTGGCTCCACAAGAGCAGGCAGGAGAATTAGAGAGGTGACGACTTACCAGGTCATAATTGAGGTCGCTCATTTTGAGTCTAATTTTACAGTGGATTATCTGTGTTATTCTACAACCTAAATAGTATAATGGGGGTACGACACAATCGTCTCGCGACAGGAATGATTTAAATTCGCTTAATAATAATAATAATTAATAATTACGGTATTTATAATGCGCTTATCTTATAATAATTATAACTCTAAGCGCGCACTCACAACTCGCACACGCATGCGCACGCTTTAGACAGTGACTCACGTACCACAAATAGTGAAAATACATTACGACGGTCAGCTTGGGATGGGGAGTGTGGTGATATAGTGCTAGAACTGTTGAAAGAGGTGAGTTTTGAGGGCGGACTGGAAGGAGGAGAGAGATTGTTTCTGACGGAGAAAGAGTGGGAAAGTGTTCCAGGTGGATGGACCGTATACTGAGAAGGAACGGGGGCCGAAAGTTCTGAGTTTGGTGCGGGGGATCAGGAGGCGGAGAGGGTCGGAGGCGGAGCGGAGGGAGCGGGAAGGAGTGTAGGAGTGAAGTAAGTTGGAGAGATAGGTAGGAGCGTAGTTGTTCAGGGATTTGTAGCAGAGAGACAGAATCTTGTATTGGATGCGTTGGGGGATGGGGAGCCAGTGAAGGAGCTTGAGCAGGGGAGTGATGTGGTCGGATTTTTTCTTTCTGATGACGAGGCGGGCAGCATTGTTCTGGACGCGCTGGAGAGTGAGAGTGGTAGAGTGAGGAAGGCCGGAAAGGAGAGAGTTGCAGTAGTCGATGCGAGATAAGATGAGAGAGACAGCGAGTTTGGTGGCAGCTTCGGTAGTGAGGTATTTTCTGATCTGACTGATGCGGCGGAGGTGGAAATAACATGCCTGGGCCGTGGCGGAGACGAAGCTGGTCATGGAAAGAGAGGAATCGAGGATAACGCCGAGGTTCTTGACCGAGTCAGAGAGGGAGATGGGGGTGCTGTCGAGTTGAAGGTGGAGAGAGGGAGGGAGCTGGGAAAGTTTCTGGCGAGTGCCTACCAGCATGGCTTCCGTTTTGTCGTCGTTCAGTTTGAGCTTGTTTGCTGTCATCCAGTTTTTCACGTCTTCGTAGCAGTCAGCCGTGCGAGTCAGTAGTGACTGAGTGTTGTCGAGTTTGTCTTTGTCTAGTAGTTGTGAGTCGTCAGCGTAGAGGTGGTGGTGTATGTGGTGAGACTGGGTGATGTTGGACAGGGGAGAGGTGTAGAGTGTGAAAAGGACCGGGCCCAGGACGGACCCCTGTGGAACGCCGCAGGAGAGCCTGACTGGGTTGGAGGAGACGCCGTCGATGGTGACGGACTGCTGTCTGTCGGAGAGGTAGGAGAAACCAGGAGTGAGCAGAGTCAGTTATGCCAAAGGAGTGGTGAAGGCGGTGGAGGAGGATAGAGTGGTCTATGGTGTCGAAGGCGGCAGAGAGATCGAGTAGCGTAAGAAGGGAGATGTTGCCCGAGTCGGTGGAGAGAAGCAGGTCGTTTAGGATATGTAGAAGGGCTGTTTCAGTGCTGTGATGTTTGCGATAGGCAGACTGGAAGGGACTGAGGAGGTTGTTGTCAGCGAGGTGGAGGTTGAGCTGGTTGAGGACAACCTTCTCAAGAAGCTTGGACAGGAAAGAGAGATTGGAGACTGGGCGGTAGTTCTTCAGTTCGTTTGGGTCGAGATTGTGTTTTTTGAGGAGAGGACGGACAATGGCGGACTTGAAGATATCGGGGACGGAGCCATTCTCTAGAGATGTGTTGATGATGTCGGTGATGAAGGGCAAAAGTTTTGGAAGGCCGTCCCGGTAGAGAGAAGCTGGGAGGGGGTCTAGTTCGCAGGTTTTGAAAGGCATGGACTTTATGGTCTTGAGGACTTCATCCTGAGAGACGGGGCGGAAGGACGAGAGGGGAGTGCCGGAAAAGGGGGGGTCAGGAAGGCAAGGCGGAGAAGGCAGAGTGTCGAGTGTGTTGCGCAGAGTTTGGATTTTGTCGAGAAATAGGTGGAAAAAGCGGAAGGGAGTTCTTCTTTGCTGTGTGTGTTGGGAAGAGGAGACTGAGTCTTTCGAAGTGCCTAGGAGTGTGTTCATGGTAGCGTAGAGGGTTTTGGATGAAGTGGATTCCAGGATTTTGTTTTAAGGATTGACTACGCTGAATGTGATCAGGCAAACTGTTCCAAAGGCCCGTGGTGGATGGGGAAAATGAAGTTTTGTACAGTTCAGTTTTAATTGATATGATATATATATATATATATATATATATATATATATATATATATATATATATATATATATATATATATATATATATATATATATATATATATATATATATATATATATATATATATATATACAAACGCCCGTTCCGTAACGTGTCTGAGAATATACAGGCGCCCGTCGTAACTGACGTGTGTGAGACTTGATATATATACAAGCGCCCGTCCCGTAACGTGTCTGAGAATATACAGGCGCCCGTCGTAACTCAGTGTGTGAGAATATACAGGCGCCCGTCCGCAACTGACGTGTGTGAGAACTTGATTGATATATATACAAGCGCCCGTCCCGTAACGTGTCTGAGAATACAAGCGCTCGTCGTAACTTGACTACGTCACGGTGTGTGCCCCAAGAATATACAGGCGCCCGTCGTCAGTAACTGAACGTGTGTGAGAATATACAGGCGCCCGTCGTCAGTAACGTGTGTGAGAATACACAGGCGCCCGTCGTCAGTCAGTAACGTGTGTGGGAATACACAGGCGCCCGTCAACAGTCAAACGTGTGTGAGAATATAATATAAAATCCTTACCGAAAAGGATCATTACTTGTAGCCAGAGAACAACCCAGGAACAGGCTTAGAAAAGACAGTTACACTTACAGTGCAATAATTGTGTTGAAGCTTCTTTTCTAAGCGTGTTTCTTTCTTCGTGGGTTTTTTCTTTGAGGATATACAGTATAGATCACGACTGACTACAGGCGCCCGGCACAACTCGTGTGAGAATATTCAGTGTAAGTAGATCATGACTACAGGCGCCCGGCACAACACCGGCGTGTGAGAATATTCAGTGTAAGTAGATCATGACTACAGGCTCCCGGCACAACACCGGCGTGTGAGAATATTCAGTGTAAGTAGATCATGACTACAGGCGCCCGGCACCGCACAACGCGTATGAGATTACAGGCCCAGTGCGCACAAGGTCATCGGGCTTCACCAAGTCTGGGTAGTCTTTGGGCCAGGGTCAGCATTAATGTAGCTTTACAAAGTCTGGGTAGTCCTTGGGCCAGGGTCAGTATTAATGTAGCGTCACAAACTCTGTGTAGTCCTTTGTCCTTATGGGATGTATATGATCGTCTTGTTCTTTACCTGTGTATTTTTCTGTGGGCTGGCGACTGGGTGCCTGATAGGCGGGGGCAGGGGATCTAACTGTGTGTATGTCCAGCGCTGAGTAATTCCCCTTGGTATGTGTACAATTCTACCAGCGATAGCCTCACCTATCTGGTTTGTGAGTATGTTTTAGGAGGTTCAAGTTGATCATGAAATCACACCAAGAAGGTGACTGCCCAGCGTGTAAAATGCAGAGAAAAATCCAACGAAGAAAGAAGCACGCTGAGAAATGACAGCTACGACAATTTATTAAAACGTAGTAAATTGTGTTGTAACTGTATTGCTAAGCGTGTTTCTTTCTCTGTTGGGTTCTTCTGTAAAATAGATCATGTTCAAAATGTCCTAAAGGCAGTTGCTAAACCATTATTGTCAGGACTAAAAGAAAATTAAAATAAATTAGGACCACGTATTCGTCTTAGAGCAGTCTTAAAATCATCTGCGTTCAAAAACACGAGGCAAGTTTGATCAAACGGACCTTAAATCATTATATAATATATACATGTATTTTCACAATACTATCACCGTGTACATCATTATTATTCATGTATTTTTTTTTTCTGTCTGTCGCAGAGACAGTTATACTATGCTGTATAATTGTTCTAAACAGTTTTTCGCCAGGGTTTTCAGTATTTGAGCTAATCAGTATTTTCTCCAAATACTTTCCAACATTTATCTCACATTGCGTTGCATTGTGCGCAGTGAGCTGACACCAGATACCTGTCAACAAGGACGTAGCAGTTCCAGCCAGTGCAGCCCAGTCGTGCGGCCACCTTCATATGGTTACCAGCGACAAAGCCTTTCTATCCAGTGTAGTCCAGTCATTCGGCCACTGCTCAAGGACGCCTAGCAACTGCACAACGGTGACTTGTTGAGAACTCTGCCTGACAACAAGACACCACTGTGCCTGACAACAAGACACCACTGTGCCTGACAACAAGACAACACGGTGCCTGGCAACAAGACACCACTGTGCCTGACAACAAGACACCACTGTGCCTAGCAGCAAAATATCACTGTGTCTGACAACAAAACACCACTGGGACAACAAAACAGCACTGTGTCTGACAACAAAACAACACTGTGTCTGACAACAAAACAACACTGTGTCTGACAACAAAACAACACTGTGTCTGACAACGAAAGATCACTGTGTCTGACAACGAAACAACACTGTGTCTGACAACAAAACAACACTGTGTCTGACAACAAAACAACACTGTGTCTGACAACAAAACAACACTGTGTCTGACAACAAAACACCACTGGGACAACAAAACAGCACTGTGTCTGACAACAAAACAACACTGTGTCTGACAACAAAACAACACTGTGTCTGACAACAAAACACCACTGGGACAACAAAACAGCACTGTGTCTGACAAAAACAACACTGTGTCTGACAACAAAACAGCACTGTGTCTGACAACAAAACAACACTGTGTCTGACAACGAAAGATCACCGTGTCTGGCAACAAAACAACACTGTGTCTGACAACGAAAGATCACTGTGTCTGGCAACAAAACAACACTGTGTCTGATGATAAAGCAGCCTTATCTAACAAAAGCATGGCATCTCCTAGCAACAAAACGACGTTGCCTGGCAACAAAGATGAATCTGCGAGTGAAGATGTAGAGGAGGTGCTAGCTCTTGGGGATCCTGAGGCTGTTCTAGGTCAGTCATGCTTGGGGTCAAGGTTAGGTCAGTCATGTTTGGGGTCAAGGTTAGGTCAGTCATGCTTGGGGTCAAGGTTAGGTTAGGAGTGAGCTCAAGTTAACATTAGCCCATTCAGCCCTGACAGCTACAGCAGAAGATTGATCGACCATGATAATTCAAGGGCAGTGCCAGAGTAGCTTGGCGCCTGTCGGCGCCAAGCTACTCTGGCACTGCCCTTGAATTATCATGGTCGATCCATCTCCTGCAACTGGTGCATAGTCATTAGATGACGCCTCCAAAATGTGGGAAATACGGCCGTCGGGCTGAATGAGTTATGGTTAAGCTACAGTTAGAGTCAAGGTAAGTTTAGGAGTGACGTCACGTCAGCATTAAGGTTAAGCTACAGTTAGAGTCAAGGTAAGGTTAGGAGTGACGTCACGTCAGCATTAAGGTTAAGCTACAGTTAGAGTCAAGGTAAGTTTAGGAGTGACGTCACGTCAGCATTAAGGTTAAGCTACAGTTAGAGTCAAGGTAAGGTTAGGAGTGACGTCACGTCAGCATTAAGGTTAAGCTACAGTTAGAGTCAAGGTAAGGTTAGGAGTGACGTCACGTCAGCATTAAGGTTAAGCTACAGTTAGAGTTAAGGTTAAGTTAGGGTTGAGCTCTAGTTAAAATTAAGGTTAAGCTACGCTCAGGGTTAGGGCTCGGTTAGGGCTGAGCTCAATATAACATTCAGCTACAATAAGGTTAAGGTTAGGTTAGTACTCAAACCAAATGTATCGTTACATTGTTGTGTAATGTTCTGTGCATCTACTGTGGGAAATCAGGGTATTTACCCGACCACATATAGTAGCGCACCTTCATGTTTGTGTATGTATGTTTCTCCTGCCTACTTCCTAAGTTCCGGAGAAAGACATGGGTTATATAAGAGACCTGATCCATTCTTATTAGGAATGGAAATGATTGTCTTATTCTATACCTGCGTATTTCTCTGTGGGCTGGCGATTGGGTGCCTGATAGGCGGGGGCAGGGGATCTAACTGTTGTCTGTCCAGCGCTGTGATTCCCCTTGGTTTGAGTACTGATAATTCTGCCAGCGCTAGCCTCACCTATCTGGTTTGTGAGTATCATGTATAACTCGAGGCAAAATTTGTATCGTTACATTGTTGTGTAATGTTCTGTGCATCTACTGTGGGAAATCAGGGTATTTACCCGACCACATATAGTAGCGCACCTTCATGTTTGTGTATGTATGTTTCTCCTGCCTACTTCCTAAGTTCCGGAGAAAGACATGGGTTATATAAGAGACCTGATCCATTCTTATTAGGAATGGAAATGATTGTCTTATTCTATACCTGCGTATTTCTCTGTGGGCTGGCGATTGGGTGCCTGATAGGCGGGGGCAGGGGATCTAACTGTTGTCTGTCCAGCGCTGTGATTCCCCTTGGTTTGAGTACTGATAATTCTGCCAGCGCTAGCCTCACCTATCTGGTTTGTGAGTATCATGTATAACTCGAGGCAAAATTTGTATCGTTACATTGTTGTGTAATGTTCTGTGCATCTACTGTGGGAAATCAGGGTATTTACCCGACCACATATAGTAGCGCACCTTCATGTTTGTGTATGTATGTTTCTCCTGCCTACTTCCTAAGTTCCGGAGAAAGACATGGGTTATATAAGAGACCTGATCCATTCTTATTAGGAATGGAAATGATTGTCTTATTCTATACCTGCGTATTTCTCTGTGGGCTGGCGATTGGGTGCCTGATAGGCGGGGGCAGGGGATCTAACTGTTGTCTGTCCAGCGCTGTGATTCCCCTTGGTTTGAGTACTGATAATTCTGCCAGCGCTAGCCTCACCTATCTGGTTTGTGAGTATCATGTATAACTCGAGGCAAAATTTGTATCGTTACATTGTTGTGTAATGTTCTGTGCATCTACTGTGGGAAATCAGGGTATTTACCCGACCACATATAGTAGCGCACCTTCATGTTTGTGTATGTATGTTTCTCCTGCCTACTTCCTAAGTTCCGGAGAAAGACATGGGTTATATAAGAGACCTGATCCATTCTTATTAGGAATGGAAATGATTGTCTTATTCTATACCTGCGTATTTCTCTGTGGGCTGGCGATTGGGTGCCTGATAGGCGGGGGCAGGGGATCTAACTGTTGTCTGTCCAGCGCTGTGATTCCCCTTGGTTTGAGTACTGATAATTCTGCCAGCGCTAGCCTCACCTATCTGGTTTGTGAGTATCATGTATAACTCGAGGCAAAATTTGTATCGTTACATTGTTGTGTAATGTTCTGTGCATCTACTGTGGGAAATCAGGGTATTTACCCGACCACATATAGTAGCGCACCTTCATGTTTGTGTATGTATGTTTCTCCTGCCTACTTCCTAAGTTCCGGAGAAAGACATGGGTTATATAAGAGACCTGATCCATTCTTATTAGGAATGGAAATGATTGTCTTATTCTATACCTGCGTATTTCTCTGTGGGCTGGCGATTGGGTGCCTGATAGGCGGGGGCAGGGGATCTAACTGTTGTCTGTCCAGCGCTGTGATTCCCCTTGGTTTGAGTACTGATAATTCTGCCAGCGCTAGCCTCACCTATCTGGTTTGTGAGTATCATGTATAACTCGAGGCAAAATTTGTATCGTTACATTGTTGTGTAATGTTCTGTGCATCTACTGTGGGAAATCAGGGTATTTACCCGACCACATATAGTAGCGCACCTTCATGTTTGTGTATGTATGTTTCTCCTGCCTACTTCCTAAGTTCCGGAGAAAGACATGGGTTATATAAGAGACCTGATCCATTCTTATTAGGAATGGAAATGATTGTCTTATTCTATACCTGCGTATTTCTCTGTGGGCTGGCGATTGGGTGCCTGATAGGCGGGGGCAGGGGATCTAACTGTTGTCTGTCCAGCGCTGTGATTCCCCTTGGTTTGAGTACTGATAATTCTGCCAGCGCTAGCCTCACCTATCTGGTTTGTGAGTATCATGTATAACTCGAGGCAAAATTTGTATCGTTACATTGTTGTGTAATGTTCTGTGCATCTACTGTGGGAAATCAGGGTATTTACCCGACCACATATAGTAGCGCACCTTCATGTTTGTGTATGTATGTTTCTCCTGCCTACTTCCTAAGTTCCGGAGAAAGACATGGGTTATATAAGAGACCTGATCCATTCTTATTAGGAATGGAAATGATTGTCTTATTCTATACCTGCGTATTTCTCTGTGGGCTGGCGATTGGGTGCCTGATAGGCGGGGGCAGGGGATCTAACTGTTGTCTGTCCAGCGCTGTGATTCCCCTTGGTTTGAGTACTGATAATTCTGCCAGCGCTAGCCTCACCTATCTGGTTTGTGAGTAAGGTTAGGTTAGATGGGGACGTAGCAGTTCCAGCCAGTGCAGCCCAGTCGTGGGTCTGTTGTATGTGCCTACTCACGATGCGTCTGTTGTATGTGCCTACTCACGATATGTCTATTGTATGTGCCTATTCACGATACGTCTGTTGTATGTGCCTATTCACGATACGTCTGTTGTATGTGCCTACTCACAAAACTACGGTTAGGATGATACGGTTCTAAAAGTAGGGGTTATAGGGTTAGGGTGGTACGCTCCTAGAGAGTGGGGTTTATAGGGTGAGGGTGGTATGGTTCTAGAGGGTTAGGGTATAGGGTGAGGGTGGTACGGTTCTAGAGGATTAGGTTATAGGGTGAGGGTGGTATGGTTCTAGAGGGTTAGGTTATAGGGTTAGGGTGGTACGGTTCTAGAGGGTTAGGTTATAGGGTGAGGGTGGTACGGTTCTAGAGGGTTAGGTTATAGGGTTAGGGTGGTACGGTTCTAGAGGGTTAGGTTATAGGGTTAGGGTGGTATGGTTCTAGAGGGTTAGGGTATAGGGTTAGGGTGATACGGTTCTAGAGGGTTAGGTTATAGGGTTAGGGTGGTACGGTTCTAGAGGGTTAGGTTATAGGGTTAGGGTGGTACGGTTCTAGAGGGTTAGGTTATAGGGTGAGGGTGGTACGGTTCTAGAGGGTTAGGTTATAGGGTGAGGGTGGTACGGTTCTAGAGGGTTAGGTTATAGGGTGAGGGTGGTACGGTTCTAGAGGGTTAGGTTATAGGGTTAGGGTGGTACGGTTCTAGAGGGTTAGGTTATAGGGTTAGGGTGGTACGGTTCTAGAGGGTTAGGTTATAGGGTGAGGGTGGTACGGTTCTAGAGGGTTAGGTTATAGGGTGAGGGTGGTACGGTTCTAGAGGGTTAGGTTATAGGGTTAGGGTGGTACGGTTCTAGAGGGTTAGGTTATAGGGTTAGGGTCGTATGGTTCTAGAGGGTTAGATTATAGGGTTAGGGTGGTATGGTTCTAGAGGGTTAGGTTGTAGGGTTAGGGTGGTACGGTTCTAGAGGTTTAGGTTATAGGGTTAGGGTGGTATGGTTCTAGAGGGTTAGGTTATAGGGTTAGGGTGGTACGGTTCTAGAGGGTTAGGTTATAGGGTTAGGGTGGTATGGTTCTAGAGGGTTAGGTTATAGGGTGATGGTGGTACGGTTCTAGAGGGTTAGGTTATAGGGTTAGGGTGGTACGGTTCTAGAGGGTTAGGTTATAGGGTTAGTGTGGTACGGTTCTAGAGGGTTAGGTTATAGGGTGAGGGTGGTACGGTTCTAGAGGGTTAGGTTATAGGGTGAGGGTGGTACGGTTCTAGAGGGTTAGGTTATAGGGTGAGGGTGGTACGGTTCTAGAGGGTTAGGTTATAGGGTGAGGGTGGTACGGTTCTAGAGGGTTAGGTTATAGGGTGAGGGTGGTACGGTTCTAGAGGGTTAGGTTATAGGGTGAGGGTGGTACGGTCCTAGAGGGTTAGGTTATAGGGTGAGGGTGGTACGGTTCTAGAGGGTTAGGTTATAGGGTTAGGGTGGTACGGTTCTAGAGGGTTAGGTTATAGGGTGAGGGTGGTACGGTTCTAGAGGGTTAGGTTATAGGGTGAGGGTGGTATGGTTCTAGAGGGTTAGGTTGTAGGGTTAGGGTGGTACGGTTCTAGAGGTTTAGGTTATAGGGTTAGAGTGGTATGGTTCTAGAGGGTTAGGTTATAGGGTTAGGGTGGTAAGGTTCTAGAGGGTTAGGTTATAGGGTTAGGGTGGTATGGTTCTAGAGGGTTAGGTTATAGGGTGATGTTGGTAGGGTTCTAGAGGGTTAGGTTATAGGGTTAGGGTGGTACGGTTCTAGAGGGTTAGGTTATAGGGTTAGTGTGGTACGGTTCTAGAGGGTTAGGTTATAGGGTGAGGGTGGTACGGTTCTAGAGGGTTAGGTTATAGGGTGAGGGTGGTACGGTTCTAGAGGGTTAGGTTATAGGGTGAGGGTGGTACGGTTCTAGAGGGTTAGGTTATAGGGTGAGGGTGGTACGGTTCTAGAGGGTTAGGTTATAGGGTGAGGGTGGTACGGTTCTAGAGGGTTAGGTTATAGGGTGAGGGTGGTACGGTTCTAGAGGGTTAGGTTATAGGGTAAGGGTGGTACGGTTCTAGAGGGTTAGGTTATAGGGTGAGGGTGGTACGGTTCTAGAGGGTTAGGTTATAGGGTTAGGGTGGTACGGTTCTAGAGGGTTAGGTTATAGGGTTAGGGTGGTACGGTTCTAGAGGGTTAGGTTATAGGGTGAGGGTGGTACGGTTCTAGAGGATTAGGTTATAGGTTGAGGGTGGTACGGTTCTAGAGGGTTAGGTTATAGGGTTAGGGTGGTATGGTTCTAAAGGGTTAGGGTATAGGGTTAGGGTGGTACGGTTCTAGAGGGTTAGGTTATAGGGTTAGGGTGGTACGGTTCTAGAGGGTTAGGTTATAGGGTTAGGGTGGTACGGTTCTAGAGGGTTAGGTTATAGGGTGAGGGTGGTACGGTTTTAGAGGGTTAGGTTATAGGGTGAGGGTGGTACGGTTCTAGAGGGTTAGGTTATAGGGTTAGGGTCGTACGGTTCTAGAGGGTTAGGTTATAGGGTTAGGGTCGTACGGTTCTAGAGGGTTAGATTATAGGGTTAGGGTGGTATGGTTCTAGAGGGTTAGGTTGTAGAGTTAGGGTGGTACGGTTCTAGAGGTTTAGGTTATAGGGTTAGGGTGGTACGGTTCTAGAGGGTTAGGTTATAGGGTTAGGGTGGTACGGTTCTAGAGGGTTAGGTTATATGGTGAGGGTGGTACGGTTCTAGAGGGTTAGGTTATAGGGTGAGGGTGGTACGGTTCTAGAGGGTTAGGTTATAGGGTTAGGGTGGTACGGTTCTAGAGGGTTAGGTTATAGGGTTAGGGTGGTATGGTTCTAGAGGGTTAGGTTATAGGGTGAGGGTGGTATGGTTCTAGAGGGTTAGGTTATAGGGTTAGGGTGGTATGGTTCTAGAGGGTTAGGTTATAGGGTGAGGGTGGTACGGTTCTAGAGGGTTAGGTTATAGGGTGAGGGTGGTACGGTTCTAGAGGGTTAGGTTATAGGGTGAGGGTGGTACGGTTCTAGAGGGTTAGGTTATAGGGTGAGGGTGGTACGGTTCTAGAGGGTTAGGGTATAGGGTTAGGGTGGTACGGTTCTAGAGGGTTAGGTTATAGGGTTAGGGTGGTATGGTTCTAGAGGGTTAGGTTATAGGGTGAGGGTGGTACGGTTCTAGAGGGTTAGGTTATAGGGTGAGGGTGGTACGGTTCTAGAGGGTTAGGTTATAGGGTGAGGGTGGTACGGTTCTAGAGAGTTAGGTTATAGGGTGAGGGTGGTATGGTTCTAGAGGGTTAGGTTATAGGGTGAGGGTGGTACGGTTCTAGAGGGTTAGGTTATAGGGTGAGGGTGGTATGGTTCTAGAGGGTTAGATTATAGGGTGAGGGTGGTACGGTTCTAGAGGGTTAGGTTATAGGGTGAGGGTGGTACGGTTCTAGAGGGTTAGGTTATAGGGTTAGGGTGGTACGGTTCTAGAGGGTTAGGTTATAGGGTGAGGGTGGTACGGTTCTAGAGGGTTAGGTTTTAGGGTTAGGGTGGTACGGTTCTAGAGGGTTAGGTTATAGGGTTAGGGTGGTACGGTTCTAGAGGGTTAGGGTATAGGGTGAGGGTGGTATGGTTCTAGAGGGTTAGGGTATAGGGTGAGGGTGGTACGGTTCTAGAGGGTTAGGTTATAGGGTGAGGGTGGTATGGTTCTAGAGGGTTAGGGTATAGGGTGAGGGTGGTGCGGTTCTAGAGGGTTAGGTTATAGGGTTAGGGTGGTACGGTTCTAGAGGGTTAGGTTATAGGGTTAGGGTGGTATGGTTCTAGAGGGTTAGGTTATAGGGTGAGGGTGGTATGGTTCTAGAGGGTTAGGTTATAGGGTGAGGGTGGTACGGTTCTAGAGGGTTAGGTTATAGGGTGAGGGTGGTACGGTTCTAGAGGATTAGGTTATAGGGTGAGGGTGGTACGGTTCTAGAGGGTTAGGGTATAGGGTTAGGGTGGTATGGTTCTAGAGGGTTAGGGTATAGGGTTAGGGTGGTACGGTTCTAGAGGGTTAGGTTATAGGGTTAGGGTGGTACGGTTCTAGAGGGTTAGGTTATAGGGTTAGGGTGGTACGGTTCTAGAGGGTTAGGTTATAGGGTTAGGGTGGGACGGTTCTAGAGGGTTAGGTTATAGGGTTAGGGTGGTATGGTTCTAGAGGGTTAGGTTATAGGGTGAGGGTGGTACGGTTCTAGAGGGTTAGGTTATAGGGTGAGGGTGGTACGGTTCTAGAGGGTTAGGTTATAGGGTGAGGGTGGTATGGTTCTAGAGGGTTAGGTTATAGGGTTAGGGTGGTATGGTTCTAGAGGGTTAGGTTATAGGGTGAGGGTGGTACGGTTCTAGAGGTTTAGGTTATAGGGTGAGGGTGGTACGGTTCTAGAGGGTTAGGTTATAGGGTGAGGGTGGTATGGTTCTAGAGGGTTAGGTTATAGGGTTAGGGTGGTATGGTTCTAGAGGGTTAGGTTATAGGGTGAAGGTGGTACGGTTTTAGAGGGTTAGGTTATAGGGTGAGGGTGGTACGGTTCTAGAGGGTTAGGTTATAGGGTTAGGGTGGTACGGTTCTAGAGGGTTAGGTTATAGGGTTAAGGTCGTATGGTTCTAGAGGGTTAGCTTATAGGGTTAGGGTGGTATGGTTCTAGAGGGTTAGGTTGTAGGGTTAGGGTGGTACGGTTCTAGAGGTTTAGGTTATAGGGTTAGGGTGGTATGGTTCTAGAGGGTTAGGTTATAGGGTTAGGGTGGTACGGTTATAGAGGGTTAGGTTATAGGGTGAGGGTGGTATGGTTGTAGAGGGTTAGGTTATAGGGTGAGGGTGGTACGGTTCTAGAGGGTTAGGTTATAGGGTGAGGGTGGTATGGTTCTAGAGGGTTAGGTTATAGGGTTAGGGTGGTACGGTTCTAGAGGGTTAGGTTATAGGGTTAGGGTGGTATGGTTCTAGAGGGTTAGGTTATAGGGTGAGGGTGGTACGGTTCTAGAGGGTTAGGTTATAGGGTGAGGGTGGTACGGTTCTAGAGGGTTAGGTTATAGGGTTAGGGTGGTACGGTTCTAGAGGCTTAAGTTATATGGTTAGGGTCGTATGGTTCTAGAGGGTTAGATTATAGGGTTAGGGTGGTATGGTTCTAGAGGGTTAGGTTGTAGGGTTAGGGTGATACGGTTCTAGAGGGTTAGGTTACAGGGTGAGGGTGGTACGGTTCTAGAGGGTTAGGTTATAGGGTGAGTTGGGTACTGTTCTAGAGGGTTAGCTTATAGGGTTAGGGTGGTATGGTTCTAGAGGTTTAGGTTATAGGGTGAGGGTGGTATGGTTCTAGAGGGTTAGGTTATAAGGTGAGGGTGGTACGGTTCTAGAGGGTTAGGTTATAGGGTTAGGGTGGTACGGTTCTAGAGGGTTAGGTTATAGGGTTAGGGTGGTACGGTTTTAGAGGGTTAGGTTATAGGGTGAGGGTGGTACGGTTCTAGAGGGTTAGGTTATAGGGTTAGGGTGGTATGGTTCTAGAGAGTTAGGTTATAGGGTGAGGGTGGTATGGTTCTAGAGGGTTAGGTTATAGGGTGAGGGTGGTACGGTTCTAGAGGGTTAGGTTATAGGGTTAGGGTGGTACGGTTCTAGAGGGTTAGGTTATAGGGTTAGGGTGGTACGGTTTTAGAGGGTTAGGTTATAGGGTGAGGGTGGTACGGTTCTAGAGGGTTAGGTTATAGGGTTAGGGTCGTATGGTTCTAGAGGGTTAGATTATAGGGTTAGGGTGGTATGGTTCTAGAGGGTTAGGTTGTAGGGTTAGGGTGGTACGGTTCTAGAGGGTTAGGTTATAGGGTTAGGGTGGTACGGTTCTAGAGGGTTAGGTTATAGGGTTAGGTTGGTATGGTTCTAGAGGGTTAGGTTATAGGGTGAGGGTGGTACGGTTCTAGAGGGTTAGGTTATAGGGTGAGGGTGGTATGGTTCTAGAGGGTTAGGTTATAGGGTTATGGTGGTACGGTTCTAGAGGGTTAGGTTATAGGGTTAGGGTGGTATGGTTCTAGAGGGTTAGGTTATAGGGTGAGGGTGGTACGGTTCTAGAGGGTTAGGTTATAGGGTGAGGGTGGTACGGTTCTAGAGGGTTAGGTTATAGGGTGAGGGTGGTATGGTTCTAGAGGGTTAGGTTATAGGGTGAGGGTGGTACGGTTCTAGAGGGTTAGGTTATAGGGTGAGGGTGGTACGGTTCTAGAGGGTTAGGTTATAGGGTGAGGGTGGTACGGTTTTAGAGGGTTAGGTTATAGGGTGAGGGTGGTACGGTTCTAGAGGGTTAGGTTATAGGGTTAGGGTGGTATGGTTCTAGAGGGTTAGGTTATAGGGTGAGGGTGGTATGGTTCTAGAGGGTTAGGTTATAGGGTGAGGGTGGTACGGTTCTAGAGGTTTAGGTTATAGGGTTAGGGTGGTACGGTTCTAGAGGGTTAGGTTATAGGGTTAGGGTGGTACGGTTCTAGAGGGTTAGGTTATAGGGTGAGGGTGGTACGGTTCTAGAGGATTAGGTTATAGGGTGAGGGTGGTACGGTTCTAGAGGGTTAGGTTATAGGGTTAGGGTGGTACGGTTCTAGAGGGTTAGGTTATAGGGTTAGGGTGGTATGGGTTTAGAGGGTTAGGGTATAGGGTTAGGGTGGTACGGTTCTAGAGGGTTAGGTTATAGGGTTAGGGTGGTACGGTTCTAGAGGGTTAGGTTATAGGGTGAGGGTGGTACGGTTCTAGAGGGTTAGGTTATAGGGTGAGGGTGGTACGGTTCTAGAGGGTTAGGTTATAGGGTGAGGGTGGTACGGTTCTAGAGGGTTAGGTTATAGGGTTAGTGTGGTACGGTTCTAGAGGGTTAGGTTATAGGGTTAGGGTGGTATGGTTCTAGAGGGTTAGGTTATAGGGTGAGGGTGGTACGGTTCTAGAGGGTTAGGTTATAGGGTGAGGGTGGTACGGTTCTAGAGGGTTAGGTTATAGGGTGAGGGTGGTATGGTTCTAGAGGGTTAGGTTATAGGGTGAAAGTGGTACGGTTCTAGAGGGTTAGGTTATAGGGTGAGGGTGGTACGGTTCTAGAGGGTTAGGTTATAGGGTGAGGGTGGTACGGTTTTAGAGGGTTAGGTTATAGGGTGAGGGTGGTACGGTTCTAGAGGCTTAGGTTATAGGGTTAGGGTGGTATGGTTCTAGAGGGTTAGGTTATAGGGTGAGGGTGGTATGGTTCTAGAGGGTTAGGTTATAGGGTGAGGGTGGTACGGTTCTAGAGGGTTAGTTTATAGGGTTAGGGTGGTACGGTTCTAGAGGGTTAGGTTATAGGGTTAGGGTGGTACGGTTCTAGAGGGTTAGGTTATAGGGTGAGGGTGGTACGGTTCTAGAGGATTAGGTTATAGGGTGAGGGTGGTACGGTTCTAGAGGGTTAGGTTATAGGGTTAGGGTGGTACGGTTCTAGAGGGTTAGGTTATAGGGTTAGGGTGGTATGGGTTTAGAGGGTTAGGGTATAGGGTTAGGGTGGTACGGTTCTAAAGGGTTAGGTTATAGGGTTAGGGTGGTACGGTTCTAGAGGGTTAGGTTATAGGGTGAGGGTGGTACGGTTCTAGAGGGTTAGGTTATAGGGTGAGGGTGGTACGGTTCTAGAGGGTTAGGTTATAGGGTGAGGGTGGTACGGTTCTAGAGGGTTAGTTTATAGGGTTAGGGTGGTACGGTTCTAGAGGGTTAGGTTATAGGGTTAGGGTCGTATGGTTCTAGAGGGTTAGATTATAGGGTTAGGGTGGTATGGTTCTAGAGGGTTAGGTTGTAGGGTTAGGGTGGTACGGTTCTAGAGGTTTAGGTTATATGGTTACGGTGGTATGGTTCTAGAGTTTTAGGTTATAGTGTTAGGGTGGTACGGTTCTAGAGGGTTAGGTTATAGGGTTAGCATGGTATGGTTCTAGAGGGTTAGGTTATAGGGTGAGGGTGGTATGGTTCTAGAGGGTTAGGTTATAGGGTTAGGGTGGTACGGTTCTAGAGGGTTAGGGTATAGGGTTAGGGTGGTATGGTTTTAGAGGGTTAGGTTATAGGGTGAGGGTGGTACGGTTCTAGAGGGTTAGGTTATAGGGTGAGGGTGGTACGGTTCTAGAGGGTTAGGTTATAGGGTGAGGGTGGTACGGTTCTGGAGGGTTAGGGTATAGGGTTAGGGTGGTACGGTTCTAGAGGGTTAGGTTATAGGGTTAGGGTGGTATGGTTCTAGAGGGTTAGGTTATAGGGTGAGGGTGGTACGGTTCTAGAGGGTTAGGTTATAGGGTGAGGGTGGTACGGTTCTAGAGGTTTAGGTTATAGGGTGAGGGTGGTACGGTTCTAGAGAGTTAGGTTATAGGGTGAGGGTGGTATGGTTCTAGAGGGTTAGATTATAGGGTGAGGGTGGTACGGTTCTAGAGGGTTAGGTTATAGGTGAGGGTGGTACGGTTCTAGAGGGTTAGGTTATAGGGTGAGGGTGGTACGGTTCTAGAGGGTTAGGTTATAGGGTGAGGGTGGTACGGTTCTAGAGGGTTAGGTTATAGGGTTGGGGTGGTATGGTTCTAGAGGGTTAGGTTATAGGGTGAGGGTGGTATGGTTCTAGTGGGTTAGGTTTTAGGGTTAGGGTGGTACGGTTCTAGAGGGTTAGGTTATAGGGTTAGGGTGGTATGGTTGTAGAGGGTTAGGTTATAGGGTGAGGGTGGTATGGTTCTAGAGGGTTAGGGTATAGGGTGAGGGTGGTACGGTTCTAGAGGGTTAGGTTATAGGGTGAGGGTGGTTCGGTTCTAGAGGGTTAGGTTATAGGGTTAAGGTCGTATGGTTCTAGAGGGTTAGATTATAGGGTTAGGGTGGTACGGTTCTAGAGGGTTAGGTTGTAGGGTTAGGGTGGTACGGTTCTAGAGGTTTAGGTTATAGGGTTAGGGTGGTATGGTTCTAGAGGGTTAGGTTATAGGGTTAGGGTGGTACGGTTCTAGAGGGTTAGGTTATAGGGTTAATGTGGTATGGTTCTAGAGGGTTAGGTTATAGGGTGAGGGTGGTACGGTTCTAGAGGGTTAGGTTATAGGGTGAGGGTGGTATGGTTCTAGAGGGTTAGGTTATAGGGTTAGGGTGGTACGGTTCTAGAGGGTTAGGTTATAGGGTGAGGGTGGTACGGTTCTAGAGGGTTAGGTTATAGGGTTAAGGTCGTATGGTTCTAGAGTATTAGATTATAGGGTTAGGGTGGTATGGTTCTAGAGGGTTAGGTTGTAGGGTTAGGGTGGTACGGTTCTAGAGGGTTAGGTTATAGGGTTAGGGTGGTATTGTTCTAGAGGATTAGGTTATAGGGTTAGGGTGGTATGGTTCTAGAGGGTTAGGTTATAGGGTTAGGGTGGTATGGTTCTAGAGGGTTAGGTTATAGGGTGAGGGTGGTACGGTTCTAGAGGGTTAGGTTATAGGGTGAGGGTGGTATGGTTCTAGAGGGTTAGGTTATAGGGTTAGGGTGGTACGGTTCTAGAGGGTTAGGTTATAGAGTTAGGGTGGTATGGTTCTAGAGGGTTAGGTTATAGGGTGAGGGTGGTACGGTTCTAGAGGGTTAGGTTATAGGGTGAGGGTGGTACGGTTCTAGAGGGTTAGGTTATAGGGTGAGGGTGGTATGGTTCTAGAGGGTTAGGTTATAGGGTTAGGGTGGTACGGTTCTAGAGGGTTAGGTTATAGGGTTAGGGTGGTATGGTTCTAGAGGGTTAGGTTATAGGGTGAGGGTGGTACGGTTCTAGAGGGTTTGGTTATAGGGTGAGGGTGGTACGGTTCTAGAGGGTTAGGTTATAGGGTGAGGGTGGTATGGTTCTAGAGGGTTAGATTATAGGGTTAAGGTGTTAGTACTACGATGAGTGACGTATAAAATCGAGTCGTCCCTATGAACACGGCGTAGTGGGACTAATGATTCTATGACGTGAAGCTTACAATGACGTCATTTCGCTGCTCGTGCTATCATTCGGCTTCTTCAGAATAGCTATGCTACGCCAGACCACAAAGCTTACGAATGGCGGGATCGCCGTGTGTCCGTCTTTATTTCTGTGTGCCAGTGTGTGTGGATCAGAGGGTAGGTTAGAGTAGAAGGAGATGGATTCCTGTCACTACACAAGCCCACAGAGCGTACTAATGGCGGGAAGCGCCGTGTGTCCGTCTTTGTTTGTGTGCGCCGACGTGTGTGTTGATCAGAGGTTGTCTTAGATAGGAGGGAAATGGATCAACATAATAAGCCTAAAAATATGAACAACTCTGTTCCTAAAAGATAAACGTATCTGAGCTCCAAACAATAAGGTAACCTTTGTGATGAAATCCTCATCTTGTTGTTTTTTATTTACTTACTTGTTATTTTGCATATAGCTAGACTGAAGGAAAAATTGAATTAGCTTTTTAAAAAAAAAAAATCAGCTTTGTACTTCTGCAACATTTGGAGTGAAAATTATAATGCCTGTTAATTTTCGGAACCACGTTTTTTCCGAGGATTTTTTTCAAAACAGTTAACAATCTTTGAATCTTTTAAGGACACCCCCCCCCCCCCCCAGTCCCCAGTCCTTTCGTTAATACCAGAATGATTTTTCATAAACAGTATTTACATGAGCTTGCTGTTTGTCCCAGCAGTCGGGTACGATCAGGTCAAATTGTCACTGAAAAAAAAGTATGAAAATCCTCTGGAAAATTACCAAGTTTGATACTCCCTGACGTAAATCTTTAGTACTACGATCAGTGACGTAAAAACATCATTTTCGTCACTGTGTGTACAGGGTGTCGTGGGATGCCTTGACGTGAAGTTTATAGTGAACTTATTTGGCTGCTCGTACAATTCTTCTTCTTCAGAATGGCTGTGGCTTCGCCAACCCATGGAACGTACAGCTGGCGGGAAACGCCGTGTGTCCATGTGTGTTTGTGTGTGCCAGTGTGTGTGGATCAGAGGGTAGGATGCGATCGGCTGGAGAGAGATGGATCAAAGGAATTAGATTAAAATAGGGATATCCCATCTTGTTTTCTTTTGCAGATGTGCTCGCCATTCGATCACTACGCATGCGCTACAGCGACGATGACGTCAGCCCAAGTTCCGTTCCAATTTTTCCTTGTGACAACGATCTGGAGACTTTTGTGCGGGACTTTGCCATTGATGACGCTATTTCCGGCTGTTTTGCCGAGATGCAGTCAGCAGCTTTGGAGACACACCAGGCAGACAGGGCATCTGCTGAGAAAAAATCACCTACAGTTCAAACATCATCAAACACACGCACAGCTCAGACGTCATCAAACACACGCACAGTACAGACGTCATCAAACACACGCACAGCACAGACGTCATCAAACACACGCACAGCACAGACGTCATCAAACACACGCACAGCACAGACGTCATCAAACACACGCACAGCACAGACGTCATCAAACACACGCACAGCACAGACGTCATCAAACACGCGCACAGCACAGACGTCATCAAACATACGCACAGCACAGACGTCATCAAACACACGCATAGCACAGACGTCATCAAACACACGCACAGCACAGACGTCATCAAACACACGCACAGCACAGACGTCATCAAACACACGCACAGCACAGACGTCATCAAACACACTCACATCGCATAAGTCATTAAACACACGTATAACGCAGACGTCATCAAACAAAGTGATAGAAGATACGTCATCGCCTGTAAACAATACACGACCTAATGGAAGTCAAACTTTACTGGGACAAGCGACACACAAGGGCAAGTCACGTGGCCTTCCAGCCTCGCTCCTGGCGCGCGAGGACAAAGGTCGTAGCGCGCAGAGGCTGATGGGGCAGGATCGGACGACGTTTAACCTGCAAGCACAGAAGAAGAGTGTGACCTTGGCCTTTGAAGGACAGGAGAAAGGCGTGACCCTGACCCACGTTGCTGCGAGTCGTGCAGTGAAATCCAGCAGTGAACAATCAAAACAGTGTGGGATGACATCTGACAGTCTCGTGTGCACAAGTGAAGGAATTCACAGACAGCCCGCAGTGGAAAGTCCTCGGCTACAGGACAGTCAAGTGTGGACAAGTAAAGCAGGTCACAGTCAGCCAGCAGTGGAAAGTCCTCAACTACAGGACGGTTCAAACACTCTTTACACTAGTACTCATGGTTCCACCGCAAAGCCCGACCATGACATTAATCTTGACTTTGACCTTCCAAGTGACTTTTTCAGCAATTCTAGAGCCCAGTTTGCTGCAGAAATGAAATTTGATCCGAGTAAGTTGTCGGGACGTGTAGCGCCAGCGACAGATCAGAGATTTGTAACGTCAGAAACAGATCAGAGATTTGTAACGTCAGGAACAGATCAGAGATTTGTAACGTCAAGAGCAGATCAGAGATTTGTAACTTCAGGAACAGATCAGAGATTTGTAACGTCAGGAACAGATCAGAGATTTGTAACGTCAGGAACAGATCAGAGATTTGTAACGTCAGGAACAGATCAGAGCTTTGTAATGCCAGGAACAGATCAGAGCTTTGTAACGTCAGGAACAGATCAGGGATGTGTAGCGTCACATCTGACGTCATCAATTGAACACAAATCATTTGCGTCTTCTCCTCAGCTTCTTTTCCTCCTTAAATGTGACCGTTCTGAAGTTCAAGGTCGTAACCTGCATGAACTTGAAATGGCGCATGAAAATTTGGTGATATCGAAAAGTGAAACAAGTATTTTGCCCTTCAGTGGCCTTGAACCCGGAGATGCAGCACAGAGAGTTGACCAGTCTTACTACCAACAAACAATAACGCCAGACGCTCTGGAACGTGTGAAAAATTCAGTTAATGGTGGAGATATCTCCATGACAACCAACAACCGTCAACACAGCTCTATACACATCTCCCTGGCAACCGTCAACCACCAACACGGAAGTATACACGGGCAGGTAAATCAGTATCTGTAGCTGTTGTCAGTATCTGTAGCTTTGTCCTACTGTTGTCAGTATCTGTAGCTTTGTCCTACTGTTGTCTCTGTAGTTAGCTGTGTGCCGTTTCACAAGAACCGGTTGATCCACACTTAGTCCGTAATTTGTTTTTATTTTTACTATATATTTTGCGTACAGTTAGATAAAAGGAAGATATTGAATGAGTTCGTTAATCAGCATTGTACCTCTAGAACTTTTTGAGGCATAACTGATTAAATATTTGTTGAAAAAATAGATTTTCACGTTTTTGGGATCAATTTCACGAATTATATGGGTTAATCTTAAATCAATTGAATCTTGTTTCCTAAAAAAAAAAAAAATCTTCTCATTAATAACCGCATGATTTTTTGTATACGGTATTTACATAAGCCTGCAGTTTGTCTCGGTTGTCGGGTACGATTAGATCAGTTGTGACCTGTATGCCCAAGGTGTGAAAATGAGAAAATTTTCTGAACCACCTTTTCGGAGTCATTTGTAAAACAGCTAATATAACTTTAATTTTACTTTTACGGATAAAAACTATCTTCTCATGATTTTTCATAAACAGTGTTTGCATAAACCTGCTGTTTGTCCCGGCCCTGGGGTAGGATTAGGTCAAATTGTGACCTGTAAGCTGTAGGCATGAAAATCAGCAAGAAAATTGCAAAGTTGATCCTTTGATACGTCAAATGTTAGTACTGCGATGATGACGTATAACATTGAGTCGTTACTATGAACACGGAGTCGTGGGGCAAATGATGCCATGAAGTAAAGCTTGAAGTGACGTCATTTCTCTGCTCGTGCTATTATTTTTTTTATCAGAATAGCCAATGCGTCAGTGAGTTCTATAAGGGGCACAGGACATACGCGTCATTGATTTTTCTAACGTCATTTGTCATGACGTAAGTTTTATTATTTACGTAATTTTATATTTTACTTTATATGAGTTTCACTTTCGCTTCATAGGCTTGAGAAAATGGTGACAAACTAGAACTTCACGGTACAATTTCAGTCTTGCAATAATTTGTGTGAAAGCAGGTTGACTTTACCTAGCTACATGATATACTAAGTACACGGGTCACCTGCATGCTCTACTGAAAGCGCGTCGACATCTCCTAGAGGCATAGATCCTCATGTGCCCGGAGGGCGCCTGAGGATCTATTCCTCCTGGAGATGCGCGCATGTTTGTGTGTGTGTGTGTATGTGTGTGTGTGTCAGAGAGAGAAATGAAATGAAATGAAATGAAATGAAATGAAATGAAATGAAATGAAATGAAACTTTATTTCTCAACGGATGAAGTAATTAGCACGTGTGCCATTTTTCATACTTGCCGTTGCTACTCTACAAACACAGGATAATAATTGTAATACTAATAGTACCAAATTACACAAAGAAAAATTAGGAGAAACATGAAGAGACATTAAACAAAATTCATTCATTCATTCGGTCATACAAAACAAACGAAAAACAGAAAGTACACGCAACGCGCGCACACTGACACATACACTCGCTCGCGCGCACACACAGCCACGCGCTAATGATAACTTGACCTATATACGAAGCAAATCATTTGGATCATAGTGAAAATTCACTTCAGACAGCAAAAATTATTTGGATTATAATAGAAACTTGAATTATGTAATTAGGCGATTATTATTAGTATGGACAAACCATACGGCAGAATGCACTGATTATACGATGAGCACATGTTTGATACGGATACTTGTGGTAGATTATGTATCAGCAGACAAGTACTTGAGGAGGCATTCCTTGAAAGAGGAGAGGGAGCTAGCGTGTGTTATACATGTAGGCAGTGTGTTCCAGAAAGATGCGCCTGAGAAAGATACACTGGTTTTAAATAGATCTATCCTTGGGCGAGGTGTAATAAAGTTTCGCCTTGAAGTAGAATAACCTGAACTTGCCTTGGTAAAGAGCTTACAAAGATATTCTGGGTGAATCTCATTCCAGATTTTATACATAACCACACCCTTGTTTAAGAGGTGATGCTTGCTAAGAGGTAGCATTTTCAGTTTTTCAAGTCTTTCGTCAGTTGTTAGGGCTGAATCAGGCAGGATATGTTTCGCTGCTCTCCGATGCAGGGAGTTAAGCCTCTTCAAGTGTATGTCACCGCTGCCATCCCATATCGTGGACGCATAATCGATGTGGGATTTGACATGTGCATTGTAAAATAACTTGCGGGCATCGAGAGGGAGAGAGAGAGAGAGAGAGAGAGAGAGAGAGAGAGAGAGAGAGAGAGAGAGAGAGAGAGAGAGAGAGAGAGAGAGAGAGAGAGAGAGAATGACGTCATATTTAGAGTATTATGTCAGTGTCTGCGTGATGACGGAGTTGCCTCTTTTACGTCACCGCCCGGTCTGACTTTCTCTATAAGTAAAGGTTTGTTTTTTAGTGTCTTAATTCCTTTCTGAAAAGAATTAATTTTTACTAAAGAAGTTCAAAGGATACAAAGCTGGCTAACAAATTCATCCAATGTCTTTCTCCAAACTAGCTATATGCAAAAGTTTTTTTTAAAAAGTATGACAAAAATTACGGACTCTAATCTGGGTCAACCGACTTCCTAAAAACGGTTGTTTTATGTCTTCAAGGAGACATTCAATTACAATATGCTGAGAGGCTCTCTTAGGCACCCACTTAAAAACGTATTTCGCCAAGTTTCAAGCTTGTGAGTACAGAAATATCGGAGATTCTCTTGTTTACATACATAAGCACACACATACATACGCACATACGGCGCTTCGCTCCAAATGTGCAACCTCGACCCAAACGAACTCAAGAACTACCGCCCAGTCTCCAATCTCTCTTTCCTGTCCAAGCTTCTTGAGAAGGTCGTCCTCAACCAACTCAACCTCCACCTCGCCGACAACAACCTCCTCAGTCCCTTCCAGTCTGCCTATCGCAAACACCACAGCACTGAAACTGCCCTTCTACATATCCTAAACGACCTGCTTCTCTCCACTGACTCGGGCAACATCTCCCTTCTTACGCTACTCGATCTCTCTGCCGCCTTCGACACCATAGACCACTCTATCCTCCTCCACCGCCTCCACCACTCCTTTGGCATCACTGACTCTGCTCACTCCTGGTTTCTCTCCTACCTCTCCGACAGACAGCAGTCCGTCACCATCGACGGCGTCTCCTCCAACCCAGTCAGGCTCTCCTGCGGCGTTCCTCAGGGGTCCGTCCTGGGCCCGGTCCTTTTTACACTCTACATCTCCCCACTGTCCAACATCATCCAGTCTCACCACATACACCACCACCTCTACGCTGACGACTCACAACTACTAGACAAAGACAAACTCGACAACACTCAGACACTACTGACTCGCACGGCTGACTGCTATGAGGACGTGAAAAACTGGATGACAGCAAACAAGCTCAAACTGAACGACGACAAAACGGAAGCCATACTGGTAGGAACTCGCCAGAAACTTTCCCAGCTGTCTCCCTCTCTCCACCTTCAACTCGACAGCACCCCCATCTCCCTCTCTGACTCGGTCAAGAACCTTGGCGTTATCCTCGATTCCTCTCTTTCCATGACCAGCTTCGTCTCCGCCACGGCCCAGGCATGTTATTTCCACCTCCGCCGCATCAGTCAGATCAGAAAATACCTCACTACCGAAGCTGCCACCAAACTCGCTGTCTCTCTCATCTTATCTCGCATCGACTACTGTAACTCTCTCCTTTCTGGCCTTCCTCACTCCACCACTCTCACTCTCCAGCGCGTCCAGAACAATGCTGCCCGCCTCGTCCTCAGAAAGAAAAAATCCGACCACGTCACTCCCCTGCTCAAGCTCCTTCACTGGCTCCCCATCCCCCAACGCATCCAATACAAGATTCTGTCTCTCTGCTACAAATCCCTGAACAACTACGCTCCTGCGTATCTCTCCAACTTACTTCACCCCTACACTCCTCCCCGCTCCCTCCGCTCCGCCTCTGACCCTCTCCGCCTCCTCATCCCCCGCACCAAACTCAGCACTTTCGGCCCCCGCTCTTTCTCAGTATACGGTCCAACCACCTGGAACACTCTCCCACTCTCTCTCCGTCAGAAACACTCGCTCTCCTCCTTCCAGTCTGCCCTCAAAACTCATCTCTTTCAACAGTTCTAGCACTATATCACCACACTCCCCAGCCCAAGCTGACCGTCCTAATGTATCTTCACTATTTGTGTTACGTGAGTCATTGTCTAAAGCGTGCGTATGCGTGTGCGAGTTGTGAGTGCGCGCTTAGAGTTATAATTATTATAAGATAAGCGCATTATAAATACCGTAATTATTATTATTATTATTTAAATGTACGTTCAGCAGCGAGGTTAGCGTAACTAGACATGACGTAATTTTCACGGCTTGTTACTTCAATTGTTAGAGGTTTAGCCTGCCCACCTTTGACATCATGGACATGCTGTTCAATTCGCCCCACCGCGACCCGTCCCAAAAAAAAAAAATGTCCCTTTAATAAACAGAAGGGACTACAAAATATGAACAACTCTGAATGTTCCTAAAAGACAAACGCATCTGAGTTCCAAACAATACGGTAGACTGATTTTGGGATGAAATCCTCATCTTGTAGTTCCTACATTACTTGAGGGGTAGGCGAGGTTTTGATCCAAACAACTCAACAACACTCAACAAAACACAAAACCGTTTTCGTTGCAAAAGCACAAAATAGGTTCAGCCTGAGAGCAGACGACAGATTATACGCGCATAACGTCAGACCTAAGCGACTGAATTTAGTAGAACTGGTCGTTAAGTGTGTGTGTGTGTGTGTGAGGGGTGGGGTGGGGGGGGGGGGGCGGGGCGGGGGGGGGGGGGGGGGGTGGGAGGAGGAGAGGGAATGAGGGGAGGGGGCATATTTTTTTATTGGGCTGCAAGAACAAACCCATTTGGCACAAAAAAACAAAGAAATGAAAAGAAAAAGGGGAGACTGCCAGTGCTAAGGGGAGACTGCCAGTGCTAAGGGGAGACTGCCAGTGCTAAGGGGAGACTGACAGTGCAAAGGGGAGTGCCAGTGCTAAGGGGACTGCGAGTGCTAAGGGGAGACTGCCAGTGCCAATATTTTA
Organism: Semisulcospira habei; assembly: GCA_036245525.1. Taxonomy (NCBI): domain Eukaryota; kingdom Metazoa; phylum Mollusca; class Gastropoda; family Semisulcospiridae; genus Semisulcospira; species Semisulcospira habei. Next base: position 5,749 of record BTPG01000002.1, on the reverse strand, counting down.
GGAAGATTACAAAGTAAAGTAGGTAAAAGCACTGTCAGGGGAGAGAAGTGTGCATGATCGACCAGTGATCATAAATCTACTTGGTCAAAGCACACCAAAAAAAAAAAAAAAAAAAAAAAAGATAGGAAAGAGGGGGTGCGCTAAGAAAGTGACTGGAAGCAATGCATATGGAAGCCCCCCCCCCCCCCCGAAGGGGGGCGTATCACATATCCCACTGTTCCAGCCACTCAGTGCATGGAAATTTAAATTAGGTCCCCCAAGGTGGGTCCAAATATTTAGCCGGTGTGGACAGCTGTTTCGGTCTTGGCTACCTCGTCAGCACACCATTCGGCATACTGGTGGAAGGCAGGAACTTTTGCCTACCTTCAAAGACAGCTACATTTTTCTGTGGTGTCTGCAGGGGCATACATTCGTGCCTCCACCTAGAGCTAAATTTCCTGAAATAGAGAAATGAAATGAAATGAAACTTTATTTCCCCAGGAAAATAACACTCGCAACTTTTGCAGAAAAAAAGATTGCTGTTTTCAACAGTGAAATTCGATTGAGGCAGTTCCTCAGATTGAAGCAGTTCCTCAGATTGAGGCAGTTCCTCAGATTGAGGCAGTTCCTCAGATTGAGGCAGTTCCTCAGCAGACGTGACATATGCGCTCTAACGGTGCGTCACAACGTCAAAACGAAAACTTGCAATTTCTTATTTTGGGGGAGTGGGGGGAGGGGGGGGGGGGAGAGGGAGCGAAGGGCTGGAGGGAGGGGGGGGGGGGGAGGAGGTGTTTGCGGGGATGACAACTCGATGAGCTTTTGAAAGGGGAAAAAAATAGAGGTTGAAAACCCTTTAAGACAGAAAAATGAAACACGACGTGTTTATCGTTTCAAATGAAGCCCTTGCGGCAAATTGACTACATTTTGCGCTTTTGAAAGATCGCGGCGTTTGCGGAATGTCAACCAGAGAATATGTGTACATATATTAGTTTATCAAAGATTATCCCCCAAAATATATATTTTAAAATTGACTTTCGTCTACACAGCTGCCGGCTTGCTGTGAGGCTGCGTGGAGGCTGGAACAAGGGAGACAAGTGGTGTATAACTGGCTGTCATCAGCTGTGGCGGAGCTATCGGACCTTACTTCCATTCCAACAGCCACCAATGCAACGTTGCTCAGGTTGGGGGTTGATGGCGGGTGGGAAGTTTGATGTGGGTGGTGCCTGGTGGGGTGTGTGCAGTGGGTGGTGACGGGTAGAGTGTTTGCTGTGGGTGGCCCCCCTCCAGTACACTACCGCCTGGGGGTGGTGGCGGATGGGTGTGTGTGCTGTGGGTGGTGTGTTTGCTGTGTGCATGTGTGAGTGGGTGGGTTGATAAATGTGGTTGGGTGGAAGTGGTCTGTATCTTTTTATTTGGGTGAGGGGTCGTGGTGATGGTGGGTGAGGGGTCGTGGTGATGGTGGGTGAGGGGTCGTGGTGATGGTGGGTGAGGGGTCGTGGTGATGGTGGGTGAGGGGTCGTGGTGATGGTGGGTGAGGGGTCGTGGTGATGGTGGGTGAGGGGTCGTGGTGATGGTGGGTGAGGGGTCGTGGTGATGGTGGGTGAGGGGTCGTGGTGATGGTGGGTGAGGGGTCGTGGTGATGTTGGATGAGGGGTCGTGGTGATGGTGATGGCATCAAAACATTGTGCTGACAGTGCAGTTTCCGCCTGAAGGCGTCAAGCTAATCTGGCACTACCCTTTTAATTATCATGGTCAAGCCATCTCCTGCAACAGATTCATAGTCCTTGTGATACTTCAAAAAATGTGGGAAATGCACCCGTGGGGCTAAATGTGGGAAATGCACCATGGGGCTAAATGTGGGAAATGCACCGTGGGGCTAAATGTGGGAAATGCACCGTGGGGCTAAATGTGGGAAATGCACCGTGGGGCTAAATGTGGGAAATGCACCGTGGGGCTAAATGTGGGAAATGCACCGTGGGGCTAAATGTGGGAAATGCACCGTGGGGCTAAATGTGGGAAATGCACCGTGGGGCTAAAAGGGTTAATCAGAAATGGCGCGAAGGTTTGTTACCACTCTTTGGTTTGCGATGCCAGACATTTTTTGTTGCGTGATATTTTTTGGATGACCGGTCATCAGCTGAATTCCGACCGGATGGTCAACTTATGATGTTAAAAAAGACTTAACCATTTGGGTGTCGGGAGCGGTCTTAGCCGCCATCATTGCAGCAGGAATCATCGCGACTAAATAATAATAATAATAATAATAAAATAATACATAATATTTATATGGCGCATTTCTCATATTTATAATATAACTTAATGCGCAGGACATAGCCGCGAACTGAACCCAACAAGCACGCTCACGTGAATCACGCGCATTCCCTCACGCACTGTACACTGATAAACACAGAACATTCACGTGGTGCTAAGGCCAAGCTCAAGCGAGCTACTGAAATTTTGGCAATTTAAATCGTTTTTTTGTATTTTTGAAATTTGATTAAGTCGACTGAAATTAATACCAATTTCGTGGGGGAGGAAAGAGCCGGAGTACCCGGAGAAAGAACCCCCGAAGGTCCGCCCGAATTAATGGTGACACTTACTAGTAAAGAAAATCCGACGCCGGACATGACCGGGTATCAAACCTCGCACCTCTGGCATTGGTGGCAGGCGCTTTTACCGCTGCGCCACGGACCGCCCCAAACTCTACCGACACCTCAGTAAAGTGTTACACATGAATGGGATTATCATTTTTTTGCTCCGAGTCAATTCCGGTTGTCCAACTCGCAACGCAAGAGACGCCAAACACGGCAACTGGCTTCGGAGCGCAGGTCATGACGTATACCGACCAAATCAGCAAGGTCAGATAGCCAAATCACGTTCTTACACCAGTTGCTTGTCATCTGAATTAATAATAATAATAATAATAATAATAATAATAATAATAATAATAATAATAATAATAATAATAATAATAATAATAAGTACTTGTATAGCACCTAACCTCAGAAATTAGAGCTCTAGGCGCTTAACAAAAGCTAATTGTACAAAAATAATTCAGCACAAAAACGCAATTTACAAAAAGTAATTTAAACAATTGAAACCAAAAATACCACGCACTCCATAAACAATCTGTACACAATCAGTCACCATTCAACAATGCATGTCATTCATTCAAGGAGGTGATGCGCTTATAGACTCATACACGCACTCACGCACACACACACACACACACACACACACACACACACACACACACACACACACACACACACACACACACACACACACACACACACACACACACACACACACACACACACACGCAAACACACTACTACTACTCGAGCTGACTCATCAACATATCGGCAGGTATATGACAAAGATCAGTTGTTACAGACAGACAAACTATGGGTCTACAAAGATGGGTCTACAAAAAATGGGTCTACAAAAGATGGGTCTTTAAGGCCTGAACGCCTCTCTCGAATCCACGTATCTCAGTTCGCGTGGGAGGCCATTCCAAACAACCGGGCTCTGGTACCTGGTATCAGAATTAAAACCTCTACCCAGTCTGCAGCACTACTGTCAAAGAATTTCCTCAGCTTAAGTAAGCCAGGTTTCCATAAGCAGGAATACGACCCGAATCCGATTCAGCAATGCAATCTTTCTTCACAATTCGTGGAGAGCGTGTTTCCATATTAGTAATAGCACATCTGAATTTCGCCTTCATGGGAATCACTGAGGTCAGAGTGGCGCGAGAATTTGGGACTGATGACAAAATTCCCGTCATACTTCATTTTGCTCCGAAACAACCGACATCCGGCCCCCAAATCACTCCCCTTAACAAACAGAAACAACCGTGTCGTGTTCGTTTTGCTGGGACGCGGAATTCAATACTGCATCGAATGGAAACACACAGTCATACAACGATGTGCGCGATCTGTTCTGTCTCGGACCCGCTTTCGATTCGGAGTTGTATGGGAGTCGCGCTTAACTCATTCACTCCCGACGCACCACAGCAAGATTTGGCTCGACCATGATGATAGTTCAAGGGTGGTGCCAGAATAGCTTGGCGCCTATAGGCGCCAAGCTATTCTGGCACTACCCTTCAACTATCATGGTCGACTTGTCTCCTAAATAATAATGCAGTCCTCAGAGGCCGGACAACTCCAAAATGTGGCGGGGTATTTCGTACCTGGGACACAATGAGTTAAGGGAACGTGGCTTTAGATTTTAGGGTGAATGGATAAATTTTAGGGTGAATGGATAGATTTTAGGGTGAATGGATAGATTTTTAGGGTGAATGGATAGATTTTAGGGTGAATCGAAGCACTCTTCAAGGCGGTTTCAGTGACAGGAGCGCACGTTTTGTCTAAATGTCTCCGTAACGAAGCACATTTTGGTACCACGTGAAGAACCAATGGCATTTAGTGGAGGTCGGCCTAATACGGGTTATTTGTACTTTACACTGATGATTTGCTGATTTTGCTGTACAGCCGTCAAACTTTAGTCAAAGACACAAAAACAAGCCATTCAATGCCCGACTACTGTAACATATCCCCGGCGGGAAACGGCCAGATTTCCATGTCAAGGCCACGCATTCCGACTTCATGAGTGTCTGCCTGCGCTGTTTCAGGGTTGAAAACATGGTCACGTTGCTCACTCATGTGGAAATGTATCCTTGATGTACAGGGCTCAGTATATCAGAGGTACAGTGAGACATGTCCAGTCATCAGAGGTCCAGTGAGGCATGTCCAGTCATCAGAGGTCCAGTGAGACATGTCCAGTCATCAGAGGGACAGTGAGACATGTCCAGTCATCAGAGGTCCAGTGAGGCATGCCCAGTCATCAGAGGTCCAGTGAGACATGTCCAGTCATCAGAGGGACAGTGAGACATGTTCGGTCATCAGAGGGACAGTGAGACATGACCAGTCATCAGAGGGACAGTGAGACATGTCCAGTCATCAGAGGTCTATTGAGACATGTCCAGTCATCAGAGGTCCAGTGAGACATGTCCAGTCAGCAGAGGTACAGTGAGGCATGTCAGAGGTACAGTGAGGCATGTCTGAGGTACAGTGAGTGTCCAGTCATCAGAGGTCCAGTGAGGCATGTCCAGTCAGCAGAGGTACAGTGAGGCATGTCAGATGTACAGTGAGGCATGTCAGAGGTACAGTGAGGTCTGTCAGAGGTACAGTGATTGTCCAGTCAGCAGAGGGACAGTGAGACATGTCCAGTCAGCATGTTCACCAACAATTTCCAAATTGTGTGACTACAGCAAAACGGTGCGAGTTTCTTGCCAGTAAATTGTGCGCGGTCAGCCAAACGGTGCGAGTTTCTTGCCAGTAAATTGTGCGCGGTCAGCCAAACGGTGCGAGTTTCTTGCCAGTAAATTGTGCGCGGTCAGCCAAATGGTGCGAGTTTCTTGCCAGTAAATTGTGTGCGGTCAGCCAAACGGTGCGAGTTTCTTGCCAGTAAATTGTGTGCGGTCAGCCAAACGGTGCGAGTTTTTTGCCAGTAAATTGTGTGCGGTCAGCCAAACGGTGCGAGTTTCTGGACAGTAAATTGTGTGCGGTCAGCCAAACGGTGCGAGTTTCTTGACAGTAAATTGTGTGCGGTCAGCCAAACGGTGCGAGTTTCTTGCCAGTAAATTGTGCGCGGTCAGCCAAACGGTGCGAGTTTCTTGCCAGTAAATTGTGCGCGGTCAGCCAAACGGTGCGAGTTTCTTGCCAGTAAATTGTGTGCGGTCAGCCAAACGGTGCGAGTTTCTTGCCAG